>OU342746.1:279471618-279931576 GCA_910589775.1 Avena eriantha | reverse complement strand
AGCTAATTTTGGATGCTTCTTTACTAAAGTAATATGATCCGAGACTGGCTCCATGTCTATAGAGTCATGAGGAATCATAGCGAATGTGCTTCCATCTAACTCTTGGGATTTGTGCTCCCGATTATTGGATATCGCCTCCAGAATAGCAACATGATATGCTGCTAGGTGACTTCTACCTTCACTCATAGGTAAATCATGATATAAACCAAGCTTTTCTAATAGATGTATACTAACACGATATTTGGCTATCATTCGCCCATCATGGTACGTCAAGGTACTAACTAGAATAGTAATTGTGCAACCAAAAACCCTCAGAAGTTGTTGAAGCTGTTGAGTTAATGTACCCTGATAATCATCGAGAGTCTTTTCTTTCCTTACCAAAGTCCGTTTTGGAAACTTTGGTGCCATTTTCACTGTATAAAAAATATTCATAATTAGTAACCATTAATTATAATGATGCATCATAATAAAGAATTATCGCACTAAAAGATATCATTAAATATTTCCAATCGAATACTCATCATATAATCTAGAGAACTCTTTACCGTTTCTCCTAGACTCCTACATGTAATACCCTTTACTAGGTTTCCAACCTAAGGTCAAAGCAATTGCTCTGATACAAGCTGCGGTGACCCAGCATACCACTGCATGTGTAGTAAATTATAGTCGTTGACATGACATCCACAGAACACCATTTCGTAAATATCACATCCCTCAGAGTGGTACAACAGAAACATTGCGGGTCCATATTACAAACATACACACTTCATTATTATTACAATACTAGAAGTTCGATACTTCAAGTGATTTCAAACTTACAAACCAACTTAAATAGTTTTAGCGGAAGATTCAAAGTTCAAACTCATACTCTGAATTGAGCTTAACAACTTATTATATAAAGTTCATGATGCTTGACTCAATTGGTTTACTAATAACTAAGGCAACTACTCGGACTCGTTGCCCTCCACTCCATAGCGTATTTCATAGTCCACCCCTTCCACTCCTCTAGACAGGTCTGGTTCCTCATAGTAGACATCCTCTTGTCCTTCAGCAACGTACATCGGAGTATCCTCTGGCTCCTCAGAGTCTAAGCAGGGGATCAAAGGTAAGAGTGAGTAACATAGTTACCCAACAAGTTCATTATATGCAAGGTGGGAAGTTTGATGCTCTATCTACCACCTCGGACTATCAGTCCTTGGTACTATGTAGTTTTCATAAACATTTTTTTAAAGATTGATTTTATTATCAAAAACTATGCCCATCAACCTTCACAGGTTGACCAGAACTTCATGGAGTTCCTTTCCTGCCGTGTTCGTAGCTCCTTCCCGGAACAGGGAGTAACAAGTTACAGTTCTTACACTCTACAAAGGTGCGTTGCTTTACCCATGAGAGATCAACTCCTTGTTGCACAACCGGGCGTACTTTCCCGTCCACAATTCCGTGATGTGGGGCCTAGTAGGTGACCCAAACCACTCACTACCCCCTTTGCGACCCCGCATGTCTCCTTGGTGTACGCCATGCCTACACATTGGATTACGGCAATGGTTGGTACAGACCGTTCAGATGCCGGAACTATCGTGGGACGTTGAGGGTTCCCACCCATATGCTACATATCCTCTACGAATCACCAATTAATGCATGCTACGAGGATAACAACCACGACCAGTGCATCCGTCTACATGCGAGAGCAAGAAGATACAGCTGACTTCTCCGTCCCATTCCAAATCTCATGGTTAACGCGTATTATATGGCGCTAGAATCACCGATGTCATGGGTTATTAAGCCCTAGTTGTTCGGCAACTGGAATCCTAGATTCCATTGTCATTCTTAGTATTTATCATCACTTAGGATGATAATAGCATTTCATTTGTTTGGGAAAATACTTATTTTCTATCTGTTTTAGAACATAGGTGATAACACACGATTTTCAAATACTTTTATAAAGACTCTTCAAAGGACATGAGCAAGTGATAAACTTGCCTTGTGATTGCAAGGTAGTGAAGTTGGATGCTTGTACTCGACCTTGAGCTTCTATTTTTACAAAACACTATTATTGCCCGGTAATGACAATATTTAAAGAAGCAAGAATGAATATGCATTGTAATGCATTGCATCATTTATTATTTATCTTCTTTGTGTGTTTTACCCATTATATAAATTTCTTGAATTTCTTTATGCAATCAAGAAAGTTGTTTAAATAATATTTCTTAACATTTTGTAAATATTATATTTATTATTTTTGTAATATAATATATCAGTAATAGAGTTAGAAACTGATGTTTATTTATTTTTAACCCTTATTATTATTTTCTTAATATTTTTCATTTTAATTTGGAAGATTTTATTTTGCTACCTTAAATAGCAATTTGGTATTTTTATAAAATACTACTCTAATTAAGAATGATAAAGGTAATTTTTATTTACTTTTATGTATTTTATTTATTTTTATAAAATTCCATAAGTAATATATTATTATAAAAATCTTTAACCTAAATTTATTCTATTAAAAATAGAATTCTTAATTTTATTAAGTAGTTTGTATTTTGATGATCTCATAGATATATTATTTTTATTTTTTAGGATTTATTTTAGGACTTATTAAGTCCTAGGGGTATTTTGGTCTTTTACTAAATTATTTAGGTTTTCCTTTTAACTTCTGGGCCAAGCCCATTGGATTGACCCAGCCCAATCTGACCCAAAAGGGCTGGTCAAACCCACTCCACTAAGGGGTATTGGACCATACCGGCCCATTACGCACCCCCACCTCTCTCACTCACTCATGTTTTTCCTCTCTCTTTTGCCCCATTGCGGCGTGGTGTCGTTGTCGCCGTCGCCACTTGATTTCCGCCTCCTTAGGCCTCTCTGGCCGCTGCCGTGGTGCATGACGAGGTAGTCGGCACCGCTCCATCGACTGGTCTTACTCGATTCGTCGCTGGGCCCTTCTTTTGGCCAGGTCGTCTCCACCCCGAACCTTAGGGTTTGGTGGTTGTTGGTGATGTACTATTCCGCCTCCCCTGTGGTGTTGTGTCGTGGCTCTGGTGGCTCTATGGTGCTGCTAGACCGCTTGTGTGGCTGTGGCCATCACCATGGCTTGGCGCGGGTTGTAGCACCCTCGGTGCTTCTCGTGCCGCCGTGTGTGCGCTCGTCGGCGACTCTGCTTCCTCTTCTAACTATAGCGAGGACCTCGGGTAAGTTCCTCTCTCTCTCCCTCTCTTGTTCTCTGGCCTGCCGTACTAGCTCTAGTGTGCTTGCAGTCTGGGAGCCCTGATTATGATTATCCACTACTTTAGGGTTCATCCCTCTGTGTTAGGGTTCTGCCTCTTTGTGCTGTGATGATTAAATATAACGAATGCATAATTACTATCTATTGATGGAATTGGAAATTGATAATAGTGTCTCAGTCAGATGAATTCTTATCTGATATTGGATTGCTGGCACTTGTAAAATTGATGATCTTGTGGCTCTGATGATAGTATTATAGATGAACATATATGATTCCTAACTGTTGTTTTTAGGAAAATGATTAATTATTTCCTTAAGAATATTTGACTTTGAACCCTTTCTAAATGGATTACTTAGTTAGTAGGGGTTCTTGTGACACCTTCTATCGAATGGTACACAAATCCTGTCTAATACTAAGTTTTTCCTAAACTAGATTTTATATTGGCTTGTATCTGAAAGAATTGAAGGACTCAATTAAATACAGTGTTTTAGTTGTTGGATATATTGGCCTAGGATGCTGGTCTGAGGCAAAACCGTGTAAAAACAGATGTTTTTATTTGCTGTCTCCCCTCTCAGGTGTTCCATGATAGTGAGTTCTAAGAAAATGATTTGACAAACACTGCTGTTTAATATAGATAGTGAGTTTCTGAGGTGCTACTATTAGAAGATGTGCCCAGAAATATTCACTTAAGGCTGTTGTATATTTAGATGTAAAAACATGTATTGTTATCCAAGATCAGTGATGCACAAGCTGAGATCTTGGTGTGGTTTGCAAAAACTGATTGTTGGCTTTGTTTAATTTCTTCTATGATGGATACACCCCACTTGGGTGTTTTTTGAGAAGATTTCATATGAAACAACACATGCTCTGATAATCTAAGATCATTTGATCATATGATGGTTTTATGTGTACTCACCAGACAACTTGATTTTTGGTGATGTTGTTGTGGTGCTAGTTGATCTTGCTGGCTTGGTCTTGCTGGCTTGATCTTGTTAACTTGTTCTTACTGGCTTGATCTTGCTCTGCACCTCCTGGTGCTGCTCCTGCTCCTCCTAGCTCCTATGATCTTGTACTTGACCTTGCTATTCACCTACACCACCCCTTCTTATGTCATCATCATGTGGATGATTTGGATGGTTTGTTGCGTGTATTGGCTGGTGGATTTGTTGGAGATTTGGCCAGATAGGTGATGTTTTTGGCTGTGTCCTTAAGATAAAACAATGGCTGTGACTGTGGCTGTGAAGTGGTGAGCAAAGCTTTCTTTGCTATGCCAAGTGTGGCTTTATATCTCTCTCTTTCTCACTGCTGGTCGACACCACACTACATACAGTTAGTTGAGTAAGATGCTTCACTGTGCTCTCCCCCTCTCGATTGGATCAAGTGAATTTGTTTTCACTTCTATCTTTTTTCTAGTTACTGATGTGGTGAAACTTGCCCCTTTTATTAAGCTAATGATGTGGATCTGAAGCTATTGACTTGAAAAGAACAGATGCTATACATTGGTGAAGTTTGCCTCTTGTTAATTACTCAATGAGGTAATATGAACACATCACTGTTCACCATTGAGAGTAAAAATAACTAACTAACCCTTTATTTCCTTTTTAGTTGTTTTTTCTTATTTGCAAGAACAAGATCTGGATGCTCAAGATGAAGTATAGGAATAGATAGGTTTTATAGATTTTTGTAATCTTCCTTTTATTCTTTTGTAAAGAATCATGTAATAATATTCTTATAATTTAATACATTTCATTTTATTGTGATTCACTTACTGTAATATGTTCCTTTATTTGTTGTATCATTCTCACTCTTTGTAATATGATTATTGAATAAGGAAAAGATAAGAATTCATTTCTTATTTAAATTTCTTTGTCTTAATTCTTATTGTGGTTTAATATACGTATAATATAATCAAACAAAGTTAATAAATCATTTTGGAAAACAACTTAATATTACTAACTTTTAATTTTAAAATATTTTCCAATTGATTTAAATTTCAAATTTAAATTCAAAATATTTCCCCCAAAACTTATTAATTCCTAAAGGTCATGTCAAAATTTATAACAATCACTATAAAGAGCTATTCCTACCTTTAGATAGTGAGAGAAACTCTCATCTCCTTAGGTTCTTGTTTGGCGAAAAATTTACCCGGATTTTTTTACAGATGAATGCATGCACATGTGCAGATTTCTATTTCTACCCTTCGTTGGTTCCTAAATACTGGGGTGTTACACGGAGCGGACCGACGATATCATCATTGAGGGAGGCAGAACCCTAGATGGGTTTTAGCTAGCTCATCGCCTCTCTCATGGCGGCTGTAGAAGAAGCACATTAGCTAAGTGCATAGTCATTAACTCGTTCTAAAAAAAGGTACATCATCCTCTCTCTCAAAAAGGAGATAAAAACCAGCGTGTCATTGGAAGTTTGAACGATAGGTGCTGGGCTTGGGCACCACTACTAATTGGTGTTCTTCCGGCTTAAAAAGAAGAAGAAGATGATAAAAAAAAATCTTGGTCGGCATAGGGGATGGATAGAGCAGAAGTATGTTTCTAGAGGTCAGAAAAAGGATATGAGTTTTCTGTTAAACGATGTAATTTTCCTCTCTTCTTTCTGTGTTGACGGCAAATTTGTATCCCGGTTTAAATTGCAAATACTCGATAGCTTTTTTTTTTTGAAAAGGAGCATATATTAATATCAAAGATACCAATTACACATAGCCCCTGCAACAACGCAATACACTGTTGGCATTACGGATGCACACATGCAACAAAAGAGAAAGAAAACTAAGAAAATAAAAGACCCACTACAATGTTCCGATCCTAGCAACAACAGTACAACCACCACTAATACAACACCTGAACTCCAGGCTCTTCAAAAGCGACGCCTCCAAGAAGGAAACAATGCACAAGCACCGTCGTCATCCGATCAAAGATCTAAGTTTTCACCCCAAAGATAATCCCCACTCTCAAAACAATGCCTTCAACAAGGCCATTGTCAGGCACAACCAGCTAAGGCCAGACCTTGGATTTTCACCCTGAAAGTAAGATTCTGAACTTCACCTATGTTGCCGCCCCCACTTACATATTGTTGTTGTGAAGCCCAGAACACCAAGCAAGTCCCTCCACTGTGCGCGACTCGAACCTCTATTGATGGCAACAAAGATGGAGCTTTGCGTCACTCCCTCCTGAACCAAACGGTTGGAATAAAACATGGGGGCGCACGACCGAATACCACCTGATCCAGCAAACTGAAGACATAGGAGCGCTGGTACATTCGCCGGCGGAGCCTTTCAGAACTCCCCACTCTAGCCAGATCAAGGACCAGCCTCATGAAGGTGTTCATCTTCGCACAAGAGGAACCCTAGGTCAACCAACCTTCTCATCAGAGCCCATATCTAGATCTGCGCACCCGAGGTGTCATCTCCAGCGATGGGCGAGCAGTGTTGGCGTAGATCTTCCGAGAACGAGATTGACGACAGATTCGCTGACGCTGGATGTTCAAGATGCCTGACCTGCAACAAGGCATGGCCGAGAGCCCAGACTCCATCGCGCCGTCGCAGGGATGCAGCAACCACCGTGGCCCCCCGCCTCCAGATCCGCCTCCACTGCAATCCGCACCGCCGCCAGCACCCATGGTCAGTCCGGCCCGCCTGGACCGAAGACGCGCGCACACGATGCGACACACACACCCACACACGTGAGGAGGCACCCCGCTGCCACCGTCAACCGCGCAGACCAAGCCGGCGACATCCCCCGGCGACGACGAGGTGGAACTGGGAGGAGGGAGGGGAACCTAGCGGCGGGAACTTAGTCTCAGTCTCTGCATCAAGTGATGCACACAAGCTAAGATATGGACATGTATCAACCAATGGAAAATGGAAAACAACAAATAGCTTTTCTAGTTTCGTGTTTTGAAGTTATGGACCAGTCATTTCGTGTTTTGAAGTTATTGAGGTCAAGATCGAGAAGAGACGAAGAATATTATACAGTATTTTTTTAAAGAAAGAATACGATATGTATAATTCACGTGTCAACAAAACAAAGGTGGCATATTGATATTTCTCGAGTTCGGCCGCGCGACCATCGGTGCAGAGTTCCAGACATAACCAGCTGGTACGGGCACCGGTGATATCTATCTGTACAAGCTGGCAGTTGCACATGGTGGTGCTCAACCCACCAAAATAACAAAATATAACAAAAACAGCAAACCGCAACAACCAATCATTCTGAACCTGAACCATCAATCACCCATTTGATGATCATAGCACAGCCTGTGAAAGACAGACTGAAAGCTGCAGTTCCAGCCAACAATCATTCCTAAACAAACCAGACGAGAGACTTCCGATCGGGGATATATATACGGGACTTGTTCCTCTTCATTCTCATCCCAAATCTCCCATCTTGCAAGCATTCCGTTCTTTGCTCACACATCTCTTCAGAGCATCCACCAGGAAGCTAGCCAGAAGAAATGGCGGCCACCCTCAAGCTCAGGATCCTCGCCGCGGCCGGCGCCGCCGCCGTCGTGGCCACGTCCCTGGTCGGCGTTACCACGGCTGCCGACGCGCCCGCTCCAGCTCCGGCCCAAAGCGCCGCCGCGACCGCCCCAGCCTTCGCCATCTGCACGCTCGTTGCTGCTGCCGTTGGGTACCTCTTTTGCTGAGCTGCGCCTCTGCGTACGTACGTCTGCTGGACCAGCAGTCCATCAGTCGTATCCACGCCTTGTTTAATGGATGTGTCCTGTATGTGGTGCAGCTGGGTTTCTGTTCTTGTTGTTTGACGTACACGTTGTACTATGAGACTTGTATACAGCTATGTGACAATGTGAATGAATACATAGCTTATTTTGGTTTCAAATGTAAGTGGATTGTCTAGTGCTTTTCACCAGATCGGTATTTTGAATAGTTGATTAGTGCAGGAAGGTTGAAATGGAATCAAAGTCAAGGTCTCGAGTTCGAGTGGTGCAATTTTTTCCAAAAAAAAATCGTTGGTGGCCCCCTCCATCCACGACATCTTGAATCAAAATTTTGAGTTTACATCGTGTTGACTACTCTTTCTATCACACTGTGTTGAAGTGTATAAGTGGATTGTCAAGCACTTTTCATTAGAACGATATATTAGAATAGTTGGTTAGTGCCTGAAACTTGACATGATAACAACGCTAAGATCTCGATTCGAGTCCTCTATGGCGCATTTTTTCTAAAAATTATTGGTGCACCCTTGGTCCACGTATTGGCCTCTTGATCCAGTCCTCTAAGTTTATATGTGTTAACTTGTCTTCCTGTCACACATGAGGAAGTTGTTAAAGTGTTTAATTGGATCACCTAACCCTTTTCATCATGTTGTTTTTTTTGAATAGTTGGCTAATGCATTAAGCTTAACACTCTAACAAAGCTTTAAAAGAGGGGACAACATCAAGAGGGTTTAGATTTTCACGAGCGGACTTTTCACCCTGCATACATGAGACCAAGATGAGAAAAGGCAAAGGCTCCATGCTGGTGCTTGCATGGAAGGGAATGGCACTCGCAAGCGTCATCACCATCGACACAGAAAAACCTGACACCTCATCTTGGCCCGTCCTTTACAGGAGCGAGCTGCACGACAAAGCAGAGAGGGTCCAGAGGGATGGTGCTCGGAGTGGACCTTGGCGAGTGTGACGCCGATGCCGACAAGGAAGACGACACATGCGCCATCCTTTGTGGGACCCAAGAGCTCCCATTACGGCGGGAGAATACACGGCATGGGTGGTTGGTATGTTTGGCGCGGTTTAGTTTTTAGTGTTTAGGGTTTAGGGTTTAGAATTTAGGGGTTAGTGTTTAGGGTCTCAGGTTTAGGGTTTAGAGTTTGTGGTTTAGGGTTAAGGTTTCGGGTTTAGGATTTTGGTTTAGTGTTTTGCTTGGGGGTTTTAGGGTTTAGGCAAGCGTGCGCCTTGGTGCACCCCACCGCAGTCCGCTGGTATGTTTGGCGCATTTTAGGTTTTAGGGTTTAGGGTTTGGGGGTTTAGGGTTTTAGGGTTTAGTGTCTACGGTTTAGGGCTTAGGGATAATATATAATGGTACATGAGATGGTTGAGATGGGCCTCGTGGCGCGCAACACGATCCATGAGCCGGCGCTAGTGCTCTACCTACTCCCGCACCGACCTATATCTTGGACCATGCGAGCGCAAACTCCAACGACGATGGTGGCACGTCGTTGTAGTCTTGAGCATCGTCTGACGCCTTCAACTTCATCGTACTACAGACATCATCGTGCGACGTCGACCATGGCTCATGCTCCCGTGATCTCGCCGAAGAGCCGGTGCCGGTACCATGTTCTTGGGCTTGATGAGGCCCGGACTACTGTGTGGCGGCGATGGCGCACGACGCTCGCTGGTGATATAAGTTTAATTAATGTTTAAGAAATACCATGATGTTCATGGTAGGGATTGATGTGCAAGTTATAGAACAAGATTTGGTTAATGAATTTATTTTAATTGGTTTATGTAATTTATTTTGTATCTATAAATTTGTTGTAAGGAATACCATGATGTGATCTCTAGAAAATCTGATATTTGATCTTTAAGTAATGTGTTGTTGTTTTGATTTTGTTCCATTTGATCTAACCCATGGATCAAATTACCTTTATCCAAAATAAGGTTTTAGCAAAGATCATATTGAAACTTATGAGACTCAACTTGCTGATCTACTTCAATTCCATCAAATTAAGAGAAGTTTCAATCACTTTGACAAGTTTTTATCAAATGCATGAAAATTATCCAGATTTTCTATGCATGAATGCAATGCACACACCTGATCTCTATTTATCTCTAACCTCCAATGTTGGGATGTCTCAAAGTATGACCCTCACCACCCCATTTATGTTAATCGCATTATTCCCAGTCATAAGAAATTGCATGATCTAGGTGATAAGGCGGTCATCAAACCCTCTCCTGATCAACACCTCGCGCAAGAATCGCCAGTCCAGACGGTCATATGCATTCTGAAATCTAATTTCAGGAAGACCCCCATCGTTCTCTTGGTTTTCACCTTGTGGATGATCTCATGGAGTGCCAAGACCCCATCATGAACCAGTCGACCTTTCAGGAACACAAACTGATAAGTGTGGGCCAGGCGCTCCATAACAGGGCGATACGCGAGGCACATGCCTTGGTGAGAATGTGTTGGATGTCATTTATTACAGTGATCGGCCTAAATTGGCGGATGTACGTGCCTCCCACTAATTTGGAAATCAAAGTAATTATGCCAAAGTTCAGGCGGGACTTGACCAAAGTTCCTGTATAAAACTCCTAGAACATAGGCATGATCACCTCCTGAAGTGTTCCCCAGAAATTTTGTAAAAAGGCCACAAGAAGGTCGTCCGGGCCTAGGGCCGAGTTGGCTTTCATCGATCTAACCACCCTATCTACCTCTTCCAGAAGAAATGGGAGGGTGAGATCCACATTCTCATCCGCGGTGACTCTAGCATTGTCTGTCTAGAAGTCGTCCGCTAACCGACCTTAGATCGGGGTCCTTGTAAGAAGAGCTCGTTGTAGAAGGAGTAAATATGGGTGGATAGTTCCCCAGGGTCCTTGATGAGCCTCTCGTTATCCCAAAGGCAGGAGATCAAGCATTTCCTACATCTGTCATTGTCAATCGCATGGAAATAAGTTGTATTTGCATCCCCCTTGAGTAACCAGTTTTGTTAGCTTCTTTGATGCTAGAAGGTCTCTTCCCCTTTATAGATCTCCAGCAGGGAGGATCAAGGGTATAGCGACATGCCCAATCCTCAGCAGAGATTCCATGGTCATCTGTGATGCGATCCAGGACTTGACTCTTGCTTAGGATAGACTCCTTCTGTCGTCTTAGAGCCACACCAAGATTAGGCCCCCAACCTGTCATCAATTTCTAGGCCATCATGGCGTAGTGATTCCAAACGTCCACTTCACAAAACCTATGGGGGGGCCACCGCTGCTGCATACCAGTTTGTCTTTACCGCTTCCACGAAACCTGGTTGAGCGAGCCAGAAGTTTTTGAAGCGGTTCATACACGATGGAGTGCCCCCTCCAATAGAAAGCATGAGGGGGAAAGGTTGAAGCCTATCCTAGTAAGTGCAGAGTGAGCACAGAGGGAATGCCACTTCCCACTCAACTGATACCATGACACGATCCAAGACAGTTCGAATCGGTGCCAACTGCTTATTGTTCCAGGTAAATCTGGCCCCCGCTCTAGTGATATCTCTAAGAGATCAGCAATGCAATCGTCGAACATCTGCATCCTTGGGATATCAAAATCTACCGAGCTCTTGTCATCTAGCAAGCGGATACGATTGAAATCCCCTGCCAGGACAAGTGGGTTTTCTACTTTTTGCTTGGCAAAACATGCAATTGGATATGTGGATCACCGTGTATATGTAGATAACACTCAATAGATTGGTGGAGAGAATTGCATCGATGCACTTTTAATTTTCCTAAAGTTCCAACTCAAACTTACTCAATGTGTTTAGTTTTTTGCTAGTTCCTCTGAATCTCAGAAGAAGTGTCCTGGTGGTGTCACGGCAGATGCCATGTATAGGCTAAAGGTGGGGACTAATACTCGCTAGGGGAATCCAGGGAGGGATAGTGAAGTGATTCTCCACACAAGAGCTTGTATTGATTTACTTCCAAGGTTACAAGTGCTCCTAGAGCTGTATTGGCGAGAGGAGGAAGAAGGAGCTCTCTTACTCTCACCCACAGATCTCACCTAAAACCCTAGACAACAATAGAATCGTAGAGAGACCAACCAACCCCTTCTACAGAAGCCCTATCCCCCCTTTTATAGGGGAGGCTCGGTTTCTGCCTAGGGAATACGTGGAGGCATATTCCTAAGAATATGCCTCCTCCCAAAGTGGTAAGCCGACCGGGGTGCTTTTTCCCCCGCGTCACACATGCTTTAGCTACGTGAGCCTCTGACGATGCCCTCGTCAGCAGACACGGGCGTCGTCACGCTTGTCGGCCACGCCCCGGTGGTCCTGTCCTTGCTCGCTTCGCTCAGGCAGTGCGTACCGGGGCTCCTTTTGACCAACGAGATTCCTTCCTTCTCATAGAAGATTGCTGTGACCCGGATGATGGTTCATCCGGCCACACCCTTTCCTGCATACAGGTAAAACATACACTTACGACTTACCGCTTAAGTCGGATGAGGCCTAGTTAGGCGAACGCCCCCAGGTCCGGATTACCCCGTGATTCGGCCTGCCTTGAGGTGACCCGGCCAGCATCTGCTTTGGCCTTGCCGAACCTCGGCTAACTCGGCCTTTATACCCCGGCGTCACCCTACCCAGGGGTATCCCCCCAACATTAGTCCCCGAAGCTGATGCGGTCTTAGCCGCCTTGGCTGCTAAGGCCACACCAGGTTCCATTTTGTGCCCCTGTCGTTGTTGCCGAGTTACCTCTGTACCTCGGACAACTTGGATTTACGTTCCCTTCGCACATTGCAAGTTTTCACTTGTCGGCCGGGTTACCACAGTTCCATCCGGGTCTTACTTCCTTCTCTCATACGCTAGCCCATGTGAAGGGTGATCATTATGTCACCTTATTTTAAGGGACGGTACAGTAACCGCCGCAGTAATTGTTAGTTATCACTGTGCGTGGATCACGTCACGCCTGCCTCCTCGTTTACCGCATCAGCGTGTCACGTCACAGGACTCTCTCCGCCATGTGGCCTGCCGTGTGGCTCCTCACTGATTGGTCCGGATGGGTAATACACGGCCACAGCGTGTGGCCGGTCCATAGGGCGCGATCCCACTCCCTGATGGGAGTGGTTAAATAGCGGAGGGGTGCCTCCCCTAGGATTTTTCCCCCGCCGCACCCCTCTGCTCGCTGCTATTCCTCTTCGTCTTCCTCGCGACCGCGCCGCCGCCAGCACTGCCAAAAAGCAGCGTTGCCACTGCACTTCTCTGTTGCGCCTCTGCGTCACCGTCACTGCGACGCAAATCTCCCGCTATGGGTCCTCGTCAATCCAGGCCACTGTCCCCCGCCGCCTCTAGCGCTAGCGAGGGCTTCGAGGAGCAGATGACAGAAGAAGAACTCGCCATTGCTGAACAAGAAATGGAGGAGGACGCCGCTGCTGCGGACCGCGGCGCGTGGGCCGGCTCCTGGGTCTGCCAGGACGATCTGGACTGGCTCTACCGGACCAGACGCATCCCCGCCGGCGTCGCCGCTCGCCTCGCCTCCACCGAGCTAGCTCCTTCACCCAATCCCAGGGAGTTCGTTGTGTTCCTGTCTCACTTTCAACGGGGCTTCGGACTGCCGGTGAGCGATTTCTTCCACGATTGGCTCAGTACCTACCATCTCCAGCCGCATCATCTTCCAGCCAATGCCATTACTTCTCTCTCTGCCTTTGCTTCTACAATCAAAGGCTACGCCGGATTATGGCCCACGAAGGAGCTGTGGATCCGGTTTTTCGCCCTTCGCCGCAACGTTATTCCCGACATCCACACTGATCCGGAGGACAAGCGGCTCACTCAGTTCGGAGCGGCCTCCATCTCACCCGGAGGTTCTCTGTTTTCCCCCGGGTCACAGGGCTAGAATCCTGCAAAGGGTGGGCCCGGACGTTCTTTTACGTCCGGAACACGGGCACCGAAGATTTGATCCGGTTGCTCCCTATACACCGGGTCCGCCGAACCCGGATATGTGGCACGCCATTCCCAGGAAACCTACGGCCCTGGCCAACCAAGTGAACAAAAGGTTCGCGGAGCTGAAGGAGCTCGGGTTGCGCAACGAGGATGCAATGATCACTTTCGTGCGCAACCGAATCTCCCCTCTCCAGAAGCGCACCCACAATGTGTGCCATATGAGCTACGGCCGCGATCCCAACCGGACTTCATCCTTCGAACTGAACAACACGGAGATTTATCGCCGGGTTAAGGCTCTCTTCACCACTCACAAGGACTTCTCCTCTGAGTGGACTTGGGGGATTGAGCATTTCTGCCGTGACCGGCTTCCTCCCGCGGTAAGTTTCATGCTGCAGATTTACCCCGGACTAATCACGTGTCTGTTATTGTTGCATTTTTGACTCGTTTGTTTACTCTTTTCCTCAGCTATTCCTTCAACAGACGCTCGAGGACGACACCGATCCGACCCTTAAGTGGGCACCGGACCGGGTGACTTCGGACGAGGAGGAGTCGGACCAAGAGATGTTTCTCCCCATGATCGACGCCACGAAACGACCCACGGGTAACTTCTCTTCTGCTAGAGATTGGCCCGATGATGAAGATTACTCGGATATCGAGATAATTGAACCCTTTGAGGCTGTCCCCCTTTCTTTTGCTTTTCCGCCATCAGCTCACTCCGGTGGTCATATCCACGAGGATCCTCCCCTTGCTACGGACGAGCCCGTTCCGGTGGCGTCGAAGAAAAAGCGCGGGGCTTCCTCAAGCTCTTCCTCCGGACCTTCCTAGCCCGTTAAAAGGCGAAAGAAGGCCCCAGCACGAAGGGCTCAGAAACCCAAAGCAGCCGAAACCTCGGATGCGTAAGTCCTTCTTTCTTCTGTAACTCGTTCTTCCTTACTTCGTGGGAATTTTCTTCTGACGTTACTTGATTTCACTGGGCTCCGGTGGAGGTCCCTCAAAGTGGATCCAGTATCTCATCACCTCTCCAGCCTAGCCCTTCACCCCGTCGTGACGACGAGTCACGTCCGCTGAGCCCTATTCCAGAGGGCTCTGCGGCCGCTCCGGGTCATCCTGGGGCGGGGGGAACCGGCCCAGCCGGAGCAACAGCACCCACCACCTCGGCAACGCCACAACCAGCAACCACTAAGGCTACCTTGACTCCAGCATATGTTCCAGTACCAGCAGCCAAACCAACACCATCTCCAACTCCGGCATCAGCACCCACTCCGGCTGCGAAAACTTCAGCGCCGGCACCAAGCCCAGCCGCGAGAGTACCAGCACCTAGTTCCTCTGCATCTTCCGAGTCCTCTCAATCTCGGCAGGGAAAAACCGTTGCTACGGCTTCTTCCTCCCAGCAAGCCAAGGGCAAGAAGATTCAAGACGCTGCCAAGCCCAGTGCTGCCGAGCCTGGGCAACGCACCCTTGAGTCAATGCTCCCCAAGAAGACATCAGTAGCAAAGGACGCGCCTGCCGAGCCAACCGAAGCCCAGCAGTTGGTTCTGCACACCAGCCCCGCCCTTGCCTTGGTGGAGAGGAAGGAAGCACATGCAAAGGGCTTGGTGACGCCCCATATGCCCACGGGAGAACGGTACCCTCCGAGCCTGATGGAATTTGTTATGAATTGGAACAAGGCCGAGGTAGTCCAGGAATCTGATCTCCCGGAAAAGTTCGGTCCTGCCGAGTTTTCTGCTCAGATGAACACCGCCGCAAAGGCCATTAACCTCGTTGGACGAATGATGGAGGTACGTTGCTCTGTCCTTTGCAAATTGTAGATAATAACCATTAGTCCCCGAGCCTCCGAGGGAGTAACTTGTTACTCGGCCGGATGCTCTTTTATAGAACTAACGTAGCTCCATGATACCTTCGAACATGCACACACCTAGAGCCGGGTTAAGTTCCACTTGGCCCGAATTTTAGTACACTTCGAATATGCACACTCCTAGAGCCGGGTTAAGTTCCACTTGGCCCGGATTTTAGTACACTTCGAACATGCACACACCTAGAGCCGGGTTAAGTTCCACTTGGCCCGGATTTTAGTACACTTCGAACATGCACACACCTAGAGCCGGGTTAAGTTCCACTTGGCCCGGATTTTAGTACACTTCGAACATGCACACACCTAGAGCCGGGTTAAGTTCCACTTGGCCCGGATTTTAGTACACTTCGAACATGCACACACCTAGAGCCGGGTTAAGTTCCACTTGTCCCGGATTTTAGAACACTTCGAACATGCACACACCTAAAGCCGGGTTAAGTTCCACTTGGCCCGGATTTTAGTATACTTCGAACATGCACACACCTAGAGCCGGGTTAAGTTCCACTTGGCCTGGATTTTAGTACACTTCGAACATGCACACACCTAGAGCCGGGTTAAGTTCCACTTGGCCCGGATTTTAGTACACTTCGAACATGCACACACCTAGAGCCGGGTTAAGTTCCACTTGGCCCGGATTTTAGTACACTTCGAATATGCACACACCTAAAGCCGGGTTGAGTTCCACTTGGCCCGGATTTTAGTATACTTCGAGCATGCACAAAGATGACTAAGTTTCTGTGTATCTTTTAGGTGACCACCAACCGCCGGAGTGCTGAATTCCAACGCTTGCTGGATACGCACAAGAATCTTCGCACGAAACAGGCTGCACTCATCGCGGAGTACGAGAAAAGGGGTAAATTTCTTTCTTTAACGCTCCTTCATTTCCCTTCCACTTCCTTTGCCGAACTGATATGATTGTTCGGTTTTCGAAGCTGGGGTGGAAGCTGAAAACAAAATAATGCGGAAGAACTTGGAGCAGATCAAGGGTACGTCCTTCTTGTCTGTCTTTACTGTGCTTTTCATCAGCTTTCCTCCTTGGCTCGGTAAACATTCATACCTCGGCTCTGCCGGGCCAACACATGATTTCAGCATTGCTTGAAGAAAGTGTGCATGTGCCTGACATGATGCTGCATTTTCTCGAACAAGCAGGACAGCACCAAGCCGAGCTGAAGAAGAAAGATGATGAGCTCGCCCTCCTCCGGACCAAAGATGATGACATAGCCAAGCTCAAAGCTAAAATGGCTAAAATGAAGGCGCAGCACCAAACCGAGCTAAAAAAGGCTGGCCAGGACTACACCGAAGAACGCGAGCGCCTCAAACTCCAAAATGCTAAGGACCGTGAGCTTCTTCAGGAAGCCGAAGTCAAACTTGAGTCGGCAAATGCTGAGCTCGAGCAACTTCGGAAGAGGCGTGAAGCTTGTACCAAGGAATTGACCCGGATTCACAGTCACATCTCACGTAATTTCTTTTCCTTTATCCACCTTATTTCTCCGGGTTACTTCATATGATTTGTTTTCTCAACTTTGTCCTTTGCCTTGTTTCCCAGGCCACTTTCCAGAGGGTACTGCTATTGCCAGCGCTGCTGTCGCCAATTTCCGCCGAGAAAGGGGTACTCCGGTCGCTCGTGAGGGTGAGAGCATTCCTTTTGACATGGAGGACCTGTTGGTCAGCCTGTCGTCTCGCGTGGAAATCATTAAGAACTACGGCAGGGACCTCCTCGATGTTTCAGTCCGGGTTTTCAACGCCTTCTGGCCCGCCGATGATGCTCCGGAGAGAGTCACACAGCTCGCTGAAAGACTGTCGGAAATTGAGACTCAGCTCGACCTCTGGCGAGAATCCGCTGGACGCGCTGCTGCCGATACCATCCTTCACCACATTTTGACGTGGTATGAAAAGATAGATCTCAGCCTCCTCACACGCCTGCGCACCGGATCCAAATGGACAGATGACCTGGAGTGGGTAGCTCGGCGCCAGTCTTGCGCCCACAGCCTCATCGAATATGCCCCCATTCATGAATGGACTGAGGGTCCGAGCTTCCTGGAAGTCGCAGGTGAAGAGGACGTTGAAAACGTTGAAGATGATTCGGGTGAAGATGAAGAGGACACTGCCTCGGATATCGGAGAGGGCGACGATGATGCCAAACTTCCTCCCGCTGCTCCTTAAGAAAAAACACTTGAAAATTTATGAGATCCCCGGTATGCCGGGTGGAATTGTATTCCAAATACATGTGATATTTTTCTACTGAGTACTTATGCCGGATTAACTTGGGCGTAGTCCCCGAGTTTCTTTTTCTTGTTCGTTCAATCTTTTGGCTCGGATCGTGTCTACCTTGATTCGGTTTTACAACTTACAAATCCGAGCTTAAAAAATTGTCTTAACAATACTGGGAAACTTTTAGACTTAGCTCAAAAATAAAACTATATAACAATTGGAAAATGAATACAGTGTTAATGCGAAACATAAACGTCAGCTCGAATAAATTCTTTTCCTTAGTCGTTTTTCATGTGCTACGCAATTCCAAACTTGTTCTCTTGCTTGCCATGAAGCCAATTCTTGTTGGACAGCAGCAAATCGAAGAGTTGGGTTTTTGGTGCTCACACACTACTAATCCGAGCTAAGTAGAATAACTTACTCCAGCTAACGCGTAGAAAATAACAAAATTATTAAGGCAGTCCCCGAGTTACTGCTCGAGGTGCTAACATTTCATTGATAAGCTCATTGCCGACATACATACCGACATATGAGATAACCCGGATACATACACTTCTTAGCTAGGTGAAGAAAGGCCGAAGTAGAGCTATGTTCCATGGTCGCTTGGATTCCTCTCCGGACCTGTCCGCCTTGTTCTTTTCCTGTGGCTTTGCATCTATAAGATAGTAAGAATCATTGTGCAATGCCTTGCTCACGATGAACGGCCCTTCCCATGGGGGGGATAATTTATGCATTCCAGTAGTACGTTGTACCAACCGGAGCACCAGATCGCCTTCCCGAAAGACTCGGGGGCACACTTTCCGGCTATGATTGCGTCGGAGATTTTGCTGATATATGGCGGATCTGGACAGTGCCAGTTCTCTCGCTTCTTCCAGCAGATCAACATCATTTTGCCGGGCTTCTTGCACTTCGGCTTCTGTGTATTGGGTGACCCTAGGCGAATCATGCTCTATGTCGGCTGGTAAAACAGCTTCTGCCCCATATACCAGAAAGAACGGCGTATAGCCTGTTGATCGATTCAGAGTTATTCTTAAACTCCACAGTACCGCTGGTTGTTCTTCTATCCAGCACCCCGCTGATCTTTGCAGCGGCTCAATGAGCCGGGGTTTTATCCCGGATAACACTAATCCGTTGGATCTTTCCACTTGTCCGTTCGATGCAGGGTGGGCTACCGAAGCTACGTCAAGTCGGATCCTCTTATCCCGGCAGAAACGAGCAAATGCTCCTTCCGCAAAATTTGTGCCATTATTAGTTATGATACTGTGTGGATAACCGTACCTCAAGATGATATCTTTGAGAAACGTTACGGCCGTAGCTCCTTCACATTTTCTTATAGGCTTTACCTCAATCCACTTCGTAAACTTGTCCACCATTACCAGAATGTGAGTCATATTTCCCCTTGCTGGTTTGAATGGGCCCACCATATCCAAGCACCATACGACAAATGGCCAAGTGATTGGGATGGTCTTGAGTTCCGACATTGGCATATGTGTCTTGGTAGCGTACCTCTGACAACCATTACATTTTCTCACCAGATCTTCTACTTGCTCTAAGGCATTTGGCCAGTAGAATCCGTGTCGGAAAGCTTTTGCAACCAAGGCTCGGGATGAGGCGTGATTCCCGCATTCTCCCTGATGTATATCTCGGATGATTTCAAGCCCTTCTTCCGGGTCAACACACCGCTGGAGGACATTGGTCACACTTCTTTTGTATAACTCGGAATTGATGATCGTGTAGGCCTTTGCCCTCCTCTGTGTTTGCCTGCACAGCACCTCCTCAGTGGGTAACGTTCCATCCTTTAAGAATTGAAATATAGGCAGTGCCCAAGCCGGTATTGGACGCACGGGGAACACGTCCTCGTCTATCTCCATCTGATCCACCGGCATAACTTCAACCGGACCATGCTGAGAAGTCCCTGGGTCTTGGGAAGCAGTCCCCGGGTTTGCCGAGGCAGTCCCCGGGTTTTGCGCACCACTTCCCGTGTCAATGTCCATGGGCACAGCTCTGGGTTCTGTGTCCTCCGGGACGTAGATTGACTCGGATTCTGGGGATGGCCTGATGGATGGTTTCTTGAGGTGTTCTAATGCTACACCTGGTGGAATTTCTTGTCTGGTTGACCCGAGCTTCGACAGCATGTCGGCAGCCTCATTTTCCACCCGGGGTACATGATGAAATTCACATCCCTCAAAGTAACCAGAAATCTTCTGCACATAAAATCTGTATAGTGCCATGTTTGGATCAAGGGCGTCCCACACTCCGGACACTTGCTGCACCACCAAATCCGAGTCGCCAAAGCATATGATCCGACGTATACCAATTTCTTTTGCTACTTTGAGCCCATGCACAAGTGCTTCATACTTAGCGACATTGTTTGATGCGGTGAAGTGGATCTGCAGCACATATCTCAACTGGTCCTTCTTTGGCGACGTGAGCACAACTCCGGCACCTAGCCCGGTTTTGGTTTTTGATCCGTCAAAGTGCATTCGCTAATAGTTCGGATCAGGAAGCGGTGGTTCGTACTGTACCTCGGCCCAATCCACGAAAAAGTCCGCCACAGCCTGAGACTTGATGGCTTCTCTCCGGTCATATTGCAGAGCATAAGGAGCTAGCTCAATTGCCCATTTTGCAATTCTGCCGCTTGCATCCTTGTTGCTTATTATCTCGGATATGGGGGCCTCACATATGACCCGGATGGGATGCTCCTCAAAGTAGTGCTTCAGTTTCTTGGCGGCCATGTACACGCCATACGCCACTTTTTGATAATGTGGGTAGTTCTGCTTTGAGGTTGACAACACTTCGCTCAAATAATACACCGGCCTTTGCACCAACTTACCTTCCTCATCGCGCTCCACCACTACCACTGCACTTACAACTCGGTTGGTTGCGGCTATATAGAGTAACATTGGCTCCTTTGATAGTGGTGAGGCTAGCACTGGTGCCGTGGCTAACATTTTCTTTAGGTGGGCAAAGTCTTCATCGGCCTGCGGTGTCCAAATTAACTTATCCGCCTTTTTCTTGAGTTGGTAAAGAGGCAAAGCCTTCTCTCCCAACCGACATACAAACCGACTTAACGAGGCCAGGCAACCTGTGAATTTATGGACATCGTTAAGACACTTCGGTAGTTCTATTCGTTCGATGGCCCGGATTTTGGTTGGGTTAACCTCGATACCTCGGCTGGAGACGAGAAAACCAAGCAATTTTCCAGCCGGGACACCGAAGGTGCATTTTTCCAGGTTAAGCTTCATCCGGAACCTTCTTAGGTTTGCAAACGTTTGCCTGATATCTTCAAAGAGCGTTTTGCTTTCCTTGGTCTTGATAACCACATCATCCACGTACACCTGTACATTTTGACCTATTTGGTCATGCAAACATTTTTGCATACACCTCTGGTACGTTGCCCCTGCATAACGTAAACCAAACGGCATGGTGCAATAGCAATAAGCCCCATACGGGGTAATAAACGCAGTCTTTATTTGATCATCCGGATTCAGAGGTATCTGGTGGAAACCAGAATAAGCATTAATGAATGACAACAGTTCGCATCCAGCAGTTGAGTCTATGACCTGATCTATTCTTGGCAGCAGAAACAGATCTTTCGGACACGCCTTGTTCAGGTTCGTGTAATCGATACACATGCGCCAAACCACTGCCACGTTCGGGTCATCCTTCTTATTTTCCACCAGCACCGGATTGGACAGTCAATCCGGGTAAAGAACTTCCATGATAAATACTGCAGCTAGCAACCGAGCTATCTCGTCTCCAATGACTTTCCTCCTATCTTCGGCGAAGCGGCGGAGAGGTTGCTTCACCGGCTTGGCTCCGGGTCTCACATTCAAAGAGTGCTCGGCCAACTCCCTCGGAACACCTTGCAAGTCCTGTGTGGACCAAGCAAAAATATCCCGATTCTCACGGAGGAAGCTGACGAGCTCGCTTTCCTATTTCACTTAGCCCGGCACAAATTGTTACGGTGCGCTCTGGGAACATGTCATCAACGGGAACCTTCTTGGTATCTTTCATGGCCTGGAAAGAGACAGTTCTATGCGGGTTACTCAGCACCGGCATATACTGCTGCGCGGACTGAGCCAATGCCGCCACCTCTTGAATTTTTCTCTTTTCCTGCGCGATCACAAGTGACTCGGCTAAGTTTGATCCGGCCGACGCACACTCCATGGAACGTCGGAAGTCCCCAGCAATGGTAATCACCCCGTTTGGTCCGGGCAATTTCATCTTCAAGTAGCTGATATGACAACTTGCCATGAACTTGTTCAATGCTGGCCTTCCGAGCAACACATGATACGTGCTTTCTAAGTTCACCACTTCGAACTCCAGATTTTCGGTTCGGCAATTATCCCTCGTGCCGAACAAGACGTCGACCCGGACCTTACCTATGGGCTCGCAAGAAATGCTGGGCACAATGCCATGGAAAGTTGTCCTCGTGGCCTGGAGCATGTTCTCCGAGATACCCAACTTGTGCATTGTGTCCGCATACATGATATTTATGCTACTGCCTTTGTCGATCAGTACCTTGGAGAACCTTACGTTAATGCTAGGTCCAATGAACGTAGGATCCAGCACCAACGCATACGATCCAGGGCTCGGCATGAGCTTGGGATGATCCCTAATGCTCCAGTTGATTTCCTGATCGGACCAAGGCATGTACCTCGTCACCGCAGGCATTACTGCATTCACCTCCATATGCCTACGCTGCAAGCTTTTTCTGTCAGTTTCCTCTGTGGTGAATACACAGTAGCTCTGGTGATGCTCCATGTACTCGTTTCTCCCCTCATTTCCGGGGTGCCTCTGATCCGGCTAATGCTGATTTTCTACCTGATGCACTGCGTCCCTTCTTTCATTGTTATCATACCTCGGCGGAGGGGGAGGCAACATTAGCTGTTGCGTGTTCGCTCCGGAGAGCAATTGCTGCCGGGGTAACTCCTGCTGAGGCTGATCATTCCGGGGTGCCTGAGCATTCCCCGAACCACCTTGCTCGATCTTGCGCATCCACTCGCATTGCCTCGTCGTATGACCCGCCGGGTTGTTCGGATTTGGCGTGTGAAACTTACACGGCTGGTCCAACATCGACTCGTAAGTATACCTCGGACGGTCTTTCCTTTCTTACCACTACTTCTTTTGCTCCGATGTCCAAGTTTTCTTCCCATAGTTCCTTGGAGTCCATTGACCTCCAGTTTTCTGGCGCTGGCTACCCCCTGCTCCGGGTTGATCTTGATTCACAACTGCAACTTGGTGCGAACCGTACCGGTGGTCCGATCTATCATCTCTCCTTTTTCCTCTGTAACCATTCCTCCGGGATGATCCGGATCCATCCCTCTGATAGTACTCATCGCTTGACTCGTTGGACGCGAGCCTTGGTTGGGTCGGGTCACCCAACGCATACGAATCTGCAATCCGGATCATTTCTGCCAACGTAGCCGGCATTTTCTGTTGCAACTTCATCCACAGCTCGCTTCCATATCTGCACCCCTGTGCAAACCATGCTATGGCATGTGATTCTATCACGCCCTCGCACGAGTTTCTCACGGTACACCACCGGGTCAGAAACTCCCGGTCTGTCTCATTGGGTCTTTGCTTGCACATAGCTAGGGTCTGTGGTCTATTTGGCCTTTGATACGTACTTGAAAAATTGCTGATGAACATCTCCTCGAAATCTATCCAGCAGTTGATGCTTCCTGGTGGCAAATTGTTCAACCACACCCTTGCCGGGCCTTCCAACATTTGGGGTACATACCGTACAGCCCATCTGAGGTTGCTTGTGGCAATTTTCACAGCCGTAGCATAGTTTATCAGCCAATCCTCTGGCTTGGTACTACCGTCATAGGTCTTGGTGCCCCTGGGCAGCTGAAAGTTCGGTACTGGTGGCTCTTTCATGATCCGGGGTCCAAAACATGTTGGACCCGGTGGACCTTGACATTCAATCTGTTCTGACCTATATAGTCGATCCAGTTTCAACCTCGCATCGTCCGGCATCAAATCCCTACTTCCCAATCTCGACCCTATCACATGATAGTCCGGTCTTGGGTATCCGGCATTTGCCATCTCCGAATCACCGTCGTTATACCGGTTTCGCTCTTGCGGTGCACCTTTCTGTTGCACACCTCGGCCGGCACTGTGCTCTTGCCTCGGCATGTTCCACTGCTGCGGTTGTCTTGCTCCAGCTGGGTTTTGCTATCCGGCATTGCCGTTGACAACGTTCCCTTGACCGGCATTGCCTTGGTCATGGTTACCTCGGCCAGCTTCGCCTCGGCTCACACTCCGTCGATTATCATTTTTTTCTGCGCTTCTTTTTCTTTCCCTGCCCGTGTCGGGTCATACGGGACAATCTGTTTATTCCGTCTGGCCGAGGTTACCACCTCCTCTCTCCTTGGACCACCATGAGGGGACGATGCGGCTCCAGCGGATTTCTCCGGGTTACCCACCGCCGAATGGACGATCTTGGAGGATCCAGCTCTCTCCGGGTTTGCCCTGAGCAGTTCCTCGTTTTGCCTATTTGCGATCCGAACCAGCTCGTTAACCCGATCTTGCTGCCTTTGCCGGGCTTCACCCGTCAGCCCCTCTAACTCGGACGCAGCTACATCCGCTGCCCTGAGGTTCTTGGCCAGGGTACTATACCTCGGCAGCCCCACAGAAAAATAGTTTTCTGATTCCTCGATTCCAGCATCACCTTCTCTGTTCATCTCGCTCATGAGATTTCTCCCTTTGACTTTTACATTATCAACCTTGTTCGCCTTAGCGTACTCACGTAGCGTCATGTTCAACGACTGCTGGGCCGCGGCTATTTTCTTTGCGCCCTCTAGTATTTTCTGCCTAGTTTCTTCCAGCTCGGCCTGTGCACGAGCCGGATCTACCGCTGCTACTACAGGGTTTGCCAAGCTATCCATTGCCTCTCTCAACACGTTTTCCGGCTTCTCTAGCGGAGGACCTCTACCTTTCCTTGGTGCCTTGGGCGTCACCTCCGGATCTGGTGCCGGATCTTTGCTCGCACCCGCACCTGGCGTTGTCATCATTACCTCTGCATGGTCCGGGGAATGAGCGATACGCTCCCCGCGAGCCACATTGAGGGGCGGTTCGCCCGCTTCGACGACGTGGCGCGGATGAACGCTAGACACGTCCACCGCAACGTAGACCTTGTGCGGGCCGAGCTTGACGAAGATGCCGTTGCGCGGGAGAGGGCGCGTGCCAAAGCAGCCTGCGTTGTCACTAACGAAGTCCCGCGCTCCAAAGCGCTGAACGAGCCCGGAGAAGATGCGCTCGCCGGTGGCGATGAAGTTTCCCGTCCGGATTTTGACCCCTGCTAGCGCCGCTAGCCCCACGGTGGGCGCCAACTGTCGTGGTGGTGTCATGGCAGATGCCATGTATAGGCTAAAGGTGGGGACTAATACTCACTAGGGGAATCCAGGGAGGGATAGTGAAGTGATTCTCCACACAAGAGCTTGTATTGATTTACTTCCAAGGTTACAAGTGCTCCTAGAGCTGTATTGGCGAGAGGAGGAAGAAGGAGCTCTCTTACTCTCACCCACAGATCTTACCTGAAACCCTAGACCACAACAGAATCGTAGAGAGACCAACCAACCAACCCCTTCTACAGAAGCCCTAGCCCCCCTTTTATAGGGGAGGCTCGGTTTCTGCCTAGGGCATACGTGGAGGCATATTCCTAAGAATACCTCCTCCCAAAGTGGTAAGCCGACCGGGGTGCTTTTTCCCCCGCGTCACACATGCTTTAGCTACGTGAGCCTCTGACGGTGCCCTCGTCAGCCGACACGGGCGTCGTCACGGTTGTCGGCCACGCCCCGGTGGTCCTGTCCTTGCTCGCTTCGCTCAGGCAGTGCGTACCGGGGCTCCTTTTGACCAACGAGATTCCTTCCTTCTCCTAGAAGCTTGCTGTGACCCGGATGATGGTTCATCCGGCCACACCCTTTCCTGCATACAGGTAAAACATACACTTCTGACTTACCGCTTAAGTCGGATGAGGCCTAGTTAGGCGAACGCCCCCAGGTCCGGATTACCCCGTGATTCGGCCTGCCTTGAGGTGACCCGGCCAGCATCTGCTTTGTCCTTGCCGAACCTCGGCTAACTCGGCCTTTATACCCCGGCGTGACCCTACCCAGGGGTATCCCCCAACAAGAAGCTTATGGTTGTTATAAACTTATAACTACATGCAGTTTTCTATGTGATTCGGAAGACATGCAAGAAATATTGTTTTCATGCATTTAACCTACTGGACGCATCACCTTTGTGCATTATATCTATCATTTTATTGATGATTGGGATGGAGAAGGAAATAAAGGCTCTTGCAGGGTCTAAGTCATATGGCATGTAACGCTTTATAATTCAGCATTTTATTTTCTGAAGGTGTACTGAACCTCTACATTGTTTTGTTAATGAAGTCGAGGAGAAGTTCCTTCTCTAAAAATGAAAAACGGTGGTATACGTGGTCTCTATTAAGGTGTTTTTCGCGTAGGAGCTACTTTAGGAATAATTCCATGTTGTTGGCATCCTTGTGGACCGAAGAGGAGGTGCGTTCCGCACATTCACATCGAGGGGCAACATCCGGTACTCGATGTCGAGGTCCTTCAAGACTCTAATCATCTCTTGGAGCACCAGTTCCCTTCTCACGAACCTCATCCCCATGTCCTGGAAGTTGAGTGTGTGTCGGAGCCATATGGAAACTTTTAGCTTGTTGGTGTTATCGACATCTCGGAGCACAACCATTGCGCCGGGGTACCAATGTTCCTTCTTGGAGTCGATGTAACTGGAGCCACAAGAGAAAAAATTGGTTAGTCGTTCCCATGTCGTAAATATCAGCAGCAAAATGGCACTATGAATTACAAATGCAAACGCTCCCACAAGAATCAACATGTCCACCTACCTAGTGAGAGGATGGAATATCAAAGTGAGATAACTAATAAATAGAAACGGTACCGTAATATTCTTTCTTTCATTAAGGCCAGTTTTTCCAAAGGTGTGGCAACATGAATAGAGAAGTCAATGCCTTCTCCCATATCAGGACTCCTGTGGAAATTAAAAATAGGTTTGGTGGCTAGTACACTATTTGGATAATAGATCTTCAGGTTATCATAACGGAGAAAGACCGTTGTCATGATATTCATCTCCTCTACAACGACCTGCAATTCAAGTAATTAAACTTGAGTCAAATAACGCAATGGTAACATTCTAATAAAAAGGATATAGTCAACCAATATCGATGCTGGTCCACTGGTTGATCTTTATATCCATCCTCCGTGATTTATAATACTTTGGATGATAATGTTGTAGTAAGCTGGTATTTTGTGCATAGATTTATGCAGATGTCGGGATATTTTCCCTTTTCAATAAACGAAGAAAGGGGGAAAGAAGAATATATCCATTACCTGCACTTCTTCGATTTCACACCGGTCACCGACATCAAAAGGATGCATCGCGAATAAGAATATTATGGCCTCGAAAATTGTCTTCATAGTATTTCCAAATACAAAGGCTGCCACAACAAGTTGTGAACCGATGAAGACAAAGAAATGCGTGGTTGCTATTCCAAGAATAAGAAGCCAGATAACAGACACTATGAGGCCAACAACAACATTGGCCATCAGGCTGAGCTTGTTAACTGCAGTTTTCGTGTCGTTAAGTGTTAACGCAAGAGCTTTGCGCTCTCTGAATGCGTTCACCTATAGAGGAAACCATACGACATGTTAGGAGCGCATATCGATGCCATGAGTCAATGCTAATCGTTGATGCAACCAAGAGGGACAAGTTCATTACCACCAAGTTCTTGAGAGACCTCTTGCTGACCCTACAATGCTCCTGTGCTCCTTCAAAAAGATGCATAGCTTTGATGGCTTCCTCCTGCTTCATGAAGCGCATCAAGTCTGCCAAGTATATATGCCTGCATTGTACGTCCATTCACAGCATTTTGGTTACGAATTCTTGTTAACACATGTAACCCGTCCTCTTTGGAATGAACATTAAACAAAGGAGTGCCCTACATATAAGTCTAGCAATTATCTTGATATTCTCCGAGAGAAAGAAATGATGATGAGTTCTTTTAAGGTACCCTCAAATGAATAACAACCATTCATTTTAGTGCATCTAAAGGCTCCTAACAGTTTATACTAGTGTTAAAAAGTGGACTAGTGCAAATTATACTAGTGAGAAAAATCTCCACAGCAAACTAGGCAGGACGTAGTTGGGCCCGGGCCCAAATATTTTTCTCGGGCAAAGGTCGTGAATAACGCCAGCGTTGCTCCATCTCGACGAAATTGTGCTAGCTTTGCTCTCGCTCACCCAATTAGAGCCAACCTCTCGCTTGAGCGACATTGATTCTTCCAATTGAACTATTCTGTCCAGTACCGTATAACGGATCTACTCCTCATGTTAATCGACATGGGCAGGTTTACTTCTACTCTGTCAAACATCGTTCTGCGCATTGGCGGTGCAGGCTGCCGGCCACGGATTCATCGGCAACGCGGTAGGCAGTAGAGGCGAACACCACGTTAGCCGGCGACGGTGGTAAGCTCGGCCCCGGGCGAGGCCGCCGGCCGTGGAATCCTAAAATCTCGTATAATTCGCTGGGCAAGCTCCCAATCAGCGACCGCACTGCTGGAATTTTGGAATTTGTCCATGCGTGCGGGAAGAACTATAGGGATTTCGTTCCGATTTGGTAGTCCTATTGCATTGCATTAAAAAATTATACCAAATTGTGAGCGACCTGATGAAGAACTTGTGGTCTTTGGATAATTGTTCGTAGAATACATTCAAAATTATTCTTGATTAATTCGTTTGGGCTGAGCTGGTCGATCCCAACTGACCCAGCGATCAATGCGTGAATTTCTCCAACGTCTGCGCATGAGTAGCCACATGCGTGCGCAATCAGAGGCGCCATAGTTTTTCCCGTTCTATTCGGATCGAGTGTCTTCATCTTTTCGCGTAAAGAACAAATGAACATTATTGTTCCTACTAGATCATGGAGTCCTCGCCGTCGCCGGCGCATCGCTGCCGCCGTTGGGTCACACGACAGCTCTATTCCAGTTGGTCGCCCTGACCTGTTTGCTGGGTTCGTTATATTTTTTCCCCACTGATTTAAAAACTGGGCTGCTGGGTCAAATCTTTCCTAGCCGTCAGATTAATTATACTAGTCATATTTAGAGACTAGTAAAAGGTACCATAAAAGTTGCCATGATTATACCATGCCGATGCCTCGTATGCTAAAAAAATCCTGCAGTGTCCTATGTGATCTAGAGTGTAGAATATGAACTTAAAAGGATGTACCTTGTAACTGACAGATAAAAGAGTGGGTTTTCTTGAAAAAGAAAGTATAACCAGCTGGAGGTAAAAATGTTATATATTTATTTTTGTGAAGGCGTGAAGTTTGGGGTTAATATGCTGTGCTATCTTAGATAGAGAAAATAAAAGGATAAATTTAATATCTACATATATTTACTACCACCTGTTATTTATGTTTCGGCCACAAATTATAAGATTTCCCTCCGTAAAATTTTTAGTACTACTATGTTCATCTCTTTCTGTAATTTTTTTGGTGGTGATTTGTTATTAATAGAAACAGAAGTTAATTGGTGTGTGAACAATTAATCACAACTTCCTGAAGAGATTGAAATGATGTGCCAGGTGACGAAGAAATGCTTACTTGGATCCAGGCTTGGCAACATTAGTGAAGATCTTCTTGGCGGCGACTTGCGCCTCATATTCAGTACGAATGAGGGTGGCCGACTCACCGGGACCCTCTCCCGTTGCCTGCTGGACCTGCTCGTCCATGGTGGTGAGCGTCCCAAACCGGACAATCTTCATCAGCCTCTTCATGTTCCAGGCGGAAACGTTTCTCTGGTTGAGCCTGTGGAGCTTGTCGATGGTGATCCCCTCCTCAACCTCACGCTGTTTCTTCTCCTCGGACAGCCGCTTCGTTCCTTGTCCTCTAGAAATCAAACCCGAGACCCGATTGCCCCGTGGGCTTTTGGGTGCAGGAAAGCCGGAGCCTGCTGCACGGAGCTCTCTGGGGATGGTTGCCCCTGCACGCTGGAGCTCCCGCACCTCCGCTATCACGTAGTCCTCGCCGACTAGCTGCGGCCCGGAGAGCGTCTCGATGACGTACTGGCTGAACAGGGCCTCCTGAATCCGGTCGAAGTAGGTGGATACATGGAAGGAGGATGCCAGCACCTTGAGCAGCAGCGTCTTGACGAGGCGGATGAGCGTGGCGACGAGGAGGCAGAGCAGCGTCTTGGTCACGTAGGGCAGCACCGCCGTGTTGGTCCCCTGTTGGTGAAACAGGAAGTGCCAAGCTGCCAGAGCCAGGCCGAGCCACAGGGCGTTCTGCACGGCGCCACGGACGCCGTACACGAAGTAGAGCGCGCGCTTCCGCAGCACGAAGCTGCGCTCCACGCAGAAGACGGCGATCCGGATGGCCCACCCGGAGACGAGGTGGCCGCAGATGAGCACCAAGACGAGGAGCTCCCACTTCCAGAGGTGCAGCTCCCAGAGCTTCTTCGTGGCTAGTCTCTTCACCGTCAGGCTGCATAGCAAGGCCCCGGTGATGAGCACCAAGCTCGCCCACTGCAATATGGTGGCCACAGTCCCGCGCTTCAGTTGGTCGTGGGAGATGTCGTCGTCATCATCTAGGAAGGGGTCGTCCTCCTCCTCCGAAGGAAACTGGCCTGAGCGGAACTGGCCGCCGGTCATACGCCCTGTAGGGTTGGGGCCCGATCTCGGAGGCCGCGAAGCAGACGACTTGCGCTGCTCGTCGACGGCACGAGCCGACACGGGTGACTGCGGCAGCGGGTCCATGAGCCGGGACCGTGTCCTACTCATGGCTCGCAATAATGGCCCCCCTCCCGCCGCTGGAGTGGATGCCGATGTGCGGCCTATCACCTCGCCGTCGTCGGAGTCAGACGACGAGCTCTGCTTGCGGTGGGCACGCGCCTCCCGTTCCCGGGAGTACTTCCCGAGCTCATCCATCTCCACCTCCAGATCATCGAGGTCGAGGTCGAGAGACAGCTCCACTCCGGACGCAATCTGCTCACGGAGGAAGTTCCCGATGAGGCGCGTGGGCGGGTCCTCGCCGCTGACCTCCACGGACGGCCGATTCTTGAAGCTGAAATCCTGGACGCGGCGGCCCCCTTTTCCGCCGCCCTCCTGCTTCCACGGGTCGTGGCTCTCGTCGTCCCATCCCTTGGCCGGCCAGCTGGCAGCACTGGACAACTTCCTGCTCGACGCCGACGAGCTGGCATTCCCCACGCCGGGGAATGAGAAAGGCAGCATCTCCGAACGTGACAGCGATTTGGCCGGGCCTGACATCAGCGGCTGATCCATGGGAGCCGTCGACCGACGCACTCCGGCCTAGAGCGCGAAAGAGGCCGGGAATTTAACGGCTGTGTTGCCCATTGCTGACAACACCAACACACCTTCTTTTTGTAGGCAACGGCGCATGCTGCATGCAGGCTTACGGCACATTTTTCACCTTTTTAAAAACGTTTGCCTGCCGTTGCTACCTTGGATGCTAGACTGGGATTGCTTGCGTCGTGTGGTGCCGCGGTGACAATTAGCGAACGAATCTCTCATCGGTTTTGGTTCCGACATTTTTGCAGACCGTTTTCCTCTTCGCGTCCGGCTTTATAAATAAATCAACATCCAGATACAAGCAAGTTTTAACATAAGATGGTGCCGGAGCTTGCTGAGGCCTCAGCACAAGATGGCCCAAAGGAAACAAAAAGACACCCCGGCGCAACGAGAGCAAGGCCGGAGACACCACGGATGCCTAGACCACGACAAGGGCCGAGAAGGGGGTCGCCATCGTCCTCAGGGTCCGGAGGGTGTCCTCAAGGTGCTCCCGGTCCCGCTGTCTAGCGAGCGGGGCCGGGGACCACTACTACAGGTGGGCAAGAAAAGAGAAAATGGAGTGAGACGTCCTAGGAAGACCTGCTCAATCACTTTCTTATTCCGCACATTCCATAAGGTCCAAATCAGGGCCGCAAACACTAGCTATAAGAGGCGACGCCTCCTCCCAGCACGGTTCGCCTCAGTCAGTAGGAATTCTCCAAGATCCTGAGCCTGCCAGGTAGGCCCCAGGGCGTCCCGGATAAAGCTCCACAGGAATTGAGCCGCAGTGCAGGTGAACATAATATGGGTACACGTCTTCGGTGTCCCACACGCCATATTAGCACTAATGCCATCCGTAAATCAAAAACGGTTCTTCCATGATTTCGGTCTAAGAGCAACTCCACTCATGGCCCTGATAAGCCCTCCAGAGGTTTTTTATTCGGACGGTGTAAATCTGCCCAACCATGTTTCGAGGACCTTGATTTCGGACGGATATGGCCCAAAATCCATCCGCGAACACAGGCCGAACCTAGAGTGTCGGGGTTCTCCTGATGGCGCCGGATGAAAGAAAAGCGCGGGAAAACGACCCTACCAAGTGGACTCGAGCTTTTGACGAGAGGTTGTCTTCTTCCTCATCCCCTCGGCTCACGTACGCGAGTTAAGGCGGTCGCCCGCAGCCTTTAAGCAGGCGACTGACCTTCGACTCCAATCGCCGGCCACGCGGTGCATTTACGGCACGCAACCTCCTCCGCTTCACGTGCCACAACCTCGGCTTCCCGCGCCTTCCCGCCCGCATGCTACACCCCTCTCACCCACATTGCCGTTACAAAAAGTCGGCAATTTCCCTTCGCCGTCCACACTCCTCGAACTGGCGAACTCCACTCCTCCACAGATTTTCTTCTCCGGCGATGGCGCGGCAGCGAACAACTTTGGACGACGCTCGCTGAACGAGTGGGAGGGATGCCTCCTCTACGAGGCCGGCTACCCTGCTCCGTCGAACATTCATGCGCCGCCGACGTGGAGGCTCAGCGCGGGAGGCATGCCAATCCCTCCTCCACCCACCGGCGTTAGGATGGTTGGCAAGATCCAAGCCGCCCTCGCTGGAATGTCCGACGAGGACAAGGCGGACCCGCACTGGCATCCCGACAACCACGCGGGGTAGCGCCAGTATTTCGATGACCACCACGCTGGAGAGCTTGTGTCTTACGAAGGACCATCGCCGGCGCCGGAGAGGAACAACACGCAAGCCGGCTCCTCTAGTGGGGTGTGCGCGGGCGCACGCTCCCCGCCGTCCTCTAGCACATCGAGGTCGGAACTACCTTCACCCTGAGTACCTGGCGGCGACGCCGATGTCACTATCTTGCAAGCACAACAGTTCTTCGCTGCCGAGGAGGATGGCCGGCACGTCCTCCTCTTCATCGGCCTCCGCCTCCCGCTCCTCTGACTCAGCGCCAGCGTCAATCTCGCCCCTATCCTAGTGAAGTGTGAGCTGCCTTCACCTACGACGCGGTCCGAGCCGGTGTCAACCCCCACACGCTCACGCGGAATCACCATCAAGGAGCCCAAGGCTCCCGCCCCGGCGCGCGGCCACCTCCGCGTGGTCCGGCTGAAGCCGGAGCCGGTGAGCACGCCGGAGGATGTCCAGGATGCCTACGTCCCGAGGATGGCGATGGAGGCGTCACTCAACGACGTCCCTCTAGTGGGCCTCCTCGAGGCTCTCGCCTGGTCCAAGACAGAGCATGAGCGGGAGGAGGCCACGCGCCAGCGGCAACTGCTGCACATCGTCTGCCGTCATTCACACGCCAACGTGGTCATCCTCGACGACACATAGGAGGACGAGGCCGAGCCAAGCGCACATCGGCACATCGGCGACGCCGACCAGGGTAGCAGCCGCAGCCCTGTGAAGGACGAGCCACCGAGCGGTGACCTAGGCCACCCTACCGTCGGCGAACCTTGAAATATTTGTTTTTCAAGTGTTTTAGTCAACTATCGGCTGAACTTGCCTATATGTTGCCGAACCCTGCCTATATATGAACCAATTTCGTCTAAATAGTATGAATATCATCTACTTTATATAAATTTCCCCTAAATTTGCATGAATTTCAGCTATGTTTGTACGAATTCGACTGGCATTGCGACTGGGAACACAACTAGTGGAGATGCTCTAACCGGACGACGCATCGCAGCACACAGGAAAACACATCCAAAGAAAAAAGGGAAAGAACACGCGGATGTAGCAGTCCACAATGCGGAGGGAGGCGGCAGTGCTCCCACGTCCCACCATCTGCTCCTTGACTACGTATAGCTTGCCTCGTGCACCACGTGCACCAATACCGTATTAGTTAGCGTACCGATTAGTTCTCTACCTGTAGGGATACACCAGGCTCAGCAAAATTGATGCCAACCGTGTTCAAGCTAAATACACTTAGTTCCACATCTTGCATCCTGAATGTAAGATGTAGTCCCACAACTTGCATCTCAAGAGCAAATTAGTCCATTCTGATGAAATTTGTGCAACTCTAACCGAAACTGAACGGAACCGAGTGAATTCCAGCGCGGCTAGCTGTCCCAACCACGCGTTTTTGCAAAAAAGAAAAAACCCTCTTTTCGTGTGTGCCTCCTCCCATGCTACGGTGTCCATGGTCATTTTACCAAAACCCCCTAGCTTTGTCTTTCTTGGTCGAGGTACGCAGAAAGCGCAGGCCCCATAATTCTAGCTTATTTATTGAGTTGTAGTCATTTTCAGCAAATTACATATATAATGTATGAAAATTTATACTGCACGTACCATAGGACTTTTTATTCATTTTTGTACTGCCACATATTTTAATGTTGTGAGTAAATTGATCAGCGAGGTGGTTTTCTTCTTGTGGCTTTCGTGTAGTTTCCTTTTTCTGTGGTGAACATGACCATGTGAACATGATATGTGTCATGTGAACATGACCATGTTAACTGCTTGTTGCATATTAGCATTGCTTTGTTTATTGAGATAGGAATTCAATTTGAAAGAGGGCTTGGTTACTAACTCTGAATATTCTTTTTGCTAATATGTCCTAGCCATTACTTACTTACTTATGGTAGTAATTTATTGTAAAGTATGAAGTATACTAGCCATTAATTACTTACTTGCATTTTTCTATGTATATTTTCTTTGCAGTTATGTATCCAGGTGATGATTGTGGAATGTTCTTAGTGGAAGTAGTTCACAATGGATTTTTCTGTGGATTGAGGCATAATTTGGAATATGTTGTGGTAACCACTTCTCATTTTGATAATTTGACTGTCGACACTTGGTCACTCACATGGATTAACCAAATTCTGAGAATATTGGGTTGTGAGAGAGATAAGAGGATCTCAGTCTACTGGTTGTTGCCTGGCAAGGATCTCTGCAACGGATTGGTGCATGTTGAGGAGCAGTCACACATTAGGGATATGATAAATGCCAACGAGTACCATAAGACACTTGTCTTGTTTGTTGATCACACTAATTTCATCAAGGGACTTAGACCAGATGTAATATTGGGCAAAAGACCTGCTCCAAGGCCAGTGATGGCTAGGTTCCTACATCAACCAAGATTAGTGCAGTACTTTGTAGCAGCAAATATTATTTATAAAGTTCATTCCTTGAAAGATTTGCGGATGGAAACAACACAACTCCGCAGCCACGTCGTCAGTGAAGCCATGTTCGCACCCAAAACTGTGTTTGGAAAGAGTCTATGCTATAAGTTGCTAGAATAATAGTAAACAAGAGAGATTTAAAGTAACTAATGATAAAGTAAATAACAGAAGTAAACTAAAATAAGAGAGTGCTTATGAAGTGTGGAGTGATGTGATTGAGGGGTTCTCAAGGAGTGTAGGATTCAACACTAGTATGGGAGGATTATGTATGATTGGGATAACCTGTATCTTTTATCATGACATGTGTGGAGAGATCTCCAAAATAAGATGTTCACTACAAGTCTCGTGAGCATCCAATTCTACGAGTCAAGAATTAAGGTCATCTCTTAATAACCACTGCGATGCCTGCGAGAAAATCACTTCTACAAAACACCACAATTAAGGGTCCCCATGGATATAATATATGAGCTTAGTGAATATCTCCTGATCTCCCTTTGAACGTGTAGGTTATAAGCAATGCTTATAGTCACAAAATAGCTCTATACATATTCCCATACACGTCCCAAGGGTAGCTCCCTCTCTTTAGTTTCATAAATTAATAGATCAAGGACAAAAGTTATAGTTTATCTTTATTTCAATGCATAATAATACTAGGGTTTCTCCATCTCTCCCCAAGAACAAGGCAACTACTCATACATGAAGGGGATCAGCATCATGACAATAATATGGATGATATTTGAAGGTACAATTGAATACAAGTGCAAATCCACACTATAATTTGGATTACAACAAAGTAAACAAAGGGATCGATGTTGGAGACATTTTTGATAAAGATGATGATGAAGATCGATGCGTAGCCCTTCAAGATGCAAGTCTCCTCTTCCTATTGAGTGGTATGGTGGTGGAGATCTTGTGTGCGGCGGCTATGGAGGTGGCGGAGTGGCTAGGCTCCTCCCCCAAGGCGTGGATGGATGATTGGAGAGGCGGCTAGGGTTCCCCTTTTTAAATATGCATTCTGGAGGTCGGATTCGCTAACCGACGGAGCTCAGGGCCGTACATGCCCATCAGGAATTCACAAATGTTGTTCCGTTTGACAAAGCGAAGCCTACATAGGTCAGTACGACCGTACAGTATGGGTGGGCTCTTCCCGTACCGCAGGTCGTTAAACCCTCAGTACTCGTCGGCGTTTTGGCCGCCATTTGTTCATATGGACTCTGATTGATGTGTTTTTTGGCTCGTTGGATTCGTATGGACGGCTGCTACAACACCATGGTTTTGGATCAGCAATACAAGATGATGGAGAAATATGACTTTTCAACATCTCATATGGCTAAGTCTGACGTCTGTAACTTCTCTATTTTGAATCCTCTTGGATCCTTTTATTCATGATTATCCATAGCACCTACACACAAGTCATATACAAGGAAAAGTAATAAAATCCTACTAAAACTACTAGTTGTGTCAAGTCCATATGAAAATGAATGAGAACTAGTAATCATGCATAATGTGGATAGTTGTAGCTAGATATAGAATGTGATCAGTGACAATATAAATAATTTGTATGCTTAAATATGCATCATTGCAATCATTAGACAACACAGTTGCTCCAATGTAATATTGTATTTACATTATGGCAGCTAGTGGAATGCATTAGGTAATTTATAGTATTTTTATGTGCATCATGTTATCCCACACACACCAAACCCTTCTATGGATCCTAGACAGCTAGAAGATAGCATGGTCTACATGATGCGACAAGAGGTATGCACTATGTATTTCCATATCTAGAAAATGTAGTGTTCTTTTACTTTTTTGTTTGCTTACATACCTATTTTTGCAGGAGAGGGAGCATGTGCCAATAAGCAGGTTTCTTGGCCCATTGCCAAAGATTTCTTTCATAGCAGATGCTAGGGGGAGCATTCCACCTGCAAGAGAAAGGGTAACTAATGCATCAACTAGCGGAATCTTGAGAGGAAGAGCCGAGCGTGGCACAAAAGGGCACCCGTGGGCAAGGAAGCACTATGAGGAGGACAAGTTAGCAGCAACACAAGGAGAGGAACAGGGAATAGAAGGCAATGCAACATTACAACACTAGAGTCAGAGAAAGGTACCAACAATGTTCCTAATGCTCAAGAATAAGGGATAGGAAGAAAATCAAGGAGAGGGTCATACAAGATAGGTCCTAGCAGTGCTCATCACTTGCTCTTGGTGATGAAGAGCTGAGAAAAGGTAGTGAGCTACCTGATTTAAATCTTGACAACTCAAAAGATTTTGATGCACATGAAGTTCCTCTGACTCAAAATGCACCACCACCCGAAGACATATAGCAATTTATATCATAAATGTCGCCTTTTCTACCTCATTTTAGCTCTGGATGATGCCCACAATGTTTGGTGAATGATGGATAATGTTGATAGATATATTGGCAGTACAATGTCATTTTGAATGATGAATTTTTCGTCTTATGTTGCTATGTAGCTATGTTCCTATATCCTGAATGTTGACAGATATCTTGAATCTTCTTATGTTGCTTTGTAGTTATCTTTCTATGCATTGTTATGTTAGAATGTACCAGGTTAATGTTCACTTTTATTCAGCAACTTGCCTCATCTTTATTTGATCTCACATTCTGATTACTACAAAAACATGCCAGATAATGAACTGAGTAGAAGAAGCTGCCATTTTATTGGAAATTCGAAAATCGTACACACAGTAATCTAAGGTGTGGCAAGACTTGCATGCTGATTAACTTTGATGTAAATTTAGCAACCAAAGAAATTCATAAAATGAATTTAATAATAGAAGATATGCCAGAAACATGAAATTGATCAATGTGCTCCTTTTATTAAACATTTAAACATCTTACGATGGTTCGGAAAACAAAGATACATCGCTGAAATTTATCAATACATTGATCAATACACCACAATTAACATTTGCCAAATTGAAGCTGATCAATATAAGTCACCAAGAAGGATTTCTCAATGCAGCACAATGATTTTTTGCAGACGATGCCGATGGCCGCCCGTTCCTCGCGTCAATCTTGCACTGGAGGAGGAATACCTGCAGTTCCATGCACATGTTGGTCAGTTGGTGGGAAGGACCGGCCTCCAGCCCGACTCTACCATCAGCTCTCTGTCCTGCTCCGACGCGAGCTCGAGGTGTAGCAACTTAACTCTGTTAATAGAGGGTGATGTCGGTGCTGCGTCGCCAACTTCGCCGCACCCTCCATCTCCTGCACGAACGGCCCCGCCTCCGACAAATTCCGGAAAAGAGGCCCCTCCACCGTGCCCCTCGGCGAGCAGGAGCCTCCATGGAGTCACCGCCGCCATCCGGCTGCCACCATCTCCCTGCTCCTCCATCCCCCGCCGTCGCCGAGTCGCTGCTCAGATAGGGTAGGCTTTTTTCAGAATCGCCGTGTCACCCGTTCCTCGTGTCAATCGTGGCCCTGAATCGTCGCCTCTGAATCGCAGCTGAATTCTTTTCTAGGATTTTCTGCAAAAACTCCTCGGTCAGAACAAGTCAGCTCGCTCGATTTGGTATGGACTCGGTCAAATTTGCTCGATTTTCGTAAAAATGGACCTGTTTGCAACCCGGGTACAAGTTGTGAAACTATTTTATCCACTTTGCAAAAAATGAGACTATTTTGCACCCCGAGTACAAGATATGGAACTAAAATTGTATTTAGCTCAACTTGATCTCACGCGAGGGCTGCGTGGCATTTTGCATGCATCGGCTTTGTGAGCATGAAGCCCAATAGTTAGCAGCTGATCAAACAAACCGACCGATCGATCGCACGACGACCTGGTTCGGCGCCGCGCTCCCCGTCGTCATATCATTTCCTCACATGAAACAGCGCCATGGAGGCGAGCGGCAACGTTGACGCATGAATCAGTGGGCATCTCCGTCGGCGGGGTGGAGGCGGCGCTGCAGGGAGTGTCGCGGCGGTGAGGAACTGCGGCCGTGCTGGGGGAGCTGAACGGTTGGCGTCGAAAGGAGGGGAGGGGCCGGTGTTTTTTGTGTGTGTGTGGAAAAGAGTATATATTAAAGTCGCGGATGCCAATTAACAATGCCTCTACGACAACGCATACCGTAGCGACTTTAAAAAAAACGAACAAGAAATACACCTAGTGTATCGGTATCCACCAAGTTCTCTGATAGACTGATGCAACTGAGCTTCAAGCAGGTATCTCATTAGATTTCACTGTTGGTATGTTATCCAAAACTGATTCATCTCTTTTGGAATTATTGACCTGCTTTTTTTTTACAAGACACACTTCAATAAATAGTCAAGTTGCATTTCTGTTAACCATAAAGCAAGTTACGAGCATGCAGTGGGGCAGGGCAGAAAAATTCTTAGGTCGATCAATCTTCATAGTAGGCTCATCTTGCTAATTTATTTTCTCATTTACTACTGATTTTGTAGAATATGTACTAATGATACTTCAATGAATAGGAAAAAACATGACCACCATCTACGATGACAGCGACGTGGAGAAGATACAACGCAAAATGGTTTATTGGAGCACTTTTGCTGCTAGTAGTATAAGATAATTTTGCTAATCTCCATCTCCATGGGGCGGGCCGATCGTGCATGCCGGCCATGTCGACGTTGACGATGGAAAAGGATTGGCACCATCGGCACAAAGCTCTTGTGCAACCACGCTTTGCATGTGATCTCTCTACATCAGTCACTAGCTAGCCGTGTGTACAAAGCTCCTGTGCATGCACACGCTGAGATATCTCTCTCTCTCTCCTTTGGGCTCCGACAATAGCCAAAGCGTAGCACGTACGCCAGGTCCACCACCACCGCGTCTGTGTCTCGGTTACATTCCTACTAATCTCCTGATTTGGATGGACAACACGCATGAAACAACATCGGGTGTGGAGGCGGAACCAAAACGTGAACTTTGCAAGTGTAGGCCGAGTGCCGCCGTTGTATGAAAAGATCTTGACATGTGATGCCTTTTTTTGGACGTTAGCGGATGGATTCAAAGAGGCAATGAATGGTTGACCCCGATCCTATTATGATAGACCGATTACGCAAAAGATTATGATTTCGCCATCGAATGTTTGGGGGAAGGGAGGGATAGAAAGAGAGAATGCGATGTGTACTAGTACGCTCAAACTGTGTTTTCCAAGCCAAAACGAATATGATTGCTAAAAGGTCGTCCAACCACAACCACACACAAAAAAATACCCTTCCGGATTGCTAAAAGATCTCCTAGTAGTGGTTTCTAACTCCTTACTCCCATTTCACTTGTATCTCCTTCGTGTATCAGTTGAATCCTTGTTACCATATTTTTATTGTTGAATCCATCTTACCATATTACTATGGTTGCACCCTGATTTTTAGTCCTCTTGATCATTATGTTATTGGGAAGAGACATGGAGGGTCTCTTAATCTTGATTGAATTGGTATAACCTACTGTTAGAGTACGTCATGGGCCTGGGCTAGCAGTATAGCCCATTAGTCTTAGGGTTAATTAGAGATAAGGGCCACTTGCTTAGGGGTCAAGTAAGCCTTGCTTGAGAGTCAAGTAAACCTCTCTATATAAGGAGAGGAGATGTATCAATCTAATCAAGCAAGAATTAAGAAGGAAATCCCTTCCCTCTTGCCACCGGCCCACCTCTTGCTAACCACCCCGCCCTGGTTGCCGTGGCCGTCCCAGCCCCTCGCGGGCCCCATCGCGGCCATGGCCCTGCTGCAGCAGCCGCCGCTGCAACTCAGCCCCGGGCCAGCTACGACCGCGCCGACGGGAGTTCTGATCCAAGTCCGGTTCCCGCCCTCGCCATCACCGCTTCCGTCTCGGATCACTACCCGCCACGTGTCGGTGGTGGTGACGCTGCAGGCTGCTGCGCGCGGCCTCCTAGCGTGCCGGCGTGTGCGGGAGATGCGTGGTCTGCAGTTGCCGCTCCTCCAAGTTGCCCTTCGCTGCGCCAAGGACCTCGATCTCGTCCGCTGCGTCGGGGATCTTGGGCATACGGTTTCCCTCACGAGCGGCGAGCATTCTGTTTTCCCCGTGTGCAGCGACCTCAAAGTCTGTGACATCAGCGGTTGGGAGAGCGCACCTATAACTACCTCGGTGAATTACGCTCTTAGTTACATGCCTGGATGAACGAAAGTGGTTAAAATAGTACGGTGGGGCCCAGGGCCACTCACGGTAGACCTTTCGGCCGTCCTAACCACTTTCAGACATCGGGACAAGAACGAGCGGCGTAATCGGCAGGCGAAGGGATCAAATACATACACAAATGCGTATGTATGCAAGCCACATACAATAGTCCTCAGAGCCATTCCATCTAAAAGAAATAGAAATATTGCAACGCCATACGGCAAGATTCAAATGTCCTAGATAGAGATAACAATTTAGGATAGCTCCTCATACATCACACCTCAGAGTATCAGGCGGAAGCGGAAAACAAGATCCGAGTACGGATAAGAAGCAAATCGGCATAAGATGCCACATAAATAAACCCATCCCGCCCACAGATCTCACAGATCCCCGTTCCCGGAATCTCTACACCGAATGATCGTTGCCAACATCATCTGTCTCCTCCACCCAGTATCCATCTTGCGAATACACCTGTTCATCTGAATCAAACAATTTATCGTGTGAGACCCTAGGGGTACTCAGCAAGTCTTTATGCTGCTAAAGGGGACACAACCTGGGGTGACGCAATTGCAGCAAAAGATAATACCTAACAATTCTAAAGATACTCGCTAACCATCCGCCTAACCAATGATAGACGGATGTCCGTTAATTAAGAACAACAGTTATAACAGTATAATTAACAGATCCATCCTCCTCCTCGCTTACCAACGAGGAAGCGGACGAACAACCCCCATCATCCGTTGGCAGTTTTATTAACCATTCCATGAGTATTACACTGTCTACTAGTCAAGTTCTTGGTCAAATTTAAAAGTGGTACTTTAGTTATACTTGTCTATGATCGAGAAACTGTGCTCCAAGGCGTCCATAACCGCGGACACGGCTTTCAGAAAGATTTACCCTGCAGGGGTGCACGAATAGCAACACACACTCGATCAACCTCGGCAAAACCAAATCAAAACCCAACGAGGCATTCACGACAAAGCAATCACAGGATTCAGAAATATTTCAGGGGGCCACCCCAATAAGCTACCCGCAACGAAGTTGGCCGGCTCCGAGACAGACCCAGGGTTTGCGACGACGGCTGTAAACGACTGGGAACCCGAAAATGTGACTGGGCTTGTTAATACCGCGAAAACGTGGCGCGATCCAAAACAGTACAGGTGCTCCTCGCACAATCTTAAATAAAGCAGTAACATGACATAAGTACAGGATAGTAATAAAGCCCCAAACTAATTGTGGCCCCAAGAAATAAGAATGAATCAAGCTCTGGCTCAGGGGGGTCCATAAGGCCTCCCGGATGTGGATAGTGCGAATAGTCAAGGAACATGAATCAAGTACTCGGGGTCCTACGAGACACAAGTGAGCATGAAAAACCAAATAGCAGATAGTGCTCACCGGTGCCTCTTTCATTAGTTATCCCATTACTACTCAGGTTAAGTTGTTTAGGTACCTCGTTATTCATCAGACACTCACATACCCTACACATGCTTTTCTACGACTCGCATGGCTCAAACAACTCCTGTAGTAATGGCTCATGGGATGGAGGAACAAGGTTGGGTGGGGTTTAAAAGTAACGGCTATGCAGTACTTAGGATTCAATTTAATGCAATCGCGACTCAATGATGCAAGAATAAGATAGAGGCAATAGGTACTGTATGTGTGCAAGCATGTGGTAGTGCTTTCCTGGCAGCTCAGTTGAAGCGAGAGATGGATCTGGATAGTACTCTTGTGATTCCTGATAATTCTCCTGCTGGGCGTCTATTCGAAGAAGAACCAAACAATCAAGGGCCAACATAAATAAAGTGCACAAGCCTATGAATTAAAGTGCGACAAGAAAACAAGCATGCCATGATGAATGATGCTCAATTTACATGGCATTAAAGTAGCATGGCAGAGGTGAGGTGTGGATACAAGAAATAAAGCATTTTATTATTTATTTGGTCCAATTTTATTGTCATAAACAGTTCAGGTTTTTAATAATGACATGATGCATGCTTCAATTCAGAACAAGGACTACATAGATAGAACGGGCTCGTCGTGCTGATCGATTTAGACATATTATTTGTCAAATTTGGAGTTGTAGAATTAAAGTTATTAATTAATTAAGGAAAGGGCATTTTATTGTAATTTTAATCATCTCGAAATTTTAAAGTGTTCAAACATTATTTTTAATGGCATATTTGAATTCCTCACATTTTTCTGATTCAAAAACATATATCATTTGTATTATTTGGATTTATATTTTAAAGATTATTTAAATCTGACTTGAATTTGAATTTAAATCTATATTGAAAAAGGTTTAAATTAAACAGCAAAGCAGAAAACCATTTTGTACTCAGAGAGACCCAGCCCCTGTCACTGACGGGTGGGCCAGCTGCTGGCGGGCATATGCACGCGAAAAACTTTTGTTACCGCGGCTCTACCTAGCCACTGAGGGTGATAGATGGGTCCGATGGCTACGGGCCCACGTGGCAGTGGGTGATCCCGTAGAGGTTGACAAGAGGGGGTAGGCTGGACTGCGGGTTAAGGCTAAGAATCTACGGGGTGCTCTTTGTAAAATTCCCACAGAGGCTGGCTGGTGGGCTCGGCGGACTGCGGGTTGAGCGAAAAAGCAGAAAGGGGGTTTTCTGCAAAAAGGGGGGGCCGCGGGCACTGTTTCTCTTCTTGTTCTCTGACGGACTGAAGGCACGCACAGCGCGGCGCAGCGGGGATTCAATCCCGTGACCTCGCGTGCGCGAGCGCGGCGGCTACCGCTGGGGTGGCTTGTGGTGGTTGGAGGAACGGGATCGCGCGGCTAGATAGGGTTCCCGCGTTGCACAACGAGAAGGCGACGACGGACCCGCCGTGCGCAGAGGGCGTTCGGCACGACGTCCGGCGAGACTAGGAAGCAGCGGCGAGATAGAAGATGTCTGGGAGGGTCACGGGCTCACCGCGGGGTTGTCGATGGGGTTGGCTCGGGTAGGGAAGCGGCCGATCGGCGAGGATGCAGGAGCTCCAGCAATCTAGGGTTTCGGGGGCGCGGCGAGGATTTGGCGGTCCTGGTGGCCTTCTCCTCCTCGCTGGGCCGGTCAAGGTGGAGCAGTGGTACCTCCTTGGTCTTCCAGACCACCTCCACGACGCGCACGCCGGCCGGAACGACGAGCCGCAGGGGTAGACGGCGGTGACTGGCGGCAGATGCTGGCGACGGTGAAGAAGAAAGGGAGGAGAGGTAGGGCTTGGGGTTGGATCTAGGAGAGGCAGGGGAGCCGTGTGGATGAGGACAAGCGAGAGAGATGGAGGAGGTGGCGTGTGGGCACGGGGTAGAGGTAAAAGTGGCCTCGGCCCTTTTCTCCTCCTCGCCGATCATGTGGTCGAGCTGGGGCTCGACCTGGGCAGCCAGGGCAGGGCAGGTGGGGCTGCCAGGTGGGGACGGCGTGGTGGTGGGGCTAGCACAGCAGTAGAGAGGAAGAGAGAGGAGAGAGGGCTCGGTTGTAGCTTAGGCTAGGGTTAGATGGGGTAGTCTCGGGTTAGGGTTTTGTTAGGGTTAGAGAGAGGGGTAGGGGTTAGCTGAGGTGGGCCATGCATGGCAGGGAGAGGGAGTGGCCAGACGGTTCATCATGGTAGAGAGAGAGAGAGAGGTGTGGTAGGGTTAGGGTTTAAGTAGAACTAGGGTTAGAGGAAAAAATTTGGGAGAGAGAAAGATAGGTTAGGTTTTGATTAGGGTTTTAGGTTTCTGAAATTGTTTATGAGATCATACCAAGAGGAAAGTGGGGCTTGATCTAGCATAAGCTAAGGTGAAGGAGAAACCAAGAAAAAGAGAGAGAAAAGAGATATGTAGAATGAGCCTCATTTGATCATGCATGAAGAAATTAAAATGGGATTGAGGAGAATATGGGGATGGTGGAGAGAGGGATGGAGATGATCCACAAAGAAAAGACCCAATAAAATCAAGAGGACTCAAATGGGATAAAGGTGGTGGTACTCTTGCATGGCCCATGCAAAAATAATAAAAGCCATGATCAATTCTTGTGAAAACAATAATAATAATATGGCATTAATCTTAGGCATTCCCAAGAAGTGGAATAAGGTCAAGCAAAAGAATTTATAGAATTAGATCCACCCCATTCACATGAGCTAAGAATAAATTCAAAAGAAAAGAAATACAAGCTCATGGTAATTGGAATGGTGGAATTATAAGGTGGTGAAAAGAAAGGTGATGAAGTTGAATAAAAGATATGCCCCCAACTCAATTTGGGCATTAAACAATATATCAATAACCAAATACAATATCAAGAGACAAATACAATTAATAATGCATATGAGAGAAGAACCAAAGAAACAGGGTTTTATATGATGCTCAAATGCAAGGTGGCATGATGACATGAGCATGATATAATTATGATGCAACAATTATATATAGGAAGTAGCCAATATCTTACTAGACCAAGTAGCATTACAATTGTTAGACAATTGGGATGCTACAACTCTCCCCCACTAAACAGGAATCTCGCCCCGAGATTCTAGGAAGAAGAAGAAGACTCAAAGAGGGTAGGATACTTGGCACGGAGCTCATCTTCACGTTCCCAAGTGGCTTCATCAACGGAATGGTGCGACCACTGCACCTTGCAGAACTTGATGGACTTGTTGCGGTCCTTTTTTCTGCGACTTTAAGAATTTTTGTGGGGTGTTCTTGATAAGACAGATCTTCTTGGAGATTGATGAGTTCATGGTCCACGGTCCTGCCGGGATCCTTGAAGCACTTCTTGAGTTGAGAGATGTGGAAAACATCATGGACTTTGAGTTGTTCAGGGAGCTCAAGAGCATATGCAACTTCTCCTCTTCTTCCACGAATTTTGAAAGGACCGATGTATCTAGGAGCTAGCTTTCCTTTGATACCAAAACGGTGCGTGCCTCTCATGGGAGTGACACGAAGGTAAACGAGATCACCAGGGACATACTCCATGTCCGTGTGCTTTCTGTCATAATCTTTTGGCGACTTTGAGCAATCTTCAGGTTTTCAAGAATGATGTGAACTTTCTTCTCCGCTTGAGTTACAATGTCGGGGCCAAAAAATATTCTTTCACCTGCGCCCGACCAACCAATCGGAGTTCTGCATTTGCAACCATAGAGAGCCTCAAATGGTGCCATCTTTAGACTTTTCTGGAAGCTGTTGTTGTAAGAGAATTCAGCATAAGGAAGACATTCTTCCCACTTCATGCCAAAAGAGATAACACAAGCACGGAGCATATCTTCTAGAATTTGATTGATCCTTTCAACTTGTCCTTGCGACTGAGGGTGGTAAGCTGTGCTAAAGTTTAATTTTGTTCCCAAAGCATTTTGGAAACTTCCCCAAAACTTGGAAGTGAAGATGCTTCCACGGTCTGAACTGATCTCAAGAGGAACTCCATACAGAGAGACAATTCTGTTGATATAGAGCTCAGCCAACTGAATTGCAGAAATTGTTTCCTTGACTGGAAAGAAGTGAGCTACTTTGGAAAGCCTATCAATGACAACAAAGATTGCATTGTTGCCCTTCTGCGACCTTGGAAAACCAGTGATGAAGTCCATCTCTACTTTCTCCCATTTCCATTCCGGAGGCTTCAATGGCTGTAGAAGACCGGAAGGTTTTTGATGGACAGCTTTAACTCTACGACAAACATCACACTCCGAGACATACTTGGCACACTATCGTTTCAAACCAGGCCACCAATATTGTGTTTTCAAGTCCATGTACATGTTAGTGCTGCCAGGGTGGATAGAAAGAACAGAATCATGCGCCTCCTTGAGAACTTGCTCTCTTAAACCTGGGTAGTTCGGAACAAACATCCGGTGTTCAAAGAAAAGAGTGCCTTGGTCGTCAACGTGGAAAGACTCATACTTCGGAAGCTGAATGTTGGAAATGATCTTTTTAGTGTAAGGATCAGCAAGCTGAATGGAACGGACCTTTTCTTCCAAGAGAGGTGTTGCTAGAAGTTTCAGAAGATAACCTTGATCCACAATTTCAAGGTTGAGTTTGCGGAATTCCTCGCACAAGAGAGGCTGTTGTTCTTCCACCATGAGATTATTGACATAAGCTTTTCAGCTGAGAGCATCGGCCATGACATTGGCTTTGCCCGGAGTGTAGTTGATGGTCAAATCGAAATCATTTATTGTTTCAATCCACCTCCTCTGACGAAGGTTGAGATCAGGCTGTGTGAAGATATACTTCAGACTCTTGTGATCAGAAAAGATCTCACAACGGTTGCCAAGCAAGTAATGCCTCCATACTTTCAAAGCAAAGACAACTGCTGCGAGTTCGAGGTCATGTGTAGGATAGTTGATCTCATGCGTCTTCAACTGTCGAGAGGCATAAGCAACAACTTGCTTTTCTTGCATAAGGACCGCACCCAATCCTTGCAATGAAGCATCACAGAAAATCTGGAAAGGCTTTGATGTATCTGGAGGAACTAAGACTGGTGTGGAAGTGAGCTTCTCTTTGAGTGTTTCAAAGCTTGCTTGACATGCAGGAGTCCAAAGGTATTTCTTGCCTTTCTTGAGGAGATCGGTAAGAGGCTTCGCAATCTTCGAGAAATTTTGAACGAAGCGACGGCAGTAACTGGCCAAACCAAGGAAACTTCGGACTTCTTTGACATTTATGGGTGGAAGCCAGTCCATAATTGTCTTAATAGTTTTTGGGTTGACGGCAATGCCCTTGGCAGAGATGACGTGACCAAGGTAGGTGACTTGAGGCAGCCAGAATTCACACTTGGAGAACTTTGCATACAGGCGGTTCCCACGAAGCTTGTTTAGGACACACCGCAGGTGTTCTTCATGTTCTTATTTTGACTTAGAATAGACTAGAATGTCATCCAGATAGACCACAACGAACTTATCAAGATACTCCATGAAAACCGAGTTCATAAGCCTCGAGAAGGTGGCAGGTGCGTTGGTGAGACCGAAAGACATGACCGTGTACTCATACAGGTCATAGCGGGTGGTGAAAGCTGTTTTAGGAACATCTTCCTTGCGAATCTTGATTTGATGATAGCCACTTCTCAAATCAAGTTTAGAGAATACCATAGCTCCAGCTAACTGATCGAAGAGATCATTAATCCGAGGAAGGGGATATTTATTCTTGATTGTTTTAGCATTGAGTGCCCGATAGTCAACACAAAGTCTATCAGTCTTGTCTCGCTTCTTCACAAAGATGGTTGGACTACCCCAAGAAGAAGTACTGTGCTAAATGAAACCCAACTTCTCTTGTTCATCCAACTGACGTTTGAGTTCAGCCAACTCAGCAGGACCCATTTTCTAAGGCCGCTTGGAAATAGGAGCGGTACCAGGTTCAAGTTCAATGACAAACTCAACCTCACGATCCGGAGGCATACCTGGCAACTCTTCAGGAAAGACATCTGGGAACTCACAGACTACAGGAACACTCTGAATACCTTCCATAGCATCATCATTCAGAGCCGCCAAAGAATAAAGCTGAATTGCAGGAGTCAGACTTGGAGAATAGACTATATGGCCTTCAGGAATTTTCAGAGAAACCGAACGTTCAGCACAATCAATCACAACTGCATTTGCTGTTAACCAATCCATGCCCAAGATAACATCAATATCAGAATTGCCCAGAATAATTAAGGAAGCTGGAAACGAAGAGCCACCAATCTCAATTTGATTGTCACGGCTGATTTTAGAAGCCCTCATGTTTAAACCAGGAGATTGCACCATAAGGCGAGTTGGTAAAGCATCAGAAGGTAACCCATTACTCTCCGCAAACTTGTATGACACGAAAGAATGTGAAGCACCAGAATCAAATAAAACTCGTGCAGGAACTGAGTTAACAGGAAGCATACCCATCACAACTCCAGAGGCATGCTCAGCTTGAGCGACGTTGACACAGTTGGCACGAGCAACCGTAGACCCAGGCTTGGTGTTGATGTTGAGAGCCCGAGGTGGAGGTGCACGAATCATAGGACCACTTGCCGCAGGTCTTGGAGGTGGTGGTGGAAGAGCTTTGTTGTTCATTGGACAATTCCAGTGCTGATGCCCAGTGTTTCCACAAGTATAGGAAGCACCAGGTGGACGTGGAGCAACGTAGCCAGGGACTCCGCCAGGCGCTCCAGGGTAGTTGTGGTTGTAGCCCCTGGGAGCCGCAGTGAAGGAGTTTGGTGGCCTTGCCGCGTAGTTTGATGGTCTTGGTGGAGCCGGGAGCGACGGTGGGGTGTTAGGAACCCAGACACGACGCTTAGAAGGAGCTGTCATAGCAGAAGAGCTTGATGTATCACGGTTGTGTTTCTTTGACTCCTCGAACACTTGCCTACTTGCTTCTTCCTGCAGAGCTGTGTGTTGAAGTTCCAGAAATGATGCCGGCCTTGCATGAGTGATAGCATATTTGATGGAAGCATTGAGGCCTTGCCGAAACCTCTTTTGCTTCTTCTTGTCATCAGAGATCTCATCGCCACCATAACGAGAAAGGTTCATGAAGTTTCTGATGTAGGTGTTGACATTGTCAGTGCCCTGCTTGAGGTTGAGAAACACTTCCTTCATCCTTTCCATGACAATTTCTGATAGATATTGCTCTTTGAAAGTAGCAGTGAACCGCTCCCAAGTAGGCTGAAAACCAGAGAGATCTGCCTTGAGGTAATTTTTCCACCAGAGAGCTGCATCTCCCTTCAGAAGGTGAGTGGCACATTTGACCCATTCTTGCTCGGGAACATCCGCAGTCATCAGCAACCTTGACACTTCACGAAGCCAATCATCCGCATCAAGTGGCTGATCAGACACCTCAAATTGACGTGGGTTGAACTTGAGAAAACTCTTGATGTCTCCTCGCTTGGGAGGTGGAGGTAGCGGAACAAACTCATTCCTCCTCACGCTTTCCTCGAAGCGCTGCTGGTTCTGCTGCATAGTGCCCAAAGCATTTGCAATACTTGCCAAAGCAGCCCCAAGTTCAGGTGGTATATCCTCCTCAGAACGGCATGGTGGTGCCATCCTGTGATTGATATAAAACACAAGTCAGTACTATGATGGAGAATGATAATAATCCAAAATAGTACCAAAATGGAATTAACCAAGATTAAAGGATGCAATTCACTGAGATGATATTAAAATATCAACAAAGTTCAAGGAAACTAGAAGATATTAAGCATAACGCACACGACTGAACAAGGAGTGTGGTACACAACTAACAAAGAAAAAATTTCCGCAAATTTTGGCATTAAAATACCACTATATGCGCAAACCACTTCACGAATCAAGATTAGTAACTCTACTAGTTCAACATACAAGAGCAAATGATAATAGTAGTGGTATGGTCGCGACTCCATCCCGCACTCAAATCATTACTCCGCACATGAATCAGTAAAACACATATCCCAACACCTTCTTCTAAAGATGAACCTAAAGATTGGTAACTACGAAAAAGAACACCCCAACAAGATAACGTCGGATAACAAAGAGAAAGATAGATCGCATCGGTATACAACGAATCAGAATAGATCGCGTCGGTTTACAAAGGCCTGTCGGTATGGAATGTACCAACAGTTGATAACCAAAAGGAAGATAGTGATAACATTTGGATGCAACAGATAGACAAAGAATTCACACACACACAACCTATGGTACTACGGAACCGAGAACACGTGAATCCTAGTTTGAATTTTAGAAGAGAATTGAAAACGTTACACTTCCTTACCAGAAAAGGGTGGGTGGGTGGGTAAGAAGAAAAATGGAAGCAGTCCTACTCTAACGTTTTGTTTTTCCCTACTATACATAACTACCAAAAATATTTGCTAGACTGACAACGACCATTTTAGCTGAGACCCTGAAGGGCGGGATGGCTCTGATACCAATTGTAACTACCTCGGTGAATTACGCTCTTAGTTACATGCCTGGATGAACGAAAGTGGTTAAAATAGTACGGTGGGGCCTAGGGCCACTCACGGTAGACCTTTCGGCCGTCCTAACCACTTTCAGACATCGGGACAAGAACGAGCGGCGTAATCGGCAGGCGAAGGGCTCAACTAAATACACAAATGAGTATGTATGCAAGCCACATACAACAGTCCTCAGAGCCATTCCATCTAAAAGAAATAGAAATATTGCAACGCCATACGGCAAGATTCAAATGTCCTAGATAGAGATAACAATTTAGGATAGCTCCTCATACATCACACCTCAGAGTATCAGGCGGAAGCGGAAAACAAGATCCGAGTACGGATAAGAAGCAAATCGGCATAAGATGCCACATAAATAAACCCATCCCGCCCACAGATCTCACAGATCCCGGTTCCCGGAATCTCTACACCGAATGATCGTTGCCAACATCATCTGTCTCCTCCACCCAGTATCCATCTTGCGAATACACCTGTTCTTCTAAATCAAACAATTTATCGTGTGAGACCCTAGGGGTACTCAGCAAGTCTTTATGCTGCTAAAGGGGACACAACCTGGGGTGACGCAATTGCAGCAAAAGATAATACCTAACAATTCTAAAGATACTCGCTAACCATCCACCTAACCAATGATAGACGGATGTCTGTTAATTAAGAACAACAGTTATAACAGCATAATTAACAGATCCATCCTCCTCCTCGCTTACCAACGAGGAAGCGGACGAACAACCCCCATAATCCGTTGGTAGTTTTATTAACCATTCCATGAGTATTACACTGTTTACTAGTCAAGTTCTTGGTCAAATTTAAAAGCGGTACTTTAGTTATACTTGTCTATGATCGAGAAACTGTGCTCCAAGTCGTCCATAACCGCGGACACGGCTTTCAGAAAGATATACCCTGCAGGGGTGCACGAATAGCAACACACACTCGATCCACCTCGGAAAAACCAAATCAAAACCCAACGAGGCATTCACGACAAAGCAATCACAGGATTCAGAAATATTTCAGGGGCCACCCCAATAAGCTACCCGCAACGAAGTTGGCCGGCTCCGAGACGGACCCAGGGTTTGCGACGACGGCTGTAAATGACTGGAAACCCGAAAATGTGACTGGGCTTGTCGATACCGCGAAAACGTGGCGCGATCCAAAACAGTACAGGTGCTCCTCGCACAATCTTAAATAAAGCAGTAACATGGCATAAGTACAGGATAGTAATAAAGCCCCAAACTAATTGTGGCCCCAAGAAATAAGAATGAATCAAGCTCTGGCTCAGGGGGGTCCATAAGGCCTCCCGGATGTGGATAGTGCGAATAGTCAAGGAACAAGAATCAAGTACTCGGGGTCCTACGGGACACAAGTGAGCATGAAAAACCAAATAGCAGATAGTGCTCACCGGTGCCTCTTTCATTAGTTATCCCATTACTACTCAGGTTAAGTTGTTTAGGTACCTCGTTATTCATCAGACACTCACATACCCTACACATGCTTTTCTACGACTCGCATGGCTCAAACAACTCCTGTAGTAATGGCTCATGGGATGGGGGAACAAGCTTCGGTGGGGTTTAAAAGTAACGGCTATGCAGTACTTGGGATTCAATTTAATGCAATCGCGACTCAATGATGCAAGAATAAGATAGAGGCAATAGGTACTGTATGTGTGCAAGCATGTGGTAGTGCTTGCCTGGCAGCTCAGTTGAAGCGAGAGATGGATCTAGGCAGTACTCCTGTGATTCCTGATAATTCTCCTGCTGGACGTCTATTCGAAGAAGAACCAAACAATCAAGGGCCAACATAAATAAAGTGCACAAGCCTATGAATTAAAGTGCGACAAGCAAACAAGCATGCCATGATGAATGATGCTCAATTTACATGGCATTAAAGTAGCATGGCAAAGGTGAGGTGTGGATACAAGAAATAAAGCATTTTATTATTTATTTGGTCCAATTTTATTGTTATAAACAGTTCAGGTTTTTAATAATGACATGATGCATGCTTCAATTCAGAACAAGGACTGCATAGATAGAACGGGCTTGTCGCGCTGATCGATTTAGATATATTATTTGTCAAATTTGGAGTTGTAGAATTAAAGTTATTAATTAATTAATTAAGGAAAGGGCATTTTATTGTAAGTTTAATCATCTCGAAATTTTAAAGTGTTCAATTATTTTGAATGGCATATTTGAATTCGTCACGTTTTTCTGATTCAAAAACATATATCATTTGTATTATTTGGATTTGTATTTTAAAGATTATTTAAATCTGACTTGAATTTGAATTTAAATCTATATTGAAAAAGGTTTAAATTAAACAGCAAAGCAGAAAACCATTTTGTACTTAGACAGACCTAGCCCCAGTCACTGACAGGTGGGCCAGCTGCTGGCGGGCATACGCGCGCGAAAAACTTTTGCTACCGCGGCTCTACCTAGCCACTGAGGGTGACAGATGGGTCCGATGGCTACGTGCCCACGTGACAGTGGGTGATCCCGCAGAGGCTGACAGGAGGGGGTAGGCTGGACTGCGGGTTAAGGCTAAGAATCTACGGGGTGCTCTTTGTAAAATTCCCACAGAGGCTGGCTGGTGGGCTCGGCGGACTGCGGGTTGAGCGAAAAAGCAGAAAGGGGGGTTTTCTGCAAAAAGGGGGGCCGCGGGCACTGTTTCTCTTCTTGTTCTCTGACGGACTGACGGCATGCACGGCGCGACACAGCGGGGATTCGATCCCGCGACCTCACGCGCGCGAGCGGCGGCGGCTACCGCTGGGGTGGCTTGTGGTAGTTGGAGGAACGGGATCACGTGGCTAGATAGGGTTCCCGCGTTGCACAGCGAGAAGGCGACGACGGACCCGCCGTGCGCAGAGGGCGTTCGGCACGACGTCCGGCGAGACTAGGAAGCAGCGGCGAGATAGAAGATGTCTGGGAGGGTCACGGGCTCACCGCGGGGTTGTCGATGGGGTTGGCTCGGGTAGGGAAGCGGCCGATCGGCGAGGATGCAGGAGCTCCAGCAATCTAGGGTTTCGGGGGCGCGGCGAGGATTTGGCGGTCCTGGTGGCCTTCTCCTCCTCGCTGGGCCGGTCAAGGTGGAGCAGTGGTACCTCCTTGGTCTTCCAGACCACCTCCACGACGCGCACGCCGGCCGGAACGACGAGCCGCAGGGGTAGACGGCGGTGACTGGCGGCAGATGCTGGCGACGGTGAAGAAGAAAGGGAGGAGAGGTAGGGCTTGGGGTTGGATCTGGGAGAGGCAGGGGAGCCGTGTGGATGAGGACAAGCGAGAGAGAGGGAGGAGGTGGCGTGTGGGCACGGGGTAGAGGTAAAAGTGGCCTCAGCCCTTTTCTCCTCCTCGCCGATCACGTGGTCGAGCTGGGGCTCGACCTGGGCAGCCAGGGCAGGGCAGGTGGGGCTGCCAGGTGGGGACGGCGTGGCGGTGGGGCTAGCACGGCAGTAGAGAGGAAGAGAGAGGAGAGAGGGCTCGGTTGTAGCTTAGGCTAGGGTTAGATGGGGTAGTCTCGGGTTAGGGTTTTGTTAGGGTTAGAGAGAGGGGTAGGGGTTAGCTGAGATGGGCCATGCATGGCAGGGAGAGGGAGTGGCCAGATGGTTCATCATGGTAGAGAGAGAGAGGTGTGGTAGGGTTAGGGTTTAAGTAGAACTAGGGTTAGAGGAAAAAATTAGGGAGAGAGAAGGATAGGTTAGGTTTTGATTAGGGTTTTAGGTTTTTGAAATTGTTTATGAGATCATACCAAGAGGAAAGTGGGGCTTGATCTAGCATAAGCTAAGGTGAAGGAGAAACCAAGAAAAAGAGAGAGAAAAGAGATATGTAGAATGAGCCTCATTTGATCATGCATGAAGAAATTAAAATGGGATTGAGGAGAATATGGGGATGGTGGAGAGAGGGATGGAGATGATCCACAAAGAAAAGACCCAATAAAATCAAGAGGACTCAAATGGGATAAAGGTGGTGGTACTCTTGCATGGCCCATGCAAAAATAATAAAAGCCATGATCAATTCTTGTGAAAACAATAATAATAATATGGCATTAATCTTAGGCATTCCCAAGAAGTGGAATAAGGTCAAGCAAAAGAATTTATAGAATTAGATCCACCCCATTCACATGAGCTAAGAATAAATTCAAAAGAAAAGAAATACAAGCTCATGGTAATTGGAATGGTGGAATTATAAGGTGGTGAAAAGAAAGGTGATGAAGTTGAATAAAAGATATGCCCCCAACTCAATTTGGGCATTAAACAATATATCAATAACCAAATACAATATCAAGAGACAAATACAATTAATAATGCATATGAGAGAAGAACCAAAGAAACAGGGTTTTATATGATGCTCAAATGCAAGGTGGCATGATGACATGAGCATGATATAATTATGATGCAACAATTATATATAGGAAGTAGCCAATATCTTACTAGACCAAGTAACATTACAATTGTTAGACAATTGGGATGCTACAGCACCCCTCCTCGACAGGAGCGCACCGCGTAACACCACTGCATTCCGCCGCCGGCCGCCGTGAGGGCGCCTCCGCTCGTCGCTCTTGCGACCTCTTCTAGGTGGCCGTACACATGCACTCCGTTTGTCCAGATAGTGTCCATGGGATCCAGATGGCTGTACACGTGCACGTACATCGTGCGGATGGTGTCCACTTTTTGTTAAGGGGTCCAAAATAGAGTGTCCCAAGCCATTTCAGGTTGAGAGTAATAAACCAAGCTGCGATGTAAAAGGCTTATTTTTAAGTGTGAGGTTTGTGTCGCGTCGAGTCATCGTTATAAGTTGGTTAGGTTGCAGCTCGAGGACGAGCTGCATGTCCAGGTGGGGTGTAGTGTTAGAGTACGTCATGGGCCTGGGCTGGCAGTATAGCCCATTAGTCTTAGGGTTAATTAGAGATAAGGGTCACTTGCTTAGGGGTCAAGTAAGCCTTGCTTGGGAGTCAAGTAAACCTCTCTATATAAGAAGAGGAGATATATCAATCTAATCAAGCAAGAATTAAGAAGGAAATCCCTTCCCTCTTGCCACCGGCCGTGGGCAAGGCCCCCGGCCGGCCCTCTTGCGCCCTCCCTCTAGCAATACCATAACACCTACGGGAACTCATGCCGATGCATGAGATATCTTATTGGCTGATATGTAAGCAATTAATTTCATTGTTTTGTCTATATATCTTGCTCCTTTTGGTATTGGTGTCACGACGGCAAACGCATTGTACCGATTACAATTTGGGTATGGGACTATCTGAGTTCTCCGTTAGGGATAGTCCTTGTTCGGGAAACTGTAGGTGATGGATCCGTAGGACCGATCGACATGAGTAGGTCAAGGTGTCCGAGTCTTAATGGGCTAGCGCCTTTGTAGTTCTAGTCGAGACTATCGACATCGGACTACCCCTCTGCAGAGTGTAAAAGCGTGGATATTCATCCCTGTGACTCCCGGGTAGGGAAGGCTTATGTCATATGTGATACCGGTACTAAATCCGTCATCTTGCAAATCCAGTTTCGTTGATATTTTGTTTGTCTCTCTCGATAATCCGTTCGGTTTATCTCTCTTGTTAATCATGGCCATTGATATCTTTTTGGATTCCTTTTAAATATCTTCAACTTTTATTATCGTATTTAATATCTTTTGATTAGTAAACTACCAACTTGTTGAGTACATCCCGTGCTTACCTTAGCCCCCTATGTTTTTTTAGCTGAAGTCAATGCTAACATTCTATCGTGTGGAAGATGCAAACTTTCGAGGAGTAGGCTAGAACGGTGGCCGAGAAGCGAAATGGAGAATCTAGTTGTATTATTTTATAAATGTAATAAAATTTGTTTGACCTTCTCGAGATCCACTGTACCGGCTTATGCTGTTTTTTTAGTCTTACGAGAATATGGACCTCCCAGTCTATATGCACGTGGCAGCTGTCATTCTTCCGGAGCCGATCTCAGGGCGTGATGGCTCTCCTCGCCCTGACCACATAAAAACATGCAAAGTAGTCTGGTGGTAAAATATTTCGGTAGAAACATGTGATAGAAAGTATCAAAACAAACATATAAATGCAGATCTTTAACCGTATGAATTACGCACCTGCTCTTCTTGGAATGGTTCTTCTCCTCGTCGTCAAAGCTCATCTTCACTGCCGTTGTTACTTGAGCTCCCCACGAACCTCTCCCAAGCCTGTGTCCCGAGATACCTTCTCCGTTACAACATTACTCTTAGATAGATGATAGATTACGGCATATGGTGTTGCGCTAGTTAAGAAAAAATATTATTTTCTGTTGCGAACCCCTTTCATGACCACCACCACTCCAGCCACCCCCTACTCATAGATCCACGAACAAGACAAATAGATCTAGACAAAGTAGGCCCGTCACCACCACCGGATGAATAACTCTAGCCACCACCATGAGCGATACCTTCATGGATGGCAGGAGCAGCAGTGATGCCCACATTACGGCCAAATCCGGTGCCAAAACGACTCGATCAGAGAGGAGCGGGCTAGGCCAGCCACCACCACGAGTAGTACCGGCTCCACTGTAGGCCAACAGAGGGATGCATCACGGCGTGGATCGTGAGGTCCCTGGGGAAGAAACACAACATGACCTAGAGCTTGCGTGCTATGGCTTGGAGTAGAAGGTCCCGTCGCGGCGAGGGCGAGTCCCGATAGAGAGGACTTGGCGACTTGCGGCTAGGGTTTCAGCTCGCACCGGGTCGCCCGTCGGGAGCGACACATGAGCCCTTCACGAGACACCGCCACATGCTTGAAGTGAGAAATTTCTTAGGTACCAAAATGTTTTGCGGCACTTAGGTTTTCTGTCCCTGCAAAAAATACGCGGAGCGACCATCCATCGAGAGACCGACGATGACAACATAGCCAGCTGCCAGTCTGCCACGACTGATAACCATCCGTACCAGTTGGCAGTTGCACATGCTAGTGCCTACCACACCGAAATAACCAATCATAAACAACAAACCAACTAATCATTGTCAACCATCAATCACCATTTAGTGACCATCTCAGAGCCTGAATTTAAAAACCGCCGGCTTGCACAGCCTGTGAACGACAGCCGAAAGCTGCAGTTTCAGCCAACGATCCTTCCTAAATAAATCAGACGGGAGCAGGTATGTATACCCGACGTGTCCTGCTCTTCGTTCTCGTTCCAAAGCGTATCTGCAGCTGATCCCGCAGCATACACCAAGAAGCTAGCGAGAAGAAATGGCGGCCACCCTTAAGCTCATGATCCTCGCCGTTGCCTGCGCCGCCGCCGTCGTGGCTTCGTCCCTGGTCAGGGTTGCCACGGCTGCCGATGCGCCGGCTCCGGCCCCAGCCCAAAGTGCCGCCGCGACCGCCCCGGTCTTCGCTGTCGGCACGCTCGTTGCCGCTGCCGTTGGGTACCTCTTCTGCTGAGCTGCGCCCGTGCGTCTACTTGACGAGTGTTTCAGCGGTCGTATCCACGCGGCCTTGTTTAACCGCTGTGTCCTGTATATGATGCTGTTGGGTGTATGTTTTGATTTGTTGACGTACTGCATTTCACTACGACTCTTGTGTACACAATTATATATGAATGAATGCAGAGACTGTATACATATTCACTGCCAAAAAGATACTCCCTCCGTTTCTTTTTTTAATATAAGGTGTATAGTTTTTTTTTAAATCCATAATATAAGGTGTATAGAGAATTTTGAGATTTGTTTCTCTTATTTTAACAGGCAATTAATCCGATCAGGAGAGAGAGGATATCCAGATTTCGTATGTTTTCTCTATATCACGTCAATCATCTGGGATATTCACGTCCTAAAGCAACGAAATTTACCCTCCCAGCCTATGCGCTAATATTCGTACCAGAGAACTATGCACCTTATATTAAAGAATGGAGGGAGTAATGCTTTTTGACTAGCATATTCATTCATACCGATGCTGCTAAAGTTTTCTACATCTATACTTTTTTTGTGGGGGAAAGAGAACTTTACAGTCATTGGCAACAGCTGCGCCAACTTCCTGGGGGAAGTCCCTTAGCGAAAACTCAGTTCTACCATTAATCCTACTAAGCTTGGCTAGTTCGTGACTCACCACATTAACCCCACGACTAACCTTAGCTATACCAATTTCTCTTTCCCTTAACAACTTACTGATGGCACTGACTTTGAAGGCGTAGACTGAAGTATTAGGAATAGTCTCACGGATCAGTTCAGCAGCCTCTGCACAGTCCGTCTCAAGAATGAAGTTCAGGTTCGTCCAATGTAGGGCAGGCGCAGCCCCTCTTCTTTCTTTATTAAGCAGCAGGTATTACAAACGCCTCTAATTCGAGTTCCTGAAGAACAACGTCAGGACCCGAATTGAGCCAAGTAACAGCACGACACTCTGTCCTTGAAAAATTCGCAAGACAGTGGCTCACCCTAATATGCCTCGATCCACTATTACAAACTTGCAAAGTTCATCTTGATTAGCTAAATCTTTAATCTCAGAGATGATATGGAGATGCCTAGATCTATCTAAAACACTTGAATTGATAGCAGAGACTAACTGGCTGCAATCAGAATTGATGATGATCGGAAGATTTGTACAAGGGAGGGCCAATTGGAGACCCTCACGACATGACTGCAGCTCCACTTCAAAGGCTTCTTTGCATCTAGGGAAGAAACGACATGCTGAGAAGATAATTGAACCATGCTCATCCCGCAGAATCATACACGTTCCTCCGTTACTATCAGTAGCTTTGAAAGATCCATCCACCGTGAGCTTCACCTAGCCCACCGGCGGTTTACACCACGGTTTATCAGGAGGTTCCTTAGCTTTCGCCAGAGGGCAGCATTGGTTGAAAGAATCAATCGCCGGGGCCATACCCTTCAAGAAGGCATCCGTAGGTATATACTGGGTCTTCCGATAGTTGTATAGAAACTGTTTAGAACCTTTACTCGACGGCTTGGGTTTATCATGAGTACCTTCGTTGCATGAGTACCAGATGCTCCAAGCCACCAGGAGTGTAGCATCAACAAGCTTCAATGGCCATAATCTCTTGTGAGGTCCCTAGGGAAGAAAGACAACATGACTCTGAGCTCGCGTGCTATGGCTTGGATTAGAAGGTCCTGCCGCGGTGTGGGCGAGGCCCAAGAGAGAGAACTTGGTGATTTGCGGCTAGGGTTTTAGCTCGCACCGGGTTGCCCATTGGGAGGGACACATGAGCCCTTCACAAAGAATCACCACATGCTTGAAGTGAGAAATTTCTTGGGTACCAAAATGTTTTGGCGGCACTAAGAGCATCTCCATTTGGGGGCCCTAAAGGGCTATCAAGGTGTCGGCGCTCAAAATCACGCCCAGCCCAGGATCCCAATTGTCTTTTAGCGTCGATGCAACCCATTTTGGCATCCGGCACCCCCGGGTTGAACCCAACCCACAGGGAGGATAGCGGGGGCTCCGGATGTAGCTGAAAACGAAGCAGGCCATCCCTGGCAGTGGGAGAAAGGCGCGTCAACCACAGAGCCCCTTCGTTCCCGCCCTCTCCGTCCCTCTCGCTTTGACTTACTGCCCTTTTCCCCGCTATATCTAGGCGCCCCTCCTCCCGCTCCCTTCCCCTCCCACCACCGCCATGGAGAGGCCTAGCCACAATTTCTATGAGGCTATGACGTTCGCCCACTACAACATCATCGCGCCGTTGCGCGCGACGCTTCCAAACGTCTTCCAGCTCAGCTACGCAGGTGTGCCTGTGACGCCGCCCTTGCGTGGTGACGGATTGGAGATGTAGATCAAAGAACATCGCCGCAAGCTGCCGGAGTGGAAGAGAGCACTGGCCCGGTACTCGCCCACGAGAGTGTACTCGCCGAAGCGGTTCAACAAGGAGAAGGAGAAGGATCTTGCGTTGTGTGCTAAACTCACCGACGGGAGCTCCACCCGGATCTGCGCAACTCCAAAGGGAGGCAACACTTCTAGGTGGTGCCCGGGCGTACGATCTACACCGCTATCTATGCGGCGCACCGTGAACCCGGCATGGTGCGCCATGAATAATTCATGAGGACGGCGAAGGACAGCGGGATCGTCGACCTCGATTCCGACATGGAGGAGGAGAATGTCGATGTGGTGGAGGACTAAGACAGCGACAACAGTAGCAGAAGCGGCATAGTCGACTAGGAGAGGAAGGTGGAGCTTGCGCTGTGCTGAGCTCACCAGCGATAGCCCTTCATTTTATCTATGTAGAATATGTAAATAGATGGTAGACGTGCTATTGGGAGCGTGGCTGGGAACACTGTCCCCCTTAAATTCAGAAAATAGCTGGCGCCTCCCCATATGGGCGAAAAATTGATACCGCCGGAGCCCATATATGGGGGATGAGTGGAGATGCTCTAAGAGCAGCTCTAATGGTGACTGTAAAAACATGAACTGTAAATCGTGTTTACAAGGCATGACAAACGTCATTTACATTTCGTTTCGGGTCTAGTTTTACGGGCTCCGTTCTGCGCCGCATGTCGACTGATGAATACTCGAACAGTCAAACGATGCAATGCAATGATTCAAAGTTTGTACATCAAATTGTTGAGATCACAACAACCCAAACATAGATTGAGCAATGTTCAACCACTGAATCCAAAAAATGCGAATCAACCAAGATGAATGAAAGAGATCATCAAACCATATCATCGTTGAGCTCATCATGCACAACTCCATCAACAACACTTGCCGATGCTCCACCCCCTTCATGAGCTAGCTTCCTTCTCTCCAAGATGTTGGAAATCATCATTAAATGCAACTCCAATTGGGTTGCATTCATCGTCAAGGTATCGATCATCATGATCTCCTTCTCCATGGACATGAGCTCTTTCATTGCCTTGGCCTCCTTTATCTTGAGCCTCTTCTCCTCTAGCTCGGTCGTGTACTTGGCATCTCTTCGGATTGCTTTCCACCTTGACTGCTTCATCACCATGTTATTGTCATGCATTATCATCTTCATCTCCAGCTGACGAGGGTTTAACTTGTCAATGCCCATTGTTATGGACTTGGGTTTTGGAGAAGGAGGGAGCGCTGGAAGCATCAATCGGATAACAAACAAGCACACAGGGACACAAGGTTTACCCAGGTTCAAGCCTCGTAGAGGTCCCTACTCCTGCTTGTCTGCTCTTGGAATTTACGAAGGAATCAAAGATTACAGGGACGCGCAGATGCAATCTGGCGAGAGTTGTGGAAACTAGGGTTGTGTGTGTCCTCCTCGCCGCCCCCTCCTAGCCTTTATATAGATAGGCCAAGTCTCGGGTAGCAGGTCGAGTCGGTTACAGATTAGGGTTTTCCCTTCAAACTTTCTATCTTTAGACTTCTTCTTGTCTCGCAAGACATCGAGAGTCCATGGGCCACTCGAAGTCTTCATCGGGCCGTAGCAACGCCGTGGGCTTCCACCGTATCTGGACCATATATACCAAACTCGAGTACCTGTAGGGTATACCCATGTCAGTGGCCCCCGAGTGCCTAGTGGAATCGCAGATTCGACTGGGGACTTTATGAAGCCTTTCGAGTGCATGGCTGAGTATTATTTTTCGAGTGTTCTGTTTATGTCATAGGGATTGTTGATATGCGTGCCTGATTTAACCGATGTATCGATGTCAGTTAACTACCTTAGGGCAAAACAACGCAATCTACTGGAACTTGAGTCCCTGGACTCGAATTCAGAAAAGTGCTGGTGTAACTCGACTCAAGCCGCGGAGGTCTTACAGGATTCGAATTCCAGTTTAAGGGTGTGAGCACTCGACGTGTCCGCCAAGGCATGTTCATCGTACCTATAGGCACGGATATATTTCTGGTAGTGCGTAGCAAATGCGTTGCCAGGCCTTATTCAGGTCTTATCTCCATGCTACAAGCGCGGCATCCGAATTTTTTCATCACGGAGATGATTCGGGTGACCTAGGAGACGCAGTCTCTTTGTAGGGAAAATATGAGACAGTGTCACCATAGACTTCGAGTGTGGATGTTATCAACACACAGTACGATGTACAAATAATCATAGGGTGCGTGACCAGCGCTCCCTATGGGAGTAGCCCCCGAGTGCCTGGTTGAGTCAAAATCTCAGGCAGGGACTAAAGAATTTTGGTGACTACTATCGTCTTTTGTTTGCTTGTTTTAGCCGAATTTATTTCCAGCGCTCCCTATGGGAGTAACCATGACTCATCATTGAATGGTTGGGTAAGTCTTGAATGTCCATATTCCTGCATAAAAAAGAAAATTGTAGGGTGTGCGACCAGCGCTCCCTATGGGAGTAGCCCCCATGTGCTTGGTGGAGTCGAAGACTCGAGCAAGGGCTAAAGTAGTCGAAGTCTTCTAGTGTTCAATTTGATGACATCAGTGCTGACGATGTGATGACCTCAGTGGCCCACGTGAGCGGCTTTGACGGGACGTGACGAGCGGTGGGTCCTATTTTCTGACCCTGACTTGACTGGGTGTGCGTAATCTTCCGTTTTAACTGCGCCTCCTCGATTTCCGCGTGTAATGGAGGTAGTGGGGGGCGGTTCGTGTTTTAGTCTCTCCACGTGTCGATCGTGATGTGCGCCACGCGTCTAATAGGGTTTCTGCTGGCCGTTGGATTGCATCTGCTAGGGGGTTAAGTAGCAGCGCAGCTGTGGTAATTTCCCATCTGCTCTTTCGCTGCTTTGCGCCTCCATCCCCATTGCTACTGCTCTCTGTCTCCTAGAGTTTCGTCCCGTTCGTGGCACTAGACCAACTCTGAGTGTTTCTGAGTTATTTTCTCTGCTCACATCGCCACCACAAGATGGGGAAGAAGAAGGGAGGTGCTGCCGTTGAGTCCACCGCCGCCATTGTTTCTGCCAAGAAGAAGGTGACCTGTTCGAAGCAGGGAAAAAAAATTCTACCGCAAGAACGAACAAAACCCAGATCTAATCTAGATAAAAGCCAAGATGTAATCTATTAGACACGTGCAACGAGATAGATCTGTACTAACCCTTGTAGATCCGAAAGCGTTACGAGATCGGATCTCGTGGTTGATGTAGTCGATCACTTGCCGATCTCAAGATCGAGTAGACGATCCTTCCGGCGCCGCGTTCCGGCAGCGCTTCCGCAGTCGGTCACACGTGCGGAGTCGAAGCAGACCTTCCTCTCCCTGTTCCAGCGAGCAGCAGAGGTAGTAGATCTCTCCACGGAATCCTAGCAGCACGACGGCGTGGTGGTGGTGGTGGAGTAGAGAATTCTGCAGGGCTTCGCCTAAGCCAGAGCAGAGGGAAGGAGGAGGAGAGAGGCAATTTTAGATCTAGAGAATAGAAGGGGCAAGGGGCTTTGTGCCTCGACCCCTCTATTTAAAGGAGGGAGGCGCCATGGGAGGGGGAGTCCTAGTAGGACTCCCCTCCCTCCTTGGCCGGCGGATTGGGAGTGGGGGGAGGAGTCCTCCTCCCCCACTACTCCTTGTCTTGCCCCACAAGGATTCCTTGATCCTTTCTTGGTTTTCAAGTAAACTCCAAGAAATCTTCTAGAACCTTCCGGAACGTTCCGAAACCTTTTAGAATCCCCATACAAATACTTCGGAACATTTCCCAACTTAGAAAATGATCCCCAATATATGAATCTTATTCCCCAGACAATTCCAGATCTCCTCGTGATGTCCCGAATCCAATCCGAGACTCCGAACAACATTCGGTCTCCAACGCACATTCCATATCTACTAAAACAACTTCGAACCTTAAGTGTGTCACCCTACGGTTCGTGAACATGCAGACATGATGGAGACACCTCTCCGATCAATAACCATCAGCGGGATCTGGAGATCCATAACAGCTCCCACATACTCAACGATGACTTCGTGATCGATAGAACCATTAACATACGAAACCAATTCCCTTTGTCATGCGATACTCTACTTATCCGAGGTTTGATCGTCGGTATCTCCATACCTAGTTCTACCTCGTTACTGATAAGTACTCTTTACTCGTTCCATGATATGTCATCCCTTGTGACCTAGACACATGCTTGCAAGCTAACTAGATGACATTCCACCGAGAGGGCCCAGAGCATATCTATCCGTCATATGGATGGACAAATCCCAATCTTGGTCCATGCGCTTCAACACATACTTTCAGAATACCCAATGTCACCTTTATAACCACCCAGTTACGAAGCGGCATTTGATGTCATCAAAGTACCCATCCGGTGATGGTGATTAACATAACCTCATGGTCGAAGGATTAGGTTACTATGCATTTGAAAAGCTTGTAGCAAAACGAACTTAATGACTTGATCTTATGCTATGCTTACTATGGGTGTATGTCCATTACATCATTCTCCTAATGATATGATCTTGTTATTAACGACATCCAATGTCCATGATCAGGAAACCATGATCATCCATTAATAAACAAGCTAGTTTAACAAGAGGCTTACTAGGGACTCTTTTATGTTTACAAAACACACAAGTATGAATGTTTCCGGTTAATACAATTATAGCATGGGATGTAAACATTTATCATAAACATAAAGATATAATAATAAACACTTTATTATTGCCTCTTGGGCATATCTCCAACAGAAGGGTGGCTCCGCTATTGCGGGCACCAACACCGCCGTTGCCGGGAAGAAGAAGGGAGCGGGCACCCGCGTCACCAATGGCGTGTGGCGCGCGTCCATCATCAAATCGTCTGAGCTCTGTCTTCTTCGTCAGGATGGAGTTCTATCTCCCGTGGTTGGGGACTCGCAAGTGCCGGGTGGCGAGGTAACTCCTTGTCCTCCTTCTGGTTTTCGGGTAATGTTCCTAGAATTTATCATCCGCGGTCTGTCTCTGCCCCTACATCCTTTCTTCAGGGGCCTCCTTTGTTTATATGGGCTCCAGCTGCATCAGCTGTCCCCCAACTCTCTTCTCCACATCGCCTGCTATATTACACTTTGCGAGTGCTGGCTCGGAGTCGAGACACACTTTGGTCTCTTCAAACGGCTTTTCAAGCTGAAGCGCCAGTCGGCATCTGGCTCTATAGTCTACGACGTAGGAGGCTGCGGGTTCCATGTCGACTCCTCCGTCACATACTTCGATATCAAGCTCATGGCGTCCGTCCAAGGGTGGAGGGACAAGTGGTTCTACATCCGCGACCAGAAGGCCGACGGAGAACACTTCGGACTCGCGCGTTTTGATCCCATGACGCCGTGCAGGAGGAGGCGTTCTTGGAAGGACGTGGTGATGCCCGGTGAGTCTGAGGAGACAGATGTGTTGTACGAGCGCGTCTGCGACCTCGAGAGTCGCATGGGCAAAGAAGAGGGAGGTTGCGACCTCATTCGCACATGGTTGCGCCGTCGCATCTAGCCCCGGCAAGCCAGAATCCACCCTATGTTCCAATGGGCTGGTGCGGACGATGTCACTCGCGTATCTGCCGATGGCATTTCCGCGAGTGAATTAGATAAGAGGGTGCGACTGCTGACCAAGTACACTACCAAGGATGTACTCCCCAGTGAACCAGTCGTACCTCCATTCGATGCTTCTAACCCTCCTCCTGAGGTATGGTTGTGCTACGAAGTAGCTTAATTTTTCGAGTGCTTCTGATTTTCTTGATGTGTGCTGACTTGTTTTCTGTATGCAGGATTGGAAGGTCTCTCAGTTTGCCCCCTCTTCCTGAGGGGGTTATTCCTCGCGAAGTAGATGAAGAGGACGAGTCGGAATCGACCGTCCCATTTGAAGAGGAGGAGGAAGCCCCCGAGTCCAGCAGTCCGGACACTCGCAAGCGTTCGCATAGCGAAGATTCGGATGTGTCGTCTCCTTCAACTCCAGGAGGCCCAGCTATTGGTGCGGAGTCACCAATTCCTGCTATTCCTATGAGTTCTATGGCGCCATCTGCCCACAAGAAGATGCGGCTGCCGAAGGAGTCGTCGGAGTCAGAGGACCAAACCTTCGATTTTCATAAGTTTGACTGGTAAGTATACGATTCTCATCTTGGTTCTTTTTTTTGGAGTTGCATTTCCTGAAGTTGGTTTTGTTCCGTAGTCAACCGGCGTCGTCATCTTCTGGCGACGTCCAATTTTTGAAGGAGTCTGGAGTCGCGGACTCCAAGTCCAAGGAAGTGGCTGAACGAACTCCTTCTCCTCCATTGGCGGCCCACTCCGGGCACAATTCATCAAGTTCTCCACATGCTGTGGAGCACCAGATGGTTGTCCGGACGACTGCGTGGAAATCGACTTCGGAGTCTCTAGAGGAGCATGTATGTGTGATGTTGCTTTTACTTACAGTCGAATTAGTCATCCATGCTATCTTCTAATCCTTTTATTTTTCTCCTGTTACAGCTTATTGTGAAGGAAGCTGCTCGCCTAGCGGAGCAAGTACTTGCAATGGGTCGCCAGCATGCATTGCTGGACAATCGCCATCGCGTGGTTGAAAGTTAGTGTTTTTTGCTTCTTCTTCTTCCTCCTTGTGATATTTTTATATACTCGACTGACGGTCCATCTTATGTGTTTTGCAGCTAAGCATAACGTGCTTCTTCACGAAGCCGCTTCCCTTGAAAAGACGCTCGCCACGGCGGTGAAGAGTCATGATGAGGCAGTCACTGCGCTTGATGAATCGCGGAAACGTGAAGGGCATTTGCGCGCCTCCATCGTTGCTAGGGAGAAGTTGTTCGAAGAATAGCTCCTCTCGATTGCCAAGGCTCTTTCAGGTATTCTTTCGTCTCGATTTCCGTTGTTTCCTTTCTTTCGACTTTGTTATTGTGCTGACTTTTTGCTAACACTTTACTCTGTGTAGATGTTGGTGGCCCGAGCTTCGACGCCCAGGCGCTTCGTCGTGATGACGCTTAGGCAGGCACCGTCGCGGCAGTCAAAGACCACATCGCTTCCATTCAGGGAACGCTGACCAAAGCTAAGGGTGTATTCAGTCGCATCCGCGAGGAGCTGGCGCCCAAAGCTGAGCTGATCGAGAACGTGGATGACCTGGTGGAGTCCCTTGCTGGAGGTATTCCTACGGGCTTCAAGAACTCGCTTCGTGCGGCTGGCGCTTGCATGTCACTCGCGATGGTTCAAGCCCATGGCATGGAGGTGGATCCCGATGCGGTTTCTAAGGCGATGCCTATTGGCGCAGATGGTCAACAGGTAGTTTTTGCTCCTTTTGCAACTGCTTGGGGCAAGTACGGGCCTCAACTCATCAACACAGTCGCCAAGTACTCTGAGGAGCTGCAGTGAGCTAAGAAGGCGGCGAAGGCTGTGGCATCAGGGGCCGGTGGGAAGTCCGTGGCGTGTGATACTGGCACAGACTCGATGAGGCCCCCGAAACCGAAGTCTAAGTCGAAGAAGCAGGCTGCTCCTTAGTAGTTATATTTGTAATAGTTGATAGCTCGACTCCTTTTGTTGAAAACATGCTGCTGGCTGAGTGCTTCTGTGAATACTTTTGCTACGTTTGAATGCACTTGAGTTTTTGTCCATGTGTTGTTTGGTCCCTTATTTTCTCTTGCTTGGCTTGTGATAGGGTACATCGAGTGGTCCTTCGAGTGAGCCTCGGGAACCGCCATCCACTGGTGATACCTTAGCGCAGTCGCATTCAATGGTGGATGAGCTGTCCCTGCTTTCGCGACTGCGCGATCGTGTTAAGCAGCTGGAACGCGAACTGCCCGTCCTCCGCGGTAACGTGAATGTATGGAAGTCGAGGGCGGAGAAGCCCACCGCCCGAGAGCAATATCTACTAGGAGAGGTGGCGTAGCTGGGTGACTAGTTCAAGTGTTAGCTTTCTACCTCCTTATCTTTTCTTATAGTCAATCGTGGTAGTTCGCTGTCTTCATACTTTTGCCTCTTGATTGGTATAGTTGTCATTGCGCGTCATCCGCAGGATGAGAAGGACAGGATCGCCATTCGCATGAACGACTTGACCCAGGAACAGCTTCAGGCAAGTTGGTACTTCTGGGTGGATCATGATCGCGCAATCGCACTTGCGACCCTGCAGGATCGTGCCTCGCGAGTGCTTCATTTTCTGAAGAAGTCACAATCGTGCTTAAGGAATATCTATCAGATAATGTTTCCGCTGGATGTCGTTCCTTCGAGCCTGTTGGCTCTCATTGCTAAGTTTCAAGACTTGAGCGCAGTTCGCGAGTGTGTGCGTCAATAGCTAGTGGCTGGTGCCAAGGCTGCTTTGTCGCTGGTGCGACTGCATAGGCCTGATGTAGATGTTGCAGCGATTGCTGCTGGACCGCTGGCGCTACCAGCAGGTTCGACCTGGAATATGGTTCCACATTACCAGGCGGTGGATCGTCCAGTAGAGGAGATTGTTGACTTCTTCGAGGAGCAGACGAACGTTCTTTTGTTGTAGTAGTAGTTTAACTTGTATCATGCACATAAATGTACTGGTGTTGTAAAGTTCATATATATATGCTGTTTATAATTGATTGACATTGATGTGTAAATAGCTTGTTAGCTCGTATGTTTTGCGAGTGCGTTGCACTATGTGATTCCCTTTCGTTAGCCTGACTTGTGTTTATCTCAGCACCTTGCCAACCTGTCAGGTGCGTTGCAGCTGGGTTGGTGTTTGTCAAGGGTTCGATTAATGCATCAGCTACTCAGGATATCGCGATTGGTTCGTAGAACAGATGTGTACAGGGTGGCGTAGCCCCCGAGTGATATAATTGCTAAAAACACAGAGTTTCGGGGCACTTAGCTTTATTTATTCGCAGAATCAGTACAAGGTACAATGTGTGGCTAAGTAGCCTTAGCTGAATAGCCTTATTTGTAATGTAACAAAGAAAAGACGACTAAGGGTAGAAGCACCGAGCTACGTGATGTTCTAGGGGTTGGAGTATGCGACTCCTGTCTCGAAATCTTTGAGGCGATAGGCGCCACCTGGGATTACTTCTGTAATCATGTATGGTCCTTCCCAACGGGACTCGAGCTTGAGGTGCCCTTGATGTTTCAGTCGCAGGACCAGGTCTCCTTCGACGAAGGACCTGGGGTGTAGCCTTCTGCTGTGGTAGTTGCGCAGGTTCTGCTGGTAGATCATCGATCTTTCTGCTGCGATTTCCCGTGCCTCATCAAGGAGGTCGATGAAGTCTTTGAGTTCAAGAGTTGACCCCTGCTCGTTGTAAGCGACCACTCATGGTGCTTTGTATCGTACCTCTGCGGGTAGCACCACTTCAGCACCATGTACCATGAAGAACGGGGTGTATCCCGTGGCACTGTTTGGGGTTGTTCGTAGGCTCTAGGGTACGAATTGCAGCTCATCTGGCCAGCATCCTGCGGCTTGTTCGAGTGGCCTAAGGAGTCGCTTCTTGATTCTGCCACAGACGAGCCCGTTGGCCTTTTCGACTTGACCATTGGTCTGTGGATGAGCTAAGGAGGCATAGCTTATGTTTATTCCCAGGTTTTCGCAGAAACCCTGGAACTCCTTAGAGGTGAAGTTTGTTCCATTGTCCGTGATGATGCTGTGCGGCACTCCGAAGCGATAGACAATGGACTCGAAGAATTTGACTGCACTGGCTCTTGACTGGTTAGTCACCGGCATGGCCTCTATCCACTTAGTGAATTTGTCAACTGCGACCAAGAGGTAGACGTAGCCTTCTCGTGAGGATTTTGGAGCTTGCGGACCATGTCGTGTCCCCATTGCGCGAAGGGCCAGGCTAGTGGTATTGGCCAGAGTTTCACGCCAGGTGCATGTGGTTTGTCCACGAATCGCTGGCAAGCATTTCATCTTTAGATGATGTCCTTGGCGTCGCGATGGCGTGGGCTGGTAGAATCCAGCTTGTAGAGCTTTGGCGATGAGGACGCGACTGCCGGTGTGGTGCCCGCAAGTCCTTCATGGATGTCGAGGAGAACGGCCCTTCCATCAGCGTTGGAGATGCACCATTGGAGTACTCCTGTGATGTTGCGCTCATATAGTTCGCCGTTGATGACGGCGAATGCCTTGGATCGCCGTGCGATGTGCCGCGCGTTAGTCGAGTCGTCCGGCAACCTCTTGCTGAGAAGGTATGTGATGTAGGGTTGAGTCCAAGAGGGTTAGATCATCATGGTTGCCATTGGTCCTTCGAGTCCTGTGTCGAGCTCTAGGTTGTTGAGTGCCATTGGCTCATTGGGTGGCGTAGCCCCCGAGTCCGTTGTTACGCTTGTTTTCTTCTCTGCGGCCTTTGGCTTGATGGAGCGTTCGCTGATACGCTCGAGAAATACCCCAGGTGGTATGGGGGCGCAGGTAGAGCCAATGTTGGCGAGTGCATCTACCTCTTCGCTGCTTTCACGGCCTACGTGTCGCATCTCACAGCCATCGAAGTCCCCTTCGAGTGTGTCATAGAGGTCGCGGTAGGTGATCATATTGTCATTCAGTGCGTCGCACTCGTGCATTGTCTGGTTGACGACCAGCTTGGAGTCGTCGTAGATGATTAGCCTCTTGGTGCCGCAGGCTTTTGCCATCCGCATCCTGTGCAACATGGCCTCGTATTCAGCTTCGTTGTTGGAGGCGGTGAACTGCATTCGCAGGATGTATTTCATCTTGTCTCCTTGGGGTGATGTCAGTATGACGCCTACGCCAGCCCTGTCCTTACGCTTGGATCCGTCGAAGTGCATTGTCCAGAGGTAAGACATATCTGGTTTTTTGGGGAGCTGGTTCTCCATACAATGTACGAGGAAATCAGGGAGGACTTGGGATTTTATCGTGTCATGCTTTTCATATGTAATGTCTCGTGGAGACAGTTCGATTCCCCAAAGCGCGACTCGTCTAGTGGCTTTGGGGTTGTTGAGGATGTGTCCAAGTGGGGCGTCATTGACCACCACGATTGGGTGCTCCTAGAAGTAGTGACGCAGTCGCCTGGCTGTCATGAAGACGTCGTATGACAACTTCTGGTAGTGCCGGTGATGACCCACAAGTATAGGGGGTGTATCGCAGTATTTTCGATAAGTAAGAGTGTCGAACCCAACGAGGAGCAGAAGGTGCTGGCTAGTGGTATGGATCAGGAATTCTCTGCAAATACTTAGCAAATGGATTTTTAGGGGTTTTCAATAAAGCAAGTAACAAAGTACAAGTAAATAAAAGATAGTAGAAATAAATGCAGCAAGTGGCCCAATACTTTATGCAGCAAAGGACAAGCCGGTTGTATTACTTAAGATGACCAAACGTTCTCGAGGACACATGGGAAGACTGTCAAGTGCTTTCGCTTCACATAGTTGATTAATCTTCTCTAGCTTGCTAAGTGTTGTGTGGGTGAACCTGTGCTAATGTACCGCCCCATCCAGGACTAATACATACTTGTGATTATACCCCTTTCAAACATCCGTAAGTACAATAAAGTAATTAAGGTAGAAACCTAACCACAACTTTAAACTCTAAGACCCTTACATCCCTTGTGCAATGGTTTCCTAATGGAGGTTCAGGTTTCTGTCACTCCGGCAACCCCTACGATTAGTAGCCAAATACACAATGCATTCCCCTAGGCCCATATAGGTGAAGTGTCATGTAGTCGACGTTCACATGACACCACTAGAAGAAGTACACCACAACTTAAATAACAACCTATTGAATCTTTCTCAACACAACTCCACTACTAACAACATGACTTCTCCCATGTCCTCAAGAACAAAACGAACTACTCACAAGACATCCTATGGATCATGATTAGAGATGGAATAATGATGTATAACAATCTAAACATAAACAATAATTCAACGGTTCACCCAATAGCATCAACTACAAAGAGTAATCAACACCGAGAAAGTTTCCCCTATGAACTATAGCAAGATTTAACCAATTGTTACAGCAATATGGAGATCGTGATGAGGGTGCTGATGGTGATGATGGTGGTGATGATGATGATGATGATCCCGATGAAGTCCAGCTTGATGGTGGTGTTGATGGCGACGATCTCCCCTCTCCGGGAAGGAATTGCCCCGGCAGAAATCTGTCTGCCAGAGAGATCTTTCTCTCTCAGTGTTTTCCGCCCCACAGAGGCGGCAGAATCTTTCTGTGGTCCCCCGAGTCTTAGGGTTTCGGGAGGATGATATACGCCAGAGGGGAGAGGCTGGAGTGGGCTAGGGTGGCCACACCACCTCCTGGCGCGGCCTAGGGCTTCCCACGCCATGGGGTGGGGTGGGCCCCCTGTGGCCCATCTCCACTCCGTCTTCTGGCATCCTTAGTCATCTGGAAAAATAGGATTTTCCGTATATTTTCCCGGATTTTCTGATCTTCGTGAATTTTGCCTCCAAACAGCACCTTTTCCATCAGAATCCTGACTGCAGCGGTCCATGCTCCAAAAGTCATCAACCATGCAAAAACAGATGAAATAACATAAGTATCACCTCTGAATACGAAATATATCAATGAATAATAGTGAATTAAGACATAGAATAGTGATGCAAAATGGACGTATCAGCGGGTACCGCTGCTTTGTTGGCGTGAGCACCTCACTGAGGTAGTAGACTGGGCGCTGCACCCCGTGGACCTTGTTCTCCTCGGCTCGCTCCACCACGAGCACTGTGCTGACCACCTGGTTAGTGGCATAGATGTATAGCAACTGTGGTTCCCTTTCCCGTGGGGTTACTAGTACTGGTGAGGTAGATAGTAGACGCTTGAGGTCTTTGAATGCTTCTTCTGCCTCATTGGTCCACTCGAACTTGTCAGTTTTGCGGAGAAGTTGGTAGAAGGGTAGTTCCTTTCCGCCCATTTGACTAATGAATCGACTAAGCGCCGCAATTCGCCCAGCCAGCTGCTGGACGCCTCTTACGTTATTTGGCTTCTCCATGGCCAGTATGGCTTTAATTTTCTTCGGGTTTGCCTCAATCCCTCTTGCGGAGATGAGATACCTGAGTAGTTGTCTAGATGGTATGCCGAAGGCGCATTTGTTCGGATTGAGCTTGATCCGGTAACAGTCGAGGTTAGCGAAGGTTTCGCATAAATCGTCGATTAGGGAGGCCTCATCTTTGGTCTTGATTATGATGTCATCAACATAAACTTGGATGTTGTGACCAAGTTGGTTCTTGAGGCAAGCCTGCATGCACCGCTGATAGGTTGCTCCTGCATTTTTAGCCCGAAGGGCATTGTGTTGTAGCAGAACACACCAAAAGGCATTGTAAACGCCGTTTTATCTTGATCTTCCTCCTTCATTCGAATTTGATTATAGCCTGAGTAGGCGTCGAGGAAGCAGAGACGCTCACATCCCGCGGTGGAGTCGATGATCTGGTTGATTCGCGGTAGCCGAAAGTGATCCTTTGGGTAGTGCTTATTCAGAGAGGTGAAATCCACACACATCCGTAGGATATCCGTGTCCTTTTGGGTACTAGCACCGTGTTGGCGAGCCAAGTACTTTCCTTGATCTCGCGTATTAATTTGGCATTGAGGAGTCTATTGATCTCCATTCCGACCGCTTATGCTCTTGGCTCAGACAGTCGCCGAATTGTTTGTTTGACTAGCCTTGCATCTGTGTTGACATTGAGTGCGTGCTTGGCGAATTCCCTGGGAACCCTTGGCATGTCCGCTGGACACAAGGCAAAGATTTCCCAGTGCTCACGGAAGAATTCGACGAGCGTGAGTTCCTATGCGGGACTCAAGTTGTTGGTGATGAGGGTCGTCGTGGTCGGGTCCGATGGGTGAACCTGAACTTTCTTCGTGTGCACCGATGAGTCGAAGGACAGGTCGGGTGAACTTGGCCGGCTCAGGGGAGGCAGACTGTTGTCTGTCGACTCCTTTAATCTTGCGAGTTCCTCCTGTATGCCGAAGGATTGGGAAATTCTGTTGAATTCCCTGTCGCAGCTGTCGCACCTCTCGAAGATCCCGTTGATTGTGATGACGCCGTTTCGGCCTGGTATTTTCATCTGCAGGTAGGCATAGTGTGGTACTGCCATGAACCTGGCGAACACGATGTTGGGTTCGCAGCATATAGAAAACAAAAAATTTCCTACGATGAGAACTATACACCAAGACCTATCTACTAGGTACAGAGCAACGGGTGGATATACATCCATGGAGCACTTACCCTCGAAGACAACGAGTTTTGTTAACGAGTAGGAACTCATGGATGATGTATTCGTACGCTTGCCGATCTCAAGATCGTGATGAAGTCCAGCAGGTCCGACTCCAGCACGTCCATCAGATCCAGCTCCAGCACCACCAAGTCCAGCACCGCAAAGTAGTGGTGCATCCGTGATCGCTCACACGTCCGGTACCCCGACAACCTCCGTCCCTCGCTCCAGCAAAGCAGCGGAAGCAGCAACTCCTTTCCAGATAAAGCCACCGGGAAGATGTATCTCGCTAATCTGAGACCATGGGGGAATAATACTAGAGGGGGAGAGAGATCCTTCACGAGGAGGTGTGTGGAAGAAGGGGTGTGAGGGGGGCCTTTTATAGGAGGAGGGGGGTACCCCTCCCCCATGGCCGACGCCCCATGGGAGGGACTCCTCACCTCCCCCATTCATGTGGTGGTAACCCCTCCACATTAAAATGCCCCTTCACACTCTTTTAAAGTCTCCACTTTAAATGCGTTAAATTTCTCCAAATTTAATGCACTCTCATTTAATAAAACTCGTTTATTATTTTTATTCAGAATTTTGTTAATTACTTTAATTAACAAACATTCACATAAACCCCCTACAACATTTCAATATTACATGCAGAACCAATTTCAGCAATTTCACCCGAAACAGTTTCGGTGTCTATTGAAATAATTCCAGCACTTTCTTAAATCTTTATCTGAAACATATTTGCTCCAAATGGTGTCAGTATCCCTTAAGTGTGTCACCCTACGGTTCACGAATAATGCAAACATGATCGAGACCCCTCTCTGATCAATAATCAGAAGCGGGACCTGGAGATCCATACTGACTCCTACACATTCAACGATGACTTCTGTGATCGTGAGAACCTTTAACGCTAGTAACTAAATCCCTTTGTCTCATGATATAATACATCTGAGATTCGATCATCGGTATCCAAATACCTAGTTTGATCTCGTTACCGACATGCACTCTTTTCTCGTTCCCATGATATAACATTCTAGTGATCACATCACTTGCTTGCAAGCTATCTTAATGTGATATCACCGAGAGGGCCCAGAGTATATCTATCCATCATCAGGATTGACAAATTTCACTCTTGATTCATGAGCCTCAACATAACACCTTCGTAGTACTGAACCCACATTTATAGTCACCCTGTTACGGTGTGACGTTTGGTGTTATCAAGATACTTTTCTGGTGTTAGCAATTAACATGATCTCATGGTCTAAGAATTAAGATTACTTCGTATGATGTTATAGCAATATAAACATAATGACTTTGATCGTAATGCTATACTTCGGATTAATGTTCATCACATCATTCCACCAATGTTGTGACCTCGTTATTAAGAACATCCAATGTCCATGATCAGGAAACCTTGATCATCTTGTTAATCAACGAGCTAGTTTATATGAGAGGCATTACTAGGAACTTTGTATTTTGTTTATTAAACACACATGTATTAACGTTTCCAATTAATACAATTATAGCATGCAAAATAAACATTTATCATAAACATGGAATAAGATAATAACCACTTTATTATTGCCTCTCGGGCATTTTCCCTTCACGCGACGCGTCCGAGGATGATGTGGTACTGTGAGGGCCAGTCGATGACTTCAAAGTCGATGCGTTCACGTCGAAAGTTTGTCGACGTGCCAAAGATGACGGCGAGGTTGATTTTACCCAGGGGATATATGCCCTTGCCTGGGATGATGCCGTGGAATGTCGTGTCCGAGACCTCTAGGAAGGTCAGAGGGATCCTCATTGCTCGCAAGGTACTTGCGAACATAAGGTTAATGCCGCTTCCCCCATCCATGAAGACGCGACTCATGTCGAAGCCTCCAATCTGTGCCCCGAGTACGAGGGAACAATGGCCTAGGAGAGGTACTTGGCGCGGGTGGTCGCGCTTGTCGAAGGTGATGCAGGAGTCGCTTCCGCTGAGGTACTCAGTGGTGGATGGTGGTTAGTTTGTCGCTAAGTTGACTTGGTGAGTGATGGCCTTCTATACTCGATTCGAGGGCCATCCTTTTTGGATCATCATATTGCCCACAGCCCGTGGGTATGGCTCGCCGCCTTGATCGTGGACCGGTTCAGCCGCGGGTGGTGGCACTCCAGGTGGTGGAGGAGGAGCTCTGTGTGCTACAGCGCCTAGGGCGACTCCGTAGCCCCTGTTTACTGCGTCGCGATTCATCCGCGCCAAACCCTCGTGGAGCTTGAGGAACTCGCGGCATTCCTTCGGAAGGTGGATGGATTTCTTCTGGCCGTCGTGCTTGTCGATGTAGAAGTGCACGTTGCATGGCCCGGACAGTTTGTCCTCGATTGTTGTCACGGGTGCCTCTTCGCGAGTGCGGTGTTGCTATACCTGCATGGTTTTCCCGGAGTCGCGGTGTCCACCGCTGCGATAGCCGCTGTTGCGGTTGTCGTCGCGCCTGTCGGCGTAGCCGACTGCGACCATGTTGACGTCGTTGCGGTCATCGTAGATGCGCATTCAATGTTTTCTTCGGCGATCGCGTCTGCACTCAAGCTCTGCTTCGTCATCGGAGTGAACGCGGTTTTTCACCGAGTCTTCTCCATCTGCCCACCGATTTGCGATTTCCATCAGGTGGTCAATTGTTCTGGGCTTCGAGCGGCCCAGCTCCTCCCTGAGCTCTATGCGGAAAACGTCGCCGTTGAATGCGTCGATTGCCCGATCCTCCGAGATATTTTCTGCGGAGTTCTTGATGATGGACCACCTCTGGATGTACGAGCGTAGTGATTCGCCCGACCTTTGCTGGCAGCACCTTAGTTCTTCGATTGACGCGGGCATTTTGTAGGTGCCCTTGAAGTTACGCACAAAGCTGTAGACCAGCTCATCCCAACTGTGAATGGATCCGCGCAGGAGGTTTTTGAGCCATGCTCGGGCAGCGCCCTGCAGCTGTAGCTGCAGGCATTGCATGGCCGTGCTTCGACTCCCACCATGGAGCCTGATGGAGGAGATGTGGTCCTCCAACCAGTTTTTCGGGTCATGTAGGCCGTCAAATTTTGGGTTCTCTGATGGGAGCCTGAACCCCTTGGGCATTCGCTTCTGCCTGATGGCTCTGCTGAAGCATCTAGCACCGCATAGCTCCACGTCTTTGTCCTCTGAGTTAGTCGATCGGGCACGTCGTGCCCTTGACTTGTCGATTTTGCGCTGCGTGATGTCATCACGCGCATCGTAGTCGTGGTCGTGTCGCCATGAGCGGCGACATCGATACAAACCATGACTGTCGTCACCGGACGAGGGTGAGGAATAGCGCTTTGCCAGAGCCTTGTGTTTCTTCGACTCCGGCGTCGGCTCTTTGTCAAGAGGGGCCTCAATTAACCCCAAGCCCACGATCGTAGATCGGTGCATGGTGGCTTGGGGATCTCCAGCCGGCGGCTGGTTGCTGAGTAGGTACATGGTGACTGATGGCTCAATGCACGACGCCCAGAAAAATGCTTGATGGTGGTGTTGATGTAGAGCTCGTTGGGAACCCCAAGAGGAAGGTATGATGAGCACAGCAACAAGTTTCCCTCAGTTATGAAACCAAGGTTTAATCGAACCAGTAGAAGCAAGGAAACACCCCAAATGTGTTACTAGCTGAGCCTTGGCAGGGCGCACTACCGGTGCTAGTACCAACGTGGAGACCTGCACAACACAACCACCAAACTTTATCCCCAACTTGCGATGAGGTTGTCAATCTCACCGTGTTTTGCGGAAAACAAAGGATTAAACGTATCGATGGAAAGAAGTAAAAGTTTGCAGAAAGTAAACACAAAGCAGTAAACAGTTTATAGATTGAATGTAAAAGACAAGGACCGGGATCCATAGTTCACTAGAGGTGGCTCTCCTTAGATAGATAACATGCTGGGTGAACAAATTATAGCGGGGCAATTGAGAAACATCAAGAAAGCAATACATGCATATACTAATCATCTTGACTCCTTTGAGACTTGATTGGGCATTACAACATAATAAATAGACCGCCATCCAACTACATCTATGACTAATAATCCACCTTCAGGTTATCATCCAAACCCCCTCCAGTATTAAGTTGCAAGCAACGGATTATTGCTTTACGAACTGCATGTAAAGTAAACAATACGATTGTTCTATGAACAAAGGATTGTTGCTTTCTCCCTAGTAGCAACATCACATCTAGTACCTTAGAGATTTCTGTCACTTCCCCAGATTACCAGAGGCATGAACCCACTATCGAGCATAAATACTAACTCTTGGAGTTGCTAGCATCTACTTGCCCAAGATAGCTACTAACAACGGAAAGCATGCAAGATGAAAAATAACAAAGACATGATAGAATCAATAATCTATCTGAAATAGCATCTCAATATCCATTGGATCCCCGCAAACACAACATGTATGATTACAAATAGATGATCTTGATCATGAACAGAGCTCACAAGATGTAGGCATGCAAGCACAAAGGAGGAGAACTAGCCATCTAGCTACTACATGGATCCGTAGTTCAAGGATGAACTACTCATGCATCACACCAGAGGCTTGCATGGTGATGAAGAAGGCCTCCAGGGTGAATTCCCCTCTCCGGCAGGGTGCCGGGAAGAGCTTCAGATCCCTCCCGATCTAGGGATGGAGAGGACGGTGGCTACAGACTCTTTCGTGGATTTTTGATCGGGTACTTAGGGTTTTCATCCCGAAAGCAATATATAGGCGGAAGGAGAGGCTGAGGGGGTGCCTGGGCTGGCCACACCACCCCCTGGCGCGGGCCAGGCCTGGCCGCGCGACCAGGTGGTGTGGCCGCCCTCTGGCCCCTCTCCGTCTCGTATTCTAGCACTTGATGACTTCCGGAAAATAGGAACTTTGGCTTTTGTCCCGTCCAATTCCGAGAATATTCATTTTCTGACTTTCCTGGAACCAAAAACAGCAGAAAACAGGCAGCTGGCAATGTGGCTCTTGTTAATAGGTTAGTCCAAGAAATCATATGAAAAGTACTCCAAAGTTGGAACAAAACACAAGAAAGTGGATAAAACCAAGCATGGAACATCAAAAATTATAGATACATTTGCAATGTATCAACATCCCCAACTCCTGCTTGTCCTCGAGTAGGTAAGTCATAAAAAGAAAGAATAATTTTTGAGGTGACATGCACCATCAAAGACTTGATCAAAGTATTTGTAAAACATTCAAAACTGGGATCATAGTACTTCAATCATAACATGAAAGACAAAGTTCTAGCAATAAGCAAATAAACTATGATGCAACATGAAAAGGCACAAACAAAAGATTCATGAATAATAATGCTTTGCAAGACGTTTGTTTGTTTCACATAAAGAAAACATAGCATAAAAGTATTCAGCTTGTCCCTCAATAGAGTAGCAAATATAAATGCATAGGACTCCTTCAAAGTTCATAAGAGTGACTAGATACAATAGTTAAAACAAGCAATATCAAAGTATGCATCAATCAACTAGTCTTGGGACAATGCACATAGAACTAAGAATGGCCACTATGCTCTCAAAGTAGGTGCATAAAGTTAGAAGGTGGAGACTCAATATAATGGTGAAAGAAAGGCCTTTGTAAAAGGAAGTAGGGATCCAAGTCCCATAAAGAGCTTCCAAAAATTATGGTACTTATAGCTTTCAGCTCTCATTGCCCCTATCATAAGCATCTTGAAGTGATTAAGGTTAAAGTGAACAAACTATAGTGTACATGCTTGATGAAGTATAAGTCAGAAATCTCATGTCCCTTGTATATGAGGGCCGCTCCTCATGCTACTCAAGTTTAGTCACCGGTAACTTCTTGTCATTGTAAGTATATGTGTATCATAGAGAACCGCCAACGGGGTACCCCTTGCCTGATGATACGGAAGAATCCCCATATCAAAATGACAAGGCAAGCAGACAACGAGCATCTCAGCATTCTTCTTATTTACCATGGGAATATGGTGCTTTTTTCTCTCTTTCCTCTTTTCATAGTATCTCTTTTTTTATTTTCTCTTTTTTTTCTCAATATAGGACTCTTTTTTTATAAGAAGAATGCTTCATAGACAACTCATTATGGTTATGCTCCAGGTTTCCACCATGTCAGCATGAATTAGACCAGTGGCCCAGGCGTTTCTCTAACACATATACATAACTCCATGGACTTACAAGCTCCCCTTTCATTTCACACCGACGACATCCATATACAAAAGAGCATGATATCAACTAGGTACAAGTACCAAGTGCAATGTTGAAAGCGTTCCCATGAAAGCATGGTTCTGCTAATTCCCAATAGGACCGTAAATAGTTTGTAGATTATATGTAAAGAAAAAGGACCGGGATCCATAGTTCACTAGAGGTGGCTCTCCTTAAGATAGATAACATGCTGGGTGAACAAATTATAGCGGGGCAATTGACAAACATTGAGAAAGCAATACATGCATATACTAATCATCTTGACTCCTTTGAGACTTGATTGGGCATTACAACATTATACATAGACCGCCATCCAACTGCATCTATGACTAATAATCCACCTTCAGGTTATCATCCGAACACCCTCCAGTGTTAAGTTGCAAGCAACAGATTATTTCTTTACAAACTGCATGTAAAGTAAACAATACGATTGTTCTATGAACAAAGGATTGTTGTTTTCTCCTTAGTAGCAACAGCACATCTAGTACCTTAGAGATTTCTGTCACTTCCCCAGATTACTAGAGGCATGAACCCACTATCGAGGACAAATACTAACTCTTGGAGTTGCTAGCATCTACTTGGCCAAGATAGATACTAACAACAGAAAGCATGCAAGATCACAAATAACAAAGACATGATAGGATCAATAATCAATCTGAAATAGCATCTCAATATCCATCGGATCCCCGTAAACACAACATGCAGAATTACAAATAGATGAACTTGATCATGAACGGAGCTCACAAGATCTATACATGAAAGCACAAAGGAGGAGAACCAGCCATCTAGCTACTACATGGATCCGTAGTCCGGAGATGAACTACTCACGCATCACACCGGAGGCTTGCATGGTGATGAAGAAGGCCTCCGGGGTGAATTCCCCTCTCCGACAGGGTGCCGGGAAGAGCTTCAGATCCCTCCCGATCTAGGGATGGAGATGGCGGCGGCTATAGACTCTTTCGTGGATATTTGATCGGGTACTTAGGGTTTTCGTCCCGAAAGCAATATATAGGCGAAAGGAGAGGCCGAGGAGGCGCCTGGGCTGGCCACACCACCCCCTAGCGCAGGCCAGGCCTGGCCGCGCGGCCAGGTGGTGTGGCCGCCCTCTGGCCCCTCTTCGTCTCGTATTCTGGCACTTGATGACTTCCGAAAAATAGGCACTTTGGCTTTTGTCCCGTCCAATTCCGAGAATATTCATTTTCTGACTTTCCTAGAACTAAAAACAGCAGAAAACAGGCAGCTGGCACTGTGGCTCTTGTTAATAGGTTAGTCCAAGAAATCATATGAAAGTACTCCAAAGTTGGAACAAAACACAAGAAAGTGTATAAACCAAGCATGGAACATCAAAAATTATAGATACATTTGCAATGTATTAGTGACCACTGTCACCGCTGCTTGCGGCGTCTTTGGGACCACGTTTCCTCGGGTGTCGACTGTCATAGAGCTGAAGTCGAGGACTTTCGCAGCTTCTATACGCTCCTGCTCGGTGCGATGGGCCATTCGAGATCGCCTCTTGTTGGCCACGTACTCATTGCCCTTGGAGGAGGATCCTCCGTGGGAGGAGAGCCCGGCCCGTCGAAGGCTCGACTCGTCCGCCGCCTTTTTACGCGCTTCAAGTTGCGCGATCATTTGTAGCTGGTGTCTGTACTCCTCCTTATGTAGCCAATGATAGCCCATCAGCATCTCCTGCGATGTGCCTAGAGGCAGAGGATTGCCTCACAAAGCTTCTCGGCAACGGGCCCACTCCAGATCGTTGAGCCTGATCATGACACGTTCGCCGGTGTGTTCGTTCACCATGGTTGGAGGTTTGACTACCCCTCCGTTGTTGACGGGCGCGCCATTGCTACCATTTGGGGGGCGGCCATTGGGAGGTCCGCCATTAGGTATGCCACCGTTAGGAGGATCGGTACCAGATCCATTGCCACCGTTTTCGTGATTAGCGGTGAAGTCGCCAGTGCTGATGACGGCACACATGAAGAGGCTGGGGAAGATGTTGCTCCCACAACTTTCGGATCCGGAGCCCTAAACCCCATCTTTCGTTGCTAGGCCACCCAGATCGGATCCGCGACTATTGTCGCTATCCCTGCTATCAGTTGTTGCTGAGGTGTTGAGCTCACTAAGGGCACCGATTGGTGGTGGGAACCACGATGCTGGAGAAATCGCGGATGCCATTGGTTGGTCAGGCATGCGAAGCGTGCCCATCTGACCAACTTGGAAGCGGAAGCTCCCGATCGCCAGGCTGATTCCATCGCCTATGGATTCGAAGGCCGGGCGAGTGGCAGGCATCTGGGCGGTGAAGTTGAACGCGCCGAAGAGCTGGCGAATCTCCGCTGTTGCGGAGTTGTAGATCGTGGTTGATGAGGCCGAAGAAGCCGCAACATCAGCACTCCCAATTCCCACAGACAGCGCCAATTGACGAGGGTTTAACTCGTAAATGCCCATTGTTATGGACTTGGGTTTTGGAGAAGGAGGGAGCGCTGGAAGCATCAATCGGCTAGCAAACAAGCACACATGGACGCAAGGTTTACCCAGGTTTAGGCCTCGTAGAGGTCCCTACTCCTGCTTGTTTGCTCTTGGAATTAACAAGGAATCGAAGATTACAGGGGCGCACAGATGCAATCTGGCGAGAGTTGTGGAAACTAGAGTTGTGTGTGTCCTCCTCGCCGCCCCCTCCTGCCCTTTATATTGATAGGTGATACGTCCAAAATGTATCTACTTTCCCGAACACTTTTGCTATTATTTCTCCTCTAAACTTGTGTGATTTGGATGCAACTAACACGGACTGACGCTGTTTTCAGTAGAATTCCCTTGTTGTCTAGTTTTTGTGCAGAAAATCAACTATCAGGAAAAATCCCGGAAAATATGCCAAAAATCCTATTTCACCAGAAGACTCCCAGAACCAGAATACGAGACGGAGGAGGGCTAGGCCCAGGCCACACCACCTGGTCGTGCTGGCTAGCCCAGGTCGCGCCAGGGGGTGGTCTAGCCGCCCCAGACACCCCCTCGGTCTCCCTCTTCGCCTATAAGAAGCCTTCTGACCTAAAAACTCAGGGGGTTTGACGTTTTTCCAGAAGGAGTTCCGCTCCACCGCCACCACCAGATTCCACGAAACATCACTAGAAACTCCGTTCTGGCACCCTGCCGGGACGGGGAATTGGAGGAGATCATCATCACCATCGCTTTTCCATCGACCATCCATGTTTCCCCGTTCTATGAGTAAGTAATCCCCTGCTGTAGGCTCTGGGGATGGTAGGTATTGGATGAGATCGTTCATGTAATGGCATCAGATTGTTAGGGCATGGTGCCTAGTATCTTCTATTAGTGCTTTTTGACTTTGTTGCGACTTCTTGTGCTTAATACTTGTCACTAGGGCCCGAGTGCCATGATTTTAGATCTGAACATGTTATTGATTCATTATGATAGTATTGTTTATAGTCTTACCTGCAAGTTGTATACACACGTTGTTGTCCGGAACCAATGGCCCCGAAGTGACAGAAATCGGGATAACCAGAGGGAATGGCTTTGATGTGAGGATCACATGTGTTCATGGAGTGTTAATCCTTTGCTCCGGTGCTCTATTAAAAGGAGCACCTTAATTGCCAGTAGTTCCCTTGAGGCCCCGCTGCAAACGGGTTGGCAGGACAAAAGATGTTATGCAAGTTCTCATTGCGAGCACGTATGACTATATATGGAACAGATGCCTAGGATTATCTAGTACTTGGATGCTTTATCTTATTTATCTGCAATTGCCCTATGTTCTGATTGCTATGTGAATTGTCTTGTCCATGCAACACCCATCCATCCATCCCTATGCCTACCGCACTCGAATCCTACTATTTACTGATGTTGTTACTACTGTCTTTACTTTACTACTGCTGTTACTTTACTATTCCTACTACAAAATTGTTGCTACTGATAAACTGTTGTGAGGAAGATTGTTTCCAGGTGCAGCTGAATTGACAACTCAGTTATTAAGGTTTATAAATATTCTTTGGCTCCCCTTGTGTCGAATCAATAAATTGGGTTTCACTTCCCTCGAATATACTGTGATACACCCCCTATACTTGTGGGTCATCAAGACTATTTTCTGGCGCCGTTGTCGGGGAGCATAGCTTTATTTATCAAGTTCACTTGGATTCTCTATTGTTCGCTGCCATCCATCCATCATGGGTAAGTCTCGTGATGGCAAGGTTCCTATTTTACCATCCACTACAAGAAGAGGTACTGTTCAGAACACCTATGTTGCTCTTGATTCACCATCTGTTATGAGTAGGCTCGTTACACCACCACATACACATGCTACACACACTGCTACTACTAGTGAATCTGAAACTTCTGATACTTATGATGCTGCTTCTACTGTGCTTGATAAGAGTGGTTCATTAGGTCCTTTCCTAGATGCTACAATTGCTAGAACTATAGCTGGAAATACTGAAACTCCTAATGAAGACACTACTACACTGATGACCCACAAGTATAGGGGGTGTATCGCAGTATTTTCGATAAGTAAGAGTGTCAAACCCAACGAGGAGCAGAAGGTGCTGGCTAGTGGTATGGATCAGGAATTCTCTGTAAATACTTAGCAAACAGATTTTTAGGGGTTTTTGATACAGCAAGTAAACAAAGTATGAGTAAATAAAAGACAGTAGGAATAAATGCAGCAAGTGGCCCAATCCTTTATGAGCAAAGGACAAGCTAGTTGTATTACTTAAGATGACCAAACGTTCTCGAGGACACATGGGAAGACTGTCAAGTGCTTTTGCTTCATACAGTTGATTAATCTTCTTTAGCTTGCTAAGTGTTGTGTGGGTGAACCTGTGCTAATGTACCGACCTTCCTAGGACAAATACATACTTGTGATTATACCCCTTGCAAACATCCATAAGTACAAGAAAGTAATTAAGGTAGAAACATAACCACAGCTTTAAACTCTAAGACCCTTACGTCCCTTGTGCAATGGTTTCCTAACGGGGGTTCAGGTTTCTGTCACTCCGGCAACCCCTACGATTAGTAGCCAAATACACAATGCATTCCCCTAGGCCCATATAGGTGAAGTGTCATGTAGTCGATGTTCAAATGACACCACTAGAATAAGTACACCACAACTTAAATATCAAACTATTGAATCTTTCTCGACACAACTCCACTACTAACAACATGACTTCTCCCATGTCCTCAAGAACAAAATGAACTACTCACAAGACATCATATGGATCATGATCAGAGATGGAATAATGATGTATAACAATCTGAACATAAACAATAATTCAACGGTTCACTCAATAGCATCAACTACAATGAGTAATCAACACCGGGAAAGTTTCCTCTATGAACTATAGCAAGATTTAATCCAATTGTTACAGCAATATGGAGATGGTGATGAGGGTGCTGATGGTGATGATGGTGGTGGTGGTGATGATGATCCCAATGAAGTCCAGCTTGATGGTGGTGTTGATGGCGACGATCTTCCCTCTCCGGGAAGGAATTCCCCTAGCAGAAATCTGTCTGCTGGAGAGATCTTTCTCTCTCGGTGTTTTCTGCCCGGAAGTGGCGGAAGAATCTTTCTATGGTCGCCCCCCGAGTCTTAGGGTTTCGGGAGGATAATATTCGCCAGAGGGGAGTGCCAGGGGTGGACCAGGGCAGCCACACCAGCTGGTGGCGCGACCCAGGGTGGCCCATGCCAGGGGGTGGTGTGGGCCCCCTATGGCCCATCTCTAGCCCCCCTTCTGGCTTCCTTCGTCTTCTGGAAAAACTGGATTTTCCAAGTATTTTCCCAGATTTTCTGATCTTCGTGAATTTTGCCTCCAAACAGCACCTTTTCCATCAGAATCCTGACTGCAGCGGTCCATGCTGCAAAAGTCATCAACCATGCAAAAACAGATGAAATAACATAAGTATCACCTCTCAATACGAAATATATCAATGAATAACAGTGAATTATGACATAGAATAGTGATGCAAAATAGACATATCATACACATGTTAGTTCACCTGAGTCTAGTGAGAGTTATGATATTGAAGACGGTTATGTTGAGATGACCGATGAATTTATTAAAGAATGTAAGAACACCCATGATAGGAGCGCTGCTAAGAGTCTCCTTGAGAGGCGTACTATTAGACCCAAATTGTCTCCTATTGCTAAGTGTGCTGCTTCTCCCATAAACATTAAAGATAAAGATTATGATTTCTCTCTCGATCTATATTACATAGCTATTGTTGAGAAAGAACCTTTTTGTGGGACTAAGAATGAGAGTGCGGTAGCACATATCAATGAACTTTCTACCATGAGTGGCTTGTTTTTTGATGATATTAAGATGCGTACTTACTTTGTTGCTAAGATTTTCGCCTTTTCACTGAAAGGAGAAGCTAAAACTTGCTTTAGTAATTTACCTCCTGGATCTATTGATAGCCCTGATTGTTTGATTAGTACTTTCCTGCAGAAATATTTTCCTCCTAGTGCTAGACATGCTATTTTGTAGGAACTTTTTGATTTTAAACAGGGAGAAAAAGAGATATTGCCTGAATCATGGGCAAGGTTTTGTGCTTTGATTCATGTACACGCTAGAAGTCCATTACCTAAGAATGAGCTTCTTGATATATTTTATAATGTACTAACCGAAGAATCTAGAACATACCTAGATAGTTGTGTTGATTGTGTTTTCAGGAATAGGACTCCCAAGGAAGCTGAGGAATTAATGGCTAAAATAAGCAAGAACTATAAGGATTGGACTCCTCCTAAACCAGCTATACCTGAAGTAATCATACCTGAACCAACTATACCGGTGCCTATTCCAACATCAAAGAAGAGGGGATTTATTGAATTAAATGATGAAGTGATGAAGGAAGCTAAGAAATGTCTTAAGCAGAAGGGAATTAAAGCTGCAGATGTCAAGAATTTACCTCCTATTGAAGAATTATGTAAGCCTATTCCCTACTCATCCACTACTGAGGTACACTCTCTCCAACACTTTGATGAAGGTGATATCCCTTACTCTAAACCTCCGGATCAATGCTTAGAAGAATTTGATATTTTTATTGTTAAGCAAGATAATTTTAATAAAAGGGTGCAAAATCATATAATGGAAAACACTAGAGCTATTGTTGAGTTGAAAGATATTGTGGAAAGAACCTCTAATGATGTTAAAATGATTGTTAAACACTTTCAAATGGTTCAAACTCAAATAGATCAACTCATTAAAGTGCAAAAAGACTTGCTAGTTAACGCTGATAAACAAAAACATGCTTATGAAATTAGAACTAGAAGTGGTGCTGCTACCCAGGATCCTCTATATCCTAAGGGGCATCCCAGAAGAATTGAGCAGGATTCTCAACAAGCTGAAAACAGTGGCTCTACTCGTAAGAAAAGGAAAAAGAAACATAAAACTATTGTAGAACCCTCTGAACCTGCTATAGATCCTAATAGTATATCTATTTCTGATGCTGAAACTGAAAGTGGTACTGAAGAAAATGAAGCTTCAAATGAAGAAAAAGTTGAAGAAGAACCCAAAAAGCACACTAAGAATACTAAATACACTAAAGAAGATTTTATTGCTAAGAAACATGGTAGTGAAAGAGAACCTTGGGTCCAAAAACCTATGCCTTTCCCTGATAAGAAACACAAGTCAAAGGAAGATGAACACTATAATAAGTTTTGTGAGTGGATGAAACCTTTATTCTTGCAAATTCCTTTGACTGATGCTATTAAATTGCCTCCTTACTCAAAGTATATGAAGGATATTGTCTCGAATAAAAGGAAGATCCCTAATGAAGAAATGTCTACTTTGCTTGCTAATTATTCCTTTAATGGTAAGGTTCCAAAGAAACTTGGAGACCCAGGGATTCCAACTATCCCTTGCTCTATTAAGACTAGTTATGTTAGAACTGCTTTGTGTGATTTGGGAGCTGGAGTTAGTGTTATGCCTTTCTCTCTCTATAAGAGACTTCAACTTGAAAAATTAATACCAACTGATATATCTTTGCAAATGGCTGATAAATCTACCACTATTCCTGTTGGTATATGTGAGGATGTACCTGTTCAAGTGGCTCATAATTGCTTGATATTAACTGATTTTGTTGTGCTTGAAATGCCTGAAGATGATAATATGTCTATTATTCTTGGGAGACCTTTTTTTAATACTACACCAGCTGTTATTAATTGTAATCAAGGAAAGGTGACCTTTAATGTTAATGACAAGGAACATACTGTCTATTTCCCCAAGAAGATTGAAAGGACTTATGGTTTGAATTCAATTGAACATGTTGAGGGCATTCAAGTTGGAGAAATATATTGTCCCATACCAAGAGAAGACCATTGCTATCAAGGTTGAGGTAACATAATCATTAGTGGAGTACAAAGTTTTGTCTCATATGGAATTGTTTTGATAACAAGACCTGATAAACCTTGTTAACAAAAGGATTTCATTGAACAAAACAATGTTTTCACCATGATTGTCTCCGTTTACTTTTATTCTATCCATTTTAGTTTTTGCTTTCATTTAGTTTTCTTTGTTGTTAGTTGCTTGCATGTTAGAGTGTCTTAGAACTTCTGTAGTCCTAGCCTTGTTTTGTCATTGCATCATTTCCAAAAAAGTCTGTCTGTCAGAAAATCATTCATCTATACCTGAAAATTGCCCAAAAATAAAGTGTCTCGAAAAATTCCAGAAAATTCATATTAAACTTTTACATGAAAAAAGGGGCAGAGGAGTGCCTGGAAGGTACCAGGGGGACCCACTAGGCAGGCACACCACCTGGTGGCGCGGCCTGCCCTGAGTGGCGTCATGCCATGGTGTGGGCCACCCCTGGCCCTCCACTCACTCTCTCACTTGCCACTTTCTTCTCTCTCCCGAGTAAGCTCCAGTTCATTGCTCAAAATCACGTTCTTGCTATGCTTGCTCTTGATTTTTTGGATCTCCTTGCTCAGCCCATCTTTGTTGCTGAAATTTGGAGCATTTGTTCTCCGGTATGTGACTCCTCCCCTTGTCCAAGTAGATTTGTGTTTAGTGGATTATATCCTGAGTATTTTGCTGCTGTAGGTGACAGGTTATGAGAGCTTGTAAGCTTGTTTGATGCTTAGAGATATAGTTTTGATGCATGTTTAGGCCTCTTACAAGTCCCTATGAGTAATACCCTTCATTATATTCACTTTGCAATCACTTGTTTAATAGGTGTCTAAATTTCAGAATAGAAGATGAATGAGCATCAACTAAACCAACCTGAACTATGGGTGCCTGAGGTTATGAAGGTTCATCGGGAGGACGAAGTTTTTCCTTCCATTTACCCATGCTCTGAATTCATGAGAGCTGCAGGAATTCTCCAGGATTTCCACATTTGGTTTCTAATGCAGGGTTGGAGCACTTTTTGGAAGATGAACCTTATCAATTTGTGAAGCTAACCATGTCTGTGGTGCAGGACTTTCAATTTAGTTACTCTTTGCCTAACCCCATGGTCCACTACAAAATTTACAATATTGTTGTCGACCTTTCTCTCGATGACTTTTGTGCAGCTATTAAGGTACCTCAATGGGGATCATGTGGAAGGATTAAAGAGCGACCTGCACCACTCATGGATTTATACGCAGAAATTTGCCAAGGGAGTAGCTTCTCGAAGGAGAGTGGAAAAATCCGTAACATTCATCTCCCCTCCATTCGCTACTTTGCCTACTTTATTGCCAAGTGTGTCCTTGCTAGGAAAACTGCCAATAAGTTATCCTCTTATGATCTAGCATTCATCTCTGCTGCTCTTAAATGAGATAGGTCTTACAACTTGGGTGCTTTGATGGCTTCCTGTCTTGCCGCTAACCGCGAGAAAGGTGGAATTTGTGGGGGCCTCATTGCTTCTCGTTTACTAGCATTGCATGGTTTAGTGCCTCATCATCTAGACCTACAGTTTCCCATAGAAAGGCTTGATCTTAATTCCATGATACAGCATAAATTTGTTTCCTCGTGGGCTAGTTTGAGTGAGTTGTCTTATGAAATAACCTTTCTCAAAGCTAGTTGGAGAAAGAGCAAGTCCGAGCGTGTTATCCTTTTGCCTGCACCTGTTTTGTTTAACCTTGATAACAGGGTAGGATGGTCTCTCATGGAGGAGGAGCTTGATACGTACTTGGGAGAGCTCTCCCAACAGGAGCAGGATACTAGAAGGGAGGTCACAGATGATTCGGTCCAACCCTCGAATGAGGGGGAGTCTTCATATCAGCAGCCTGCTTATGATTGGGGAGCTTCTTCTTCTTCCCACGGGACTAACTACGATCATTCTTGCAATGACCCACCTGCTTGGAACCCTTACTCGTATCTGGATTGACACCCACTTAGGCCAAAAGCCTAAGCTGGGGGGAGGTACGCCGACATCGTGCTCATCTTCATATCATGTTGCGTCAGTACTTTGTATATTCATGTTTCGTTCTCTTTTTAGTTTTCGTTCTTTCTTTTCTTTTGCTTTCTAAAAACACAAAAAGACCAAAAATATTTCTATTGTTTCTCTTTGGTTTGTTTCTTCTTCTTTTTTGCTTTGGTTTCCTTTTTCCTCATTATTTTGTTTGAATTATTCGAAAAACCCAAAAAGATTTTGCTTTGCTCTCTCTTCCTTTTTGGTTCTTGTTTTAAAAATCGAAAACACCAAAAATATTTGTTGTTCTTCTTTGGTTTTGTGAGTTTTGTTGCAGGGTTCAGCAGTCCTCAGTGGAGTTTGGTTTCATAGTATTATTCAAGCCACACAAGTGAAGAGCAATAATGAGGATTAATGACAACTTGCGGTGTGGTAAGAGGCTAGTAACGAACTCTATTTGTTTTCAATTTTGTACATATACTCATCATTGTGGGCATGCTTAGTCTATTCGTGTAGGGTGTATGTTATTTATGGATACTTACTAGTTCTTCCTTTCATATGATTAGTTCCAGCTTGCTAATAGTTTGTAGCATGTCTTATGAATGTTTGGTTGCATTATTCTATTAATAGCTTGGTATGACACAGTGGTATCCTCCTCTGAATGTTTCATTTGAATTGACTTGGCACATGCTCATGCATGCATATGACTGAAATAATCAGTTAAGCCTCGATGAATTATTTTGCCTTGATGGTCTTAAATCACTTTCATGCCATGATTAGTCATGTTTTGTTGCAAGCATGATTATGACAGCTATTGCTCTCTCGTTTGTCGCTCCCTTACTATTGCTAGCCTTCACTTTAACTGAGTATGTTTTACTCATGTTTCCAACTCCCTAAACCAAATATTGTCAAAGTATCCACCATACCTACCTATTAGCATCATTTGCTATTTCCGTGCATATTTAATATGCCTTGTTTTCTTCCGAATAAAATGTTTGCTTGTTATGAGAAAGTTAGTTAGTAAAGCTCTCACAAACTTGATGGCACACTTTATTTTCTTGCATGTAATAAACCTGAACCATTACGTCCTTCTTTGTTGCGTATATGCTTGCGCTTTATAAGTTGAAGTTAGCAGAACCATGTACCATGGGGAACGCTTTCAACATTGCACTGGTACTTAGTACCTCGTTGATATCATGTTCTTTTGCTTATGGATCCCGGCGGTGTGAAATAAAAGTGGAACTTGTAAGATCATGGAGTTTGTATATGTGTTAGGGAAACGTCTGCGCCGCTAGCCTAAGCCATGCCTAATCATGGTGGAAACCTGCAACATAACCATAATGGGTATTCTATGAAGCATCCTCAATAAAGATCTATGCACATAGTAAATAAAAAGATCGCTGAGATGCTCATTGTCTACTTGCCTTGTCATTTTGATTATGGATAGCTCCTGTGTCATGTGCAAGGTGTATCCCGTTGGCGGTTCTCTATGATACGTATATACTTACAATGACAAGAGCTTACTTGTGACTGAAGTTGAGTAGCATGAGGATCGGTCTTCGTAAGTAAGGGGCATGAGACTTTAGTTTATAACTTGTCAAGCATATCCTTTTAGTTGTGTCACTTTAACCTTAACCACTTAAAGATGCTTATGATAGGGGCAATGAGAGCTCAAAGCTAACGAGTACCATACTTTCAGCATTTGGAAGCCTTTCAAACTTTTCAAAACCTTTTTAATTTCCTTGTTGAGTCTCCACACATTCTATGAGCACCTTCTTGAGAGCATAGTTGTCATTCTTAGTGTAATGTGCTTGTCTCAAAACTTGATTATTTGTGTTATGACTTTGATGCTTGTATCTTTGATATCTTTACTTCTAGTCTTCACCTGAACTTCAGAGGTGCCTTGGCATTCATAATAAAAAGGCAAGCGAGATACCACTCTATCATACCTTGTTATGAGCATTGTAATGTTACTTATGTTTATGTTTCATGCTACTTATTATTCTTGAGTTGGAATCTCTTCATAGCTTGCAATGCCTATTAAGTAAACTTAGTTGCATACTCCTTATTATGAATTGTCTAAGTAGTTGATCACATGCTGAGAATATATACATCATATGAAGCAAATGTGTTCGTGAAAGTTCTTTTATCGCACTCAGTTTCCAACCGAATTGCTTGAGGACAAGCAATAAGCTAAGCCTGGGGGAGTTGATACGTCCAAAACGTATCTACTTTCCCAAACACTTTTTCTATTGTTTCTCCTCTAAACTTGTGTGATTTGGATGCAACTAACACGGACTGACATTGTTTTCAGCAGAATTGCCTTGGTGTCTAGTTTTTGTGCAGAAAATCAACTATCAGGAAAAATCCCGGAAAATATGCCAAAAATCCTATTTCACCAGAAGACTCCCAGAGCCAGAATGCAAGACGGAGGAGGGATGGGCCCAGGCCACACCACCTGGCCGTGCGGGCTCACCCAGGTCGCGCCAGGGGGTGGTCTGGCCGCCCTAGACACCCCATCGGTCTCCCTCTTCGCCTATAAGAAACCTTCTGACCTAAAAACTCAGGGGGGTTCGATGTTTTTCCAGAAGGAGTTCCGCTCCGTCGCCACCACCATAGTCCACGAAACATCACCAGAAACTCCGTTCTGGTACCCTGCCAGGACGGGGAATTGGAGGAGATCATCGCAATCATCATCACCATCACTTCTCCATCGACCATCCATGTTTCCCCCATCTATGAGTGAGTAATCCCCCGATGTAGGCTATGGGGATGGTAGGGATTGGATGAGATCGTTCATGTAATGGCATCAGATTGTTAGGGCATGGTGCCTAGTATCTTCTATTAGTGATTTTTGACTTTGTTGTGACTTGTTATGCTTAATGCTTGTCACTAGGGCCCGAGTGCCATGATTTCAGATCTGAACATGTTATTGATTTATTATGATAGTATTGTTTATGGTCTTACCTGCAAGTTGTATACACATGTTGTTGTCCGGAACCAATGGCCCCGAAGTGACAGAAATCGGGATAACCGGAGGGAATGGACTTGATGTGAGAATCACATGTGTTCACGGAGTGTTAATGCTTTCTCAGGTGCTCTATTAAAATGAGCACCTTAATTGCCAGTAGTTCCCTTGAGGCCCCGCTGCAAACGGGCTGGCAGGACAAAAGATGTTGTACAAGTTCTCATTGAGAGCACCTATGACTATATATGGAACACATGCCTAGGATTATCTAGTACTTGGATGCTTTATCTTATTTATGCAATTGCCCTATGTTCTGATTGCTATGTGAATTGTCTTGTCCATGCAACTCCCGTCCATCCATCCCTATGCCTACCGTACTCGAATCCTACTGTTTACTGCTGTTGTTACTACTGTCTTACTTTACTACTGCTGTTACTTTACTATTCCTACTACAAAACTGTTGCTACTGATAAACTGCTATGAGCAAAATTGTTTCCAGGTGCAGCTGAATTGACAACTCAGTTGTTAAGGCTGATAAATATTATTTGGCTCCCCTTGTGTCGAGTCAATAAATTGGGTTTCACTTCCCTCGAAAATACTGCGATGCACCCCCTATACTTGTGGGTCATCAATAGGCCAGGTCGAGTCAGTTATAGATTAGGGTTTCCCTTCAAACTTTCTATCTTTAGACTTCTTCTTGTCTCGCAAGTCATCGAGAGTCTGTGGGCCACTCGAAGTCTTCATTGGGCCGTAGCATCGCCGTGTGCTTGTACCGTATCTGGACCGTATATACCAAACTCGAGTACCTGTAGGGTATACCCATGTCACCAGCGTTTTCATCATCAACATTTCCTTAGACTTCACCATCTCATCAATCTTATCCCCTAGAGAATATAAGTCAGCTTCAAGCTTCATCCTCTCCTTCACCTTCTTGTTGCGTTCCACCTTACCAATGTTCCTTCCTCCATATTCATCATCACTAGCATCGTCCAATTCCTTCATGGTCTCCCTCTTCGGTGCATTTTCTTGATCCCACAAATTCCATTTTGCATATGCTCAAGAAAGTTCCAACAATGGTGAAGGTTGAACGGATTTTTCTTGGAGCCCTTCATTGTCTTGTACCTTTCTTGGGAAATTCGTTTGTAAATTGCACCATATTAAATCGTTTGTAAATTGCACAATATTAAATCAATGTAGCACCCTAGAAATTCCTCAATTAGAATTTTGTTGTTTACTTTAAGTGCATTGCATAATATCATACTATAATATCATACTCGTGTCATCATGTCACCTTGCATTTGAACATCATATTAAATCTTGCATTTGGTTGTCTTGCTTGTGTTGTTGCTATCACTAAACATCACTCTCCCTCTTTTCACCTCTCTCCAAATTTTTTCTACATGTGGGAACCCATTGCTAGGGTTCCATATTTTATCAAATGCTTTTATTCTTTTTTTAAAACCTCTAATCTAGTAAACTGCCCAAATTGACACGTACACGTATTATCTATGTGGGTATCATCTTCCCCTTTTATTTTTCCCTCTTGACTCCTTTGTAGTTGCCACCTTCCTTTGTTCAAAAATTTCTGCATGTTTCAACAGATTTATGAGTCAAATGTTGTTTGAAATGAAACAAACAAATTAAACAAAATAAAACAAGAAATAGAAAAGGGAGAGGATCATACCTGGCCGCAGCCTAGTCCACCAACATAGTGGCCGTCGCCACAGCTTCCCCTTCGCACTTGGGCTGGCCCATCTGGCCTGATACCCCTTCATCGTTGCCGTCCTATTCACCGTCTTCCCCTCACTGCCCTCCCTCTCTCTGAGGCTCTAACGGAGGGAGAAGCTGGGCATCCTGCCTCGTCATCCGTGTTAGTCCGTGTCGCCTCCTTCTTAAGCCGAAGCGCCGCGCCCCATGAACCCTAGCCCCTCTCCCTCCTCATGCCACATCTTCTTTTCCCCCTTTTCTGCAGACGACCACCGAGCCGCCTCTGAACCTCGTCGTTTCCCCGGAGCCATGCGCTGCCCCGAGCTAAGGTGAGGCCAGCAGCAGCTCCGTGTCGATGCCCGTGTCGAACACACCTGGCAGGAACCGCTAGCCGTGCCCGGAGCGCCACCTTCCTCTTCTTCCTAGAGGAGCCCAAGAGCACCACCACCGACATCCCCTCTACCGTCCTCCCTTGACCCCGCCAAGACCTTCACGTAGCGGTGAAGCATCACCCTTCCCTCAATCATCGAACGAGCACCACAGGAGAGGCCAAGGTGACCGAGTACTCATTCATCTTCATCACCTCTAACGCAAGCGAGCAGCACCGCCGCCACGGAGCCGTCCCCGCCTTACTCTGACCGCGTCTAGCTCTAGTTCTAGAGGGAATCAATCACCGTGAGCTCCCTCTTCTTTTACTTGTACCGTTGCATGCGTTCCGCCACCGTTACATGGTCACCGTCACCAGAGCCAGCCGTCTCCTGCCGTCTGCCACCAAAGTTCAGCAAACACGGACGGAGGTTCAATTTTAGCACGTTCAGTAGCTCTGCAGTTGTTCCCCTCTGTACCAAGGAAAAACGCCATATTTCTTTTAGCGTGACCCTTCTCCAAACGCTATGGAAGTTATAGCGTGCTAATAGCACGCTATTTTTCAAAATAGCGTGTATTAAAAAATTAAAAAATTAAGGTATAGCATGTATTATTAGAAATTTTCAGCACTATTTTTTAGAGTACTACATGCATAATCAATTAACTAATAGTGGTCAAACGAAAAAGTTTGCTTGACATCCGGTGCAGGACAAGTTGGAGGAGAAGACTTGCGCCATGTCAGCTCACTGGTCGAGAACTTGAGATGCGCATCCTTCTGGTGTTTCAGTACGTCTGATGGACGTGTCGAGCGGGAGGTGGCTGACCGGCTGGACCTGGAGGAGACGGGCGTTGCAGTCTGTCAACAATCGCCACCGTCATGCGGGAAGAGAGAACTGGAAAATAGGATTGAGTTGAGCTAGGTTTAGATGCATAGTGTTGGGCGTGGTGGATTCGTGGGCTGAATGGGCTTATCGGGTGGTGCTATATTCATAGATTTTTTAGCGTCGCTATTGCGTTGTGACGTTATAGCATATTTAGCGCCGCTAAAGCATGATTAGCGTCATAGCTAGCAAATTTTGAATAGCGTAGCGCTCACCTCCTAAATATGCTATAGCGCCGCTATAGCGAAGAAATAACGCGCTATTTTTTTCCATGCTCTGTACCCATCCCTTTTCCGGTATCCCTGGTCCTCCTCCGGTGAAGCAGCCTCAATGGGTTTTGTTCTCGGTACATCCTTCTAGCTAACGAATAAAACCTCATTTGAATCGACGACCTATATCCTTCGGAATCATCCGTCGAAGTCAAGCTCATCTCACGTGTGGCTGAATTTGTTGTCAGTTTCGTCATCTTAAACCAGCGGTATATTCCCGTGTTCAACATAAGATCCTCGCCTATCTAGAGCTTCCCCGTCCAAGGATCGTTTAGCAACCTTGTAGCCCTAGATCCTAGCTTCAAAACGAGCTACATCACTCTCAAAACCGAGCTTTGATCTGCTCATAGTGACCTTTCAAAATTCGACCGTTTTTATTGTAACCCAAATTCAGTTCATTAGTTTCAACCAACAGCCACATATGCTTTTGCACATAAATCCCGGTGTTTTGTTTTCTCAACCCGCCGTCCAAACCCTAGCTCCACTTGTCAGCCACCCATCCCAGCGTTGTAGGCCCATTCAGCATGCGGCCCACCTGTCTGTTGTGGCAATCTTCGGCTCGATAAGAAAAATTCAAACCGTTTTAAATTTTGAAATTGAATTCAAAACCCTAAGTCAAATATATTCAAATCTTTGACCATGATTTGTGGGAATTATGTGAGGATTTTGAAAAAGCCCAAAACATGCAAGTTACTTGTTTTTAAATTCTAAAAAACATTGTGCCCTCTGTTTATTTTGAAAAAATCAAATAATATTTTCCTATTATTAATAAGGGATTTCTATTTTCGTGCCCCTGGTTCATTAGTTGTACTCAGTTTTCCCCAGCCGCTTAGTTTTTCCTCACTTTTCCCCACCCTCTATTCTAAAACCCTCATAGACGCTCGGACGGGGGATGCCGTCAGGTCAAAGGCTTGACCGTTACATGCTGATCGGTGGGACCGCATTAGGGCAGGTCGTGTGTTGAGCGTTGTGTTACATCGCCTTGACCGTTACATGCTGACAGGTGGGGCCAAGATACACGACGGACCAGCCATCCATCTCTCACTGACTTGTGAACCCCATTTTTCCTGATTGTGTGGCCAGTGCAGCCAATGACAAATGGGGTCGTTTTGTGGGGGCCATCGAAGCCAATGAACGATAGGGCCGCCATGTGGGGCCATTCTGTGGGGCCGTCGTAGCTAATGACCGGTGAGTCCGTCATGTAGGGCTGGAGGGGGAATTTGCATATTTTCTACGTTTTACTTTGCAACTTGCATATTTGCCATTTTTTGTGTCACTGACATGTAGTGGTCATGTGGCAAATATGCAAATTTTAAAGAAAAAGTTTGGCAGATATGCAAAAATTCCGGAGCAGCTACTCTCCCAACCATTGACAGGTGGGGTCGTGTATGACACGTCGGCTCTCTCTCTCATCCGCTCCTAGCCCTCAGCCCCGAGCAGCTCCTATCCCACCAGCGGACAGAGCATGCATCGTCGGCGCATCGCTGGATCCGTCCTACGGTGGTATCAGACGGACTGCCGCGGTGCACCTTAACCACGGCTCCAACACCTGTTTCGTACGCACGCATTGTACGCTGAGGCAGTACCGACCACAGGCAGGTCCACCGCCCACGACGACGGGGATTTGGTTCTGCCGCCATAGCTCGACAAACAGTCGCATCAATTGCTAGTAGTGCTTGGTAAAACCTTCTCTCCTGCTCTGCCCACCCTAATCGATTCGGTTCCCATAATTTTCTCGATATTGTAGGTGCAAAGTAGTCCTCAATGTCTGGTCGTAGCAGGTACACCGGTGAGGGTGGGGAATCGATCATGTTGTAGCCACATTCTCCTTCTCCTACCACGTCAGAAGTGCATGTAGCTCCTTCTCTTTGTACTACCGTTGGATTTGAAGTGCTGCCATGGCCTGTCGGACTGATTTCAGTAGTGTGCTAGGCAGGCTGATGATCCATGGTACATTGCATGCCAAGATGAATCAACCCAGTGGTCTAGCCAGAGGATGGATTTGGAGGAGCTAGTTGCCAAGTTAGGTGATGAATTGGCCCGTAAAAACCTGTTGATATTCGAGCTGAAGCGTAGTGTCGAGGAAAAATTCAGAGCTTCTTCGCAAAGAGAAGTTGACACTTGAGACTGATCTTGCCGTATCTGATCAAGTGGTAGAAAATCTAAAACATGAACTTCAAGTGAAGGGGAAGGAGAATAGTAGATTCATGTGGGCAGTTTTAGTAGTTGTCATCCGCGTCCTAGCAGTTACAGTATGCGGTTATGGTGAAGGGTGGCACGCGTAATGTTTAGTTGAATAGATAGCTAATTTAGAGAGTAGAATTGTTATTCAATGGATGGTTGTGAGTTCCTGCTAATTTAGTCACTTTGCAGCCCCAAAGTTGTTGAGAGAATGCATTGCGGGGCTCGAGTTGCTTGCCATTGGATCTAGCGGTCCCAAAGTGGTCGAGAGAATGCATTGTGGGGCCCGAGTTGCTTGCCATTTGGATCTAGCAGTCCCAAAGTTCTAGAGGAAATACATTGCAGGGCCCGAGTTGCTTGCCATTGGATCTAGATGCCCATAGTTGGTGTGCCAAATGCCTAGAGGGTCAATTTGGGGCCCTATCAGTTTTGACCGTTCTGTCGATGCCATCGTGGCTGTCATGTAGACTTGCAACGTTGGCGGCATCATCTATTACCCGTTCCAAATTAGTGGCTGATATTGTCAATCCAAGTTAGTTGACTCAAATTCATCAAGATATAGTTGAATCTAGACAAATCTAAATCAACTAATTTGGGTCAGAGGGAGAACTACTTATGAATCAGCTTTAGAGCATATCCACCATCCTCACAGCTCAAATACATATCAATTTTGATTCAAATCATACATATTTCAATCAAATTTATACAAGCCCACTAGAGATTGTCAAAGCAAGTACTACTACTTATGAATCAGCTTTAGAGAATATCCACCAGTCTCACATCTCAAATGCATATCAAATTTATTCAAATCATACATATATTTTAAGTCATAGAATTTTGGTTCAAATTGGGCTCAAATTTGTCCCATTTTTAAGTGGACGGTGAGCTAGCCACCCCCCATCGTATGTGTACTCCAAGAATTACGGGAAAAGTGCTCCCATCCGGCCACGAGGTACATCTGGCCTTCACCGTCGAAGTGCACCTCGATGTGTCAGCCGTGGTCGCGGCTTGCCTCCCATAGCTTCAGTTCACTAGGGCTTGATCTGCGCCATCGCAGTGATGTTGCCGATGATGGATTCAATCGTCTTCGTGTCGATGACCACTGTCGGCACCACCATCGTCGCACTGATGTTGCGGATGATGGCTTCCATCGGTGTCTTTCATCGATGACCACTGTCGGCCCACTGCCGTCACACTAATGTTGCAGATGATGGCTTCCATCGGTGTCTTTCATCAACAACGGATCTGTGGATGTGAACGGAGGTGAGACAGACATAGACAGAAATTTCAGACGGTTAGATCCTCACGACTACACATCGTTCTAGCCGCCACGCTTAGATCCCCGCCGCCGCAAGCTGTTCCGACCCCCACGCTTAGGTTCGTGTCACTGCATGTTGTTCCGACCGCCACTCTTAGGTCCACGCCGACGCATGCCGTTCCAACCGCCATGCTTAGATCTGCGCCACCGCACGCTATTTGGACCGCCATGCTTAGATCCACGCCGCCGCACGCCATTCAGACTACCGCACCGCCGTATGTCGATAGGAGGGGAGGAAGATGCGGCTGGTATACATGTGACACAGAAAGGGAGGGGAGACATCCAGCCCGTCGGGCTCTCCTCTCCGTAGCCCAACGGGAGAGAGAGACCTCCAGCCCATCGGATCATGATGTATCCAACGGTGGTTGGCCAAGATCCGTGTGACATACATCTCGACCAATCAGAGTGCAGCCAAACTGAGCGCTAGTTGATGCGGCTAATATACGTGCGATAGGGAAAGGGAGGGAGAGACATCTAGCCTATCAGGCTCTCCTCGCTGTACAAAGTTAGGTGCGCCCATCGGGAGAGAGAGACCTCTAGCCAGTCAGATCATGATGTATCCAACGGTTGTTGGCCAAGATCCGTGTGACATACATCTCGACCAATCAGAGCACAGCCAAACTAAGACATAAGAGAGGGGAAAAGTGAGGAACACTTTAGCGGGAGGGAAAAAGTGAGGAAAACTTTAGTGGGAGGGGAAAACAGAGGAAAACTTTAGCGGGAGGGGAAAACTAAGTAGAGCTAAGGAAAACAAGGGCACTCGGATAAAAAATGACTAAGGGAAATTCAACCTTTTGGCATAAAAAAATGGAAAATGTGTTATTTGAACAAAATAATCCATCTTGGTCGACATTATATTGTTTGCAACTCAAAGATACACAAGTGTTCCAAATTTGGCCTTATTTTGAGAAAGTATGTTTTGGGGGATGGGTTATTTTGGAGGTTGATTGAGTAGAAAGCCATGCATCTTCATAGCTAGTAGCTCATTCCAAGAAGGGTTTAAGAAGTGGTTTAGGGGATAAGTCCATTTCTCTTTATTTCTTTTTCCTTTATTATTCATGCTAGGTTGTAGGTAACATAACAAGGCTCCATGCGAAGGTTGCACTATGGTTTGACTTTTTTCTAAACTAACACTAAAACCATTTTTTGAATTTAATCACTGATATGTTGCTAACGTATCCATAATTTTTGATGGTCCATGCTTCGTTTATCTACTTTCTTATGTTTTGTCCACACTTTGGAGTACTTTTTATTCACTTTCTTGGACTAACCTATTAACAAGGTGCCATATTGCTAGTTGCCTGTTTTCTGTTGTTTTTGGTTCTAGGAAAGTCAGAAAATGAATATTTTCGGAATTGGACGGGACAAAAGCCAAAGTCAGTTTTTAACCGAGGGGGACACGGAGCCAGAATACGAGATGGAGAGGGGCCAGGGGGAAACGGCCACACCACCCGGACGCATGACTAGGCCTGGCCCGCGCCAGGGGGTGATGCGGCCACCCAGGGCACCCTCTCGGCCTCCCCTTTCGCCTATAAGATGCCTCCGATAAAAAAACCCTAAGTAACCGATGAAAATTCCATGAAAGAGTCTATAGCCGCCGTCATCTCCATCCCTAGATTGGGAGGGATCTGAAGCTCTTCCCGGCACCCTGCCGGAGGGGAGAATTCACCCTGGAGGCCTTCTTCATCACCATGCAAGCCTCCGGTGTGATACGTGAGTAGTTCATCCTTGGACTACAGGTCCATGTAGTAGCTAGATGGCTGGTTCTTCTCCTTTGTGCTATCATGTTTAGATCTTGTGAACTCCGTTCATGATCAAGATCATCTATTTGTAATCCTACATGTTGTGTTTGCGGGGAGCCGATGGATATTGAGATGCTATTTCAGATTGATTATTGATTCTATCATGTCTTTGTTATTTGTGATCTTGCATGCTTTCCATTGTTAGTAGCTATCTTGGCCAAGTAGATGCTAGCAACTCCAAGAGTTAGTATTTATGCTCGATAGTGGGTTCATGCCTCTAGTAATCTAGGGAAGTGACAGAAATCTCTAAGGTACTAGATGTGCTGTTGCTACTAGGGAGAAAACAACAATCCTTTGTTCATAGACCAATCGTATTGTTTACTTTACATGCAATGCGTAATGCAATTATTTGTTTATTGCAACTTAATACTAGAGGGGGTTCAGATGATAACCTGTAGGTGGATTATTAGTCATAGATGCAGTTGGATTACGGTAATGTTGTAATGCCCAGTCAAATCTCAAAGGAGTCAAGATGATTAGTATATGCATGTATGCTTTATCGATGTTTGTCAATCGCCCCGCTGTAATTTGTTCACCCAACATGTCACCTATCTTAAGGAGAACCACCACTACTGAACTATGGATCCCGGTTCTTTCTTTTACCATCAATCTACAACTGTTTAATTCTTTCTGTTTACTTTCTACAAGCTTTTACTTTCTTCCACACAATACGTTTAATCCTTTGTTTTCAGCAAAACCGGTGAGATTGACAACCTCATTGTAAGTTGGGGGCAAAGTTATGTGGTTGTGTTGTGCAGGTTTCCATGTTGCTGCTGGCACCGGTAGTGCGCCCTGCCAAAGTCCAGCTAGCAACACCTTGGAGGTGTTTCCTTGATCCTACTGGTTCAATAACCTTGGTTTCATAACTGAGGGAAACTTACTGCTGTGCTCATCATACCTTCCTCTTGGGGTTCCCCAACGAGCTTGTTATTACACGAGTCAGCAAGTACTTTTCTGGCGTCGTTGCCGGGGAGTCAAGGACATCTTCACAAGGGAGTCCCTCATAACCAATCTCTTTACTTTGTTGTTTTTGTTTTGCTTAGTTTATTTCTTCTTTGTTTGCTTGTTTCTTTATCAAAAACACACAAACAATTAGTTTTACTAGTTTGCTTTCTTTATTAAAAACACACACAAAATTAAGTCTTTTTATAGTTGTTACCTCTTAGCTCACCATGTTGATCCCTAAATTCACCATTAAAGACCTTTCAATAGGTAGTGGCTCTATAATTGGAAAAGATAATATTGAAGAATTCTTTAATCATGTTAGTAAACATGAGGATATTGAGGATAGATCCCTTGCAGAACTTGCTCCAAATTATGAAATTGGTGCAGCTTCTTTAGTTCACATGTTGAAAGCTAGGTTTGTTAACCTTAACCCCTTAATGCAAGTAATGTTTCTTAAACTTAAGGAAATTGAGGACCCTGAAAAGAGAGATTTTATTCTGGAAACTTTGCTTAAGGAATTTTATGATGTTGCCAAGGAAGCTAGAAAAGTCTTTGAACGTTTTAATATGCTAGGCTCATGTGTAAATGTTATTGGTACACGAGAAAAGATGAAAAAAACCGAACCTAATTGGAAGGAAATTAAGATACCAATACCTTTTAAACTTGTAGCAATGCATGAAGCCATAAAAAAGAATCATGATTGGATTGTTCCCGAAAACCCATTTGATGAAAATAGTGAACCCAAGAACGTTGAGAGAGGATCCTCTAGAACTTATTAGGATGATATACCTTGCCTTGTTGAAGATATTTCTAGTAGTAATCTAAATGCTTCTTCATTTGAGAACACTTGATTCTTTTTCTTGCTTCTTATGCCTAACTTAAAGGCGTTAAAGAAAAGTAATTATTGGGAGATAACCGAAAAGTTTTAGATGAGTCTTGGAAGTTATTACCTCAGTAATAACCGCTCCTTATCCTTTTTATTTGATTTTTGTGCCAAGAGTAACCTCTAGTCAGAGAGAAGTAATGATTGGGAAAGTTGTTGTCCGGAAACAGATTTTTGTGCTTCATCGTAAAAATTCGTGTAAACTCTCTGTACATCGTTTTGAGGCGTGAATATTTGTGCTTCTACCGCAGGGTGTTATCTAACTTTCGTTAGTTCAATACTTTTTGATTTGAGCAACAGAAGGTCTTCGCAAAATTTGGTTTTACCTGCTGGTCTGTTTTGACAGATTTCTGCCATTATTTGCATTTGCTTCTTGTTGGTTACTTTTTGACTTCTTTTGGGGTATTGAGATTTTTGAGGGAAGTGCTACAGTATCTTGTGTTTTAATGAAAGTTTTATTGGTGTTGAAACTGAACCTAAAGACTTATTATCTTGAGTGCAGTAATGTGCTAATAAAGATTGTGTGAAGTTTTGTATGAAGGAAAAATTTTAGGTGTATGGAGAGAATGATGTAATGAGATGGATAATGGACTAAAGCTCAAGCTTGGGGATGCCACCCCGTGTCACCCTAGGAAATATTCAAGAGGTACAAGCGTCAAACCTTGGGGATGCCCAAGGCATTCCCTTCTTCATCAATAAAAATCCTAGGTTTCTTCCAAACACTTCATTTTTATTATTCCATGCACAGTTGTGTTGTTCTTGGAGCGTCTTCGTTTTTTGTTTTTTGTTTTTGGTTTTCGTTTTCTTGGTTTTCTTAGTTTGGTTGAATAAATTGGTTGGACCCCCCTCTTTCATGCATTGGTTTTCAAATAGTTTGGTTTGGATTGGAAAAAGAGTAGGAAAAGTTCATGCTTAAGTGGTAAAAGGAGCTTGTTTTTTGACTGTGGCCTATGCTTTGTCATGCCATGCTTGATATTGTTTTGGCTTTATGCTTAGTGATATTTTCTGTAGCATGAGATGTTATAAACAATTGAGATTGCTTAATGTGCCTTGGAAGAACCATGCGTTGTTTTAGCATATTAAAGCATAGTATTATGGTATTCTCCTTTAATGCTTTATTTGGGTTGACTTGGCGCATGCTCACACCATGTTATGACTATCCCAAGTCACCATAAGCCTTTATGATCCTTTATTTTTCGACTTGTAATATCACTTTATGCTTTGATTAATGATGTTTTGTCGCTCTGCATGATTATGGCCATTATTGCTCTCTTAGTCGATCGCTCCTAGTCTTTTGCTAGCCTCCGTAACCAAGTATGAGTTCCACTCATGCATCCAACTCCTAAAACCAAGTCATTTCAAAGATTCCACAATACCTACCTATTAGCATTTGCTATTCCAAGTATATTCATGTATTTATCTACCTTCCGAATTAAACTTGTTATGAGAAAACTAGTGATTAAAGCTCTCACGAACTTGATGGCACACATTACTTTTCTTTCCCTTGATAAACTTGAACCAGTGTGTCGTCTATGTTGTATATGCTTGCACTTATATGTTGGGGATTAGCAAAACCATGCTGTCATGGGGAACACTTTCAACATTACACTTGTACTTTGTACCTAGTTGATATCATGCTCTTTTGTCTATGGTTGTCGTCGGTGTGAAATGAAAGGGGAGCTTGTAAGTCCATGGAGTTATGTATGTGTGTCAGAGAAACGCCTGGGCCGCCAGTCTAATCCATGTTGTCATGGTGGAAACCTATAGCGTAACCATAATGAGATGTCTATGAAGCATTCTTCTTATTAAAATAAGAGTCGGATATTGAGAAAAAAGAAAAAAAAGAGATATGAGAAAAGAGGAAAGAGAGAGAAAAAAGCACCATTTTCCTATGGTAAATAAGAAGATTGCTGAGATGCTCGTTGTCTACTTGCCTTGTCATTTTGATATGGGCATTCTTCCGTTTCATCGGGCAAGGGGTACCCCGTTGGCGGTTCTCTATGATACACATGTACTTACTATGACAAGAACTTACCGGTAACTAAACTTAAGTAGCATGAGGAATGGCCCTCGTATTCAAGGGACATGAGATTTCCAACTTATACTTTGTCAACCATATACTCCATAGTTTGTTCACTTTAACCTTAATCACTTCAAGATGCTTATGATTGGGGCAATGAGAGCTGAAAGCTAATAAGTACCATAATTTTTGGAAGCTCTTTATGAAACTTGAATCCCTACTTCCTTCTTTGAAGGCCTTTCTTCCACTTTTATATTGAGTCTCCACCTTCTATCTTTATGCACCTATTGAGAGATCATAGTGGCCATTCTTAGTTCTATGTGCATTGTCGCAAGACTTGTTGATTGATGCATAACTTTGATATTGCTTTTTCTTAAACTATTTGTATCTAGTCACTCTTATGAACTTTGAAGGTGTCCTATGCATTTATGTTTGCTACTCTATCAGGGACAAGCTGAATGCCACTATGCTATGTTTTCTTTATGTGAAACAAACAAACGTCTTGCAAAGTATTGTTATTCATAAATCTTTTGTTTGTGCCTTTTCATGTTACAACATAGTTGCTATGACTTATTGTTAGAACATTGTCTTTCATGCTATGTGATGTCTACACACTTCTATTCTTGTAGACAGTTGTTGGGCCTCCAAGTGTAGAGGTTTGTAGAACAGCAGCAAGTTTTCCCTTAATTGGATCACCCAAGGTTTATCGAACTTAGGGAGGAAGTGGTCAAAGGTATTCCCTCTCAAGCAATCCTGCAATCAAGATACAAGAAGTCCCTTGTGTCTCCAACACACCCAATACACTTGTCAGGTGTATAGGTGCACTAGTTCGGCGAAGAGATAGTGAAATACAAGTGGTATGTATAATTATAAGTGGTAACAGTGACAGAAAATAGCTTGATGGCGTGGAAAAGACTAAAGCAAAACTGAAATAAAGATGGAAGCAAGCAAACATGTAATAGATCTAGTAAGAAACGGTGTTTCAATGCTTAGAAACAAGGCCTAGGGATCATACTTTCACTAGTGAACACTCTCATATAAATATATCATCTTCGTGATACTACACTGAACTACTCTTCGGTTGGACACTCTAATCCATGGTAGGGCTATAACAACACACCTCAAAGTAAGGCTTTCCCATCTAGAAAACCCCACACTGTCACCTTGAGTACTAGATGAGTCCAACAAACACCACAATTTCATAAAGACATCCAACTCCAAATATAACTCATAACAAGTATTTGTAATCTCTAGCCTAAGTGCCACCATGGTGTGCACGCTGTCACTTTCACACACATGAGGAGAGCATAGATCTATTAAAGCACTTGAGTAGCGAGGTAGATCTACTTGATTACAAAGCTCATGACCACAACAAGATCATGCATAGATAGAGAGTTGAACACATAGCTACCGGTAGAACCCTTAGCCTCGAGAGAGAACTACTCCCTCCTCATCATGGGAATCAGCAATGGTGATGGAGATGGTGGTGGAGATTGATGGAGATGGCTCCTGGGGCACTTCCCCGTCCCGGCAGGGTGCCGGAACAGAGACTTTCTGTCCCCCGAATCTCCCCTTCGGTCGCTGCGGCGCTGCGGAAATTTTCGTGGCTAGAGGCTTGACGATCCAGAGTTTATGCATCGGGAGGCTCTTATAGTCGAGAGGGGAAACCGAGGGGGTGCCGGAGGGGCCCACACCACCCCCTGGCGAGGCCTGGCCTAGCCTGCGCCACCAGGTGGTGTGGCCAGCCCCTGGCCCCTCTCCGTCTCGTCTTCTGGCTCCGTGAGTCTTCCAGTAAAATATCGACTTTGGCTTTTGTCCGGTCCAATTCCGAGAATATTGATTTTCTGACTTTCCTGGAACCAAAAACAGCAGAAAACAGGCAGCTAGCACTATGGCTCTTGTTAATAGGTTAGTCCAAGAAATCATATGAAAAGTACTCTAGAGTGTGGACAAAACACAAGAAAGCAGATAAAACCAAGCATGGAACATCAAAAATTATGGATACATTTGCAATGTATCACTATGTTGAAGTACTATGATCCCAGCTATCAATGTTTTACAAATACTTTGATCACGTTTATGATGGTGCATGTCACCTCAAAAATTATACTTTCTTTTTATCACTTACCTACTCGAGGACGAGCAGGAGTTAAGCTTGGGGATGTTGATATGTTGCTAATGTATCCATAATTTTTGATGTTCCATGCTTGGTTTTATCTACTTTCTTATGTTTCGTCCACACTTTGGAGTACTTTTTATACACTTTCTTGGACTAACCTATTAACAAGATGCCACAGTGCCAGTTGCCTGTTTTCTACTGTTTTTGGTTCCAGGAAAGTCAGAATATGAATATTCTCGGAATTGGACGGGACAAAAGCCAAAGTCTGTTTTTCACCGAGGGGGAAACGGAGCCAGAATACGAGACGGAGAGGGGCCAGGGGGCGGCCACACCTCCCGACCGCGCGGCCAGGCCTGGCCTGCGCCAGGGGGTGGTGCGGCCACCCAGGGCACCCCCTCGGCCTCCCCTTTCGCCTATAAGATGCCTCCGATACAGAAACCCTAAGTACCCGATCAAAATTCCATGAAAGAGTCTGTAGCTGCTGTCATCTGCATCCCTAGATCAGGAGGGATCTGAGGCTCTTCCTGGCACCCTGCCGGAGGGGAGAATTCACCCTGAATGCCTTCTTCATCACCATGCAAGCTTCCGGTGTGATGCGTGAGTAGTTCATCCTTGGACTACGGGTCCATGTAGTAGCTAGATGGCTGGTTTTTCTCCTTTGTGCTATCATGTTTAGATCTTGTGAGCTTCATTCATGATCAACATCATCTATTTGGAATCCTACATGTTGTGTTTGTGGGAATCCGATGGATATTGAGATGCTATTTCAGATTGATTATTGATTCTATCATGTCTTTGTTATTTGTGATCTTGCATGCTTTCCGTTGTTAGTAGCTATCTTGTCCAAGTAGATGTTAGCAACTCCAAGAGTTAGTATTTATGCTCGATAGTGGGTTCATGCCTCTAGTAATCTGGGGAAGTGACAGAAATCTCTAAGGTACTAGATGTGTTGTTGCTACTAGGGAGAAAACAGCAATCCTTTGTTCATAGAACAATCGTATTGTTTACTTTACACGCAATGCATAATGCAATTATCTGTTGCTTGCAACTTAATATTGGAGGGGGTTCGGATGATAACCTGGTGGATTATTAGTCATAGATGCAGTTGGATTATGGTCTATGTATAATGTTGTAATGCACAACCAAATCTCAAAGGAGTCAAGATGATTAGTATATGCATGTATGCTTTCTCGATGTTTGTCAATTTCCCCGCTGTAATTTATTCACCGAACATGTCACATATCTTAATGAGAACCACCACTAGTGAACTATGGACCCCAGTCCTTTCTTTTACCATCAATCTACAACTATTTACTGCTTTCTGTTTACTTTCTATAAGCTTTTAATTTCTTCCACACAATACGTTTAATCCATTGTTTTCAGCAAAACCGGTGAGATTGATAACCTCACTGTAAGTTGGGCACAAAGTTTTGTGGTTGTGTTGTGCAGGTTTCCACGTTGTTGCGAGCACCGGTAGTGCGCCCTGCCAAAGTCCAGCTAGCAACACCTTGGAGGTGTTTCCTTGCTCATGCTGGTTCGATAACCTTGGTTTCATAACTGAGGGAAACTTACTGCTGTGATCATCATACCTTCCGCTTGGGGTTCCCCAACGAGCTCGGTATTACACGAGTCAGCAATCACTTAGAAAAAGAAAATGTGGCTGCTTACAAGTAAATCCAAAATTTCCAATTTCATTTGGTAAATCAATCCAAGATTCACAAGTGTGCAAAATTTTGGATCAATTGGTCGAGGTTTGCTATGGTTTAAGCCTTGAACTAGCTAAACCCCATGTGTTGACCACATGACGAGGGGAAAACTGAGTAGTACTTAGCAACTAGGTGGATGACCATAGAAACTTGCAATAATACATCATTATGGGATTATCCAACATACAAACTTGGGAGCATCACACTAGTTCGAATTCAATACAAACATTGACAGTAGTTCAAATTCATCGTACACATTCAAATTAATAATTTAAATTTATTTTTACTTGCTCCTAGTGTTTTTCGTTGGGTTCACCATCTTGCTCCGGGTGATCCTAGCTAGAATATTTGCGGAGTCCACCATCAGCTTCTTTCGTTTGTTCCTTTCGTTCTTTTTCTCTACATCCAATGAATCAAGTGCTTCAGTCTATTGTACAATTGGTTCAATCACGTTTCGATCCATTGGTTCATACGGTTCAAAATGCATTAGCACCATTTCTTCAATATCCTCTTGTGTAATTCCTTTACTTTTGAACTCTGCTTCCAATAAATAAATTGCTTTATTCTCCTCTCGATCTATTGGTTCAAATTCCTCTCGATCCATTGGTTCAATCTCCCCTGCATTTGGTTCAATCTCCTATCGATCCATTGGTTCAATCTCCCCTGTATTTGGTTCAATCTCGTCTAGATCCGTTGGTTCAATCTCATCTGCATTTGGTTCAATATCCCCTGCATTTGGTTCAATCTCATCTGCATTTGGTTCAATCTCCTCTCGATCCGTTGGTTAAATCTGCAATGTATCCATTGCCTCATTCTACTCTCGTTCAAATACTTCATTCTCATCTACATTTGTTGCTCCCGCCTGATCATCCATTCCATAAGCTGGGTCCACTACATTTTTACAAAGCCTAGCAATGTGCCCTAGGATCCCACAATGTTTACACTAACATCGTCGAGGTGGTGCACCACCCTCTGCACTAGCTCTCATCCTATTCTTCCTTGGCCTACCTGCTGGTCTAGTAAAAACTGGAGGGTATAGCTTGAAGCCTGGATCCATTTCCATCCATTAGTCTTTTCCTAACAAGGCTAGAATATTATGAGCATATGTTCCCCTAAATTTGGCAACAGAGAAATACTCCGACACGTACTAATCAACTTTAGCCTCTTCACCTCCTAGAACACTGATGAAAAACAATGCATGTATGTAGGGTTTCCCATGGAGCTTCCATTGCCGGCAATGGCATGTCCTATCAACCAAACTCACCTGATACCCGCGTTGCCTATCTTTACTGTCAGTGTATGTTACCTCAGCCTCCATTCCTCTTATAATGCATTTCATCTTCAATTGTTTTGCCTTGGCATGCAAAGCCTTAATCAAAGATGGAAGGACGAGATGGCCAGCATATACTGTTGATGCAATTCTTTGATGCAAATCGATCTTTATCATGATCATCTTCCTAATCTTATCAAATATTTGCCACAACATAAGAGTTTTCAATGACTTAACCTTTGCATTGAAACTCTCTGCAAGGTTACTTATTACATATTCTACCTTGCAATTTTCATTGAATTGGCTTCTTGACCACACCATTCCATAATGTGCATCCAAGTACTCCTTCACCGTAGGTTTTTGTTTATACAAAACTTACAAATGATACAGATAGTTCCTCAAACTACATGTGTATGAAGCTGACCATAGGTTGTTAGTATAAACTTTACCCTTGAATTTCTTTGTAAAATTCTGTACTAAGTGTCGCATACATTCCCTATGCTCCACTCCGGGGAATACTGCTTCTACAGTTTTCTCCAAACCTTTGCAAGCGTCTGTGTGGATAGTAAGTCCTGGTGGATGACCTATAAGGTCACGCAAATTCTCTAGAAACCAAGTCAAACTTTCCTTAGACTCAATCTCCAAAACTCCAAAAGCAATAGGGAACATCCAATTGTGGCCATCAACTGCAGTAGCAGCTACTAGCTATCCTTTAAATCTTCCATGAAGAGTTGTTGCATCCACGGCCAAATAAGGCCTACAACCATCCAGAAACCTTGCCAACAAGCTTTGAAACAAACAAAAGCCCTTCTAAAGCACTCCTTCTCCTTTGTATTCCCTCTTATTTTGTACTGAACTGTATTCATGTCTATCTGCACAACACTACATGGACTAGCCATCTCCACTTTAGCTTTGAAGCTGTAAAGCAACTGAAAACTTTCATTCCATGGACCATTGATCGTATCAAGAGCCATTTCCTTTGCATAGAACATCCTCATGTAAGGTACTATAATATTAAACTTTTGAGAAACTTCTTTTATGAGCGATGTTGCACCAAGTGATGGGTTCGCTCTCATCCAATCCATGATTCCATCTACCAATCACCTAGTCTTTGCTAGTTTTGTTTTGTCCTTAGGCTGTCCCCCTTGAGGTGGACAAGAATATCCGAACCGGTTACTTATTATCTGAAACATAATAAAAATGTTAGGTATAGTTAACAAACTCTACACAATGATCTAAAATACATGACTGGTTGTAGTACCTGAACCAAACTGCTTGTGAGCATAGTGGATGCATGCATCCTCCACCTACACCTCTTGTATGGGTACTTCACTATGAATGTTGCTGTCTCACTCTTAATAACATCATAATCATTTTTTGGTGGATGCAATATATAGTAAGGGCATTACGACAGTGCCGCGTCGTTTCAAATATGATGCCTTCTAAAATCTTAGAATCATTCCCTTCCCACTCAATTACTGGCAAGTCCTCACCATCGTACTCGGCTAAACGAGACTACCATTGTTCTCCTCGTTCTCTTCATCATCAGTGTCATAAAATATAGCACCGTGGGCCATTTCCTCCGTGTATTGATCCTATAGTGCATGTTTACTGAATCTATCTACTAATTCGGAAAACATCAACTCATCCTCATCATCTAGTGGAGGCACTCCCTCGTCAGGCTCTGCTTCGTCCTCCATATCAGCTGCACGAGCGATTTGGCTTACACTCGTAGTGCGAGCAGATGGTATTGCTGTGGACCTACAAGGAGCGCGAGGCCACAGACTATTAGCAGAGACAGCAGATACACATGATGCCTAACCACCTGATGATGCCTGACCACAAGATTATGCTTTAACCCTCTTTCCCATATGTTCAACTTTAGGTTGCACACGGAGACGAATTCGACCAAAACATTTAGCAGCATTCAAAGAGAAAAGCATTACCAGATCAACTTCGCTAATTAGTGAGAGCAATATTTGCTCGCTAATGTTGAAATATTGCAAATCAACTGAATCACCATTGCTCTAGGGGAATTTAGAATATATTTTTTTCAAATCTCTAAGAGTTATGGAGGTTGGAACCATCGCTGGGAAGTAAAATCTAGAGAGATATTGTTCACAACCAAGAATTACGCTAGTATCCAGTCTAATCGCCAGCCAAAATGCAAGCGATGGATCAATCCTATTCGAAAAGCAAGGCAGTTAGTTGAGCACGAGCGGTTCACGCTCAATTACTGACTATAATCAATCCACAAAGGGAAACGATTTTTACCCAGATGGAATCCATGCATTAGATCCCTCCGATTCCACCTAATCTTCTTTGTGCTTGACGGGGAGGGCCGGTACACCAACCGGCATTGCATACTGTTCCACGAAAGGGGTATATCTAGCGAGAGAGGGAGCGGAGCCATAGGTGGAGTGGGCTCCGTGGCTAGGGGAGGGGGCGGCTTGGTGGCTGAGGACGATATAAGGTAGGAGGGCATGATGGAGGGGGAGTGGAGGGGCGGTGTGGGAGCTATTCCAGGCTCAGGGGAAGCGAATGCTTTGGGTGAGCTAGAATGGCTGGTTCAACGTGTCTCCATGCGGCCCTTCACCACGTATGCAAGACCCGTCCCAACGCGGCCCCACCCTTCACCATGTATGCAAGATCCGTCCCAACGCGGCCCCACCCATCAGCATGTAACGGTCGATGTGATGTAACATAACTCTCAATGCACAACAGCCCCAACGTGGTCCCATCGATCAGCATGTAACGGTCAAGCCTTTGATCTGACGGCATCCCACGTCCCAGCAAATGTGAGGGTTTCAGAATATAGGGAGAGGAAAAGTGAGGAAAAGTTAAGCGGCTAGGGAAAACTGAGTACAACTAACGAACCGAGGGCACGAAAATAGAAATCCTTATTAATAATTGCTTTATTTGATGTTTAAATCCCAACTTTTAATTCATAAATCCAATTAATGTACACAATATATGTTTTGAGATCAGAAAAAGGCAAGGATCATTATTATGATATACAAATTAATTTATGGATAAATAAATTTTCAATTTTCTTTAATGCTATTAAATGTCCTTTTCTTAATAAATTCATATCTTTAAACCCCTAATTTTGAATTCGACAAATAATATGTCTAAATATATTAGCATGACGAGCCTCCATCTATGATATCCATACATACTTTTGCATTCTATTTCATGCATTTATAATACGTTACTGCAAGCAAATTCATCAATAAATGGACAACTAAAATTGGAATGAATTCCTTATTATTACTAATGCCTCACTAATGTTGTATCATCATTGTACTATGCTAATAACATATTTTAATATGTTTTCCATCATTAAATTTCCATGTCATGCATCATATCATGATCATGCCGATTCTTCCGCATTAGTTTTAATTGTTGCAGCGCTTGTTCCTTTTAGTGTTTTGCTTCTTCCCTGATAGGATGATGATATATTCTGAGCTTCGAAAAGTTATTCGAATATGTATCTTCAGCAATGGTTCCCAAGCAAGCATCCTCTTCCTTATACCTATTTTTTGCTTTATGGCTTTACTTCTCTCTAATGCTATCCGTGTTGTGATGCTTTAGTTTGTGTACCATTATACTCTCCTTGCAGCCTATATAGCCATGGTCACTTTCTATTGCCCGTTGTTTTGGTAGATAGCTGGCCTTGTGAGTCGTAGTTGCTTGCTCTGGTGTTGGTTTGAGTCGTCAAGTTCCATAGTTGTTGGGAGGTTGTCACATGCTTAATGTTGGAGATAATCATGGTTCTACTTACAACTTGATAATTAAATGATGAGAATAGATATAGTTAATAAATTGGCAGTAGTTGAAATTTGACTTTTATCCCGCCCACTTGTGTCCACCTATGACATGTTACTTGATGTACGTTCCTTGACTATCGCACTATCCACATGTGAGCCCATGGATCCCCTTGGTATGAGCTTGATTCACATATTATTTCTTGGGGCTACAAACTAGTTTGGGGCTTTACTACTATCATGCACTTATGCCATGCTTTACTGCTTATTTACTAATAGCGCTCGAGGTGTGGTTTACTACTGTACTGTTTAGGACTTGTGTTTCTAGTCACACTTTCGGGTTTCCAGTCGTTTACAGCTATCACCACAAACCCTGGGTCCGTCTCGGAGCCTGGCCGACTTCGTTGCGGGTAGCTTAGTGGGGTGGCCCCTTGAAATCATTTTTGAATCTGGTGAATCCTTTGTCGTGATGCATCATTGCTTTTCATTTGGTTTTTTTCCCGAGGTTGATCGTGCGTGTGTTGCTATTTGTGTACCCCTGTAGGGTAAATATTTTCGAAAGTCCTGTCTGAGGTTATGAACTACTTGGAGAACAATGTCTTGATCATAGGCAACTCAAACTAAAGTAGTGCTATAAATTTGACTCTTTGGAATGACTAGTAACCAGCTCCACTACAACGGAATGGTCAACTAAAAGTGCCAATAGCTGGTGATATTGTGATGTCTTAGCTATATATGTCTGACTACTAAGTATTGCAACTTCAATGGAATGCTTAAATAAAACTACCAACTGTGTAACTGTTCCTTGGAATGACTTCCTCGTTTGGTCTTGAGGGGGAAACTCTAAGATGGGTCATATTTGGTGTTAGTATCAAGTTGGTTCCGAATAGGTCTCTCTTATCCCCATCTGATAGCCGATAGTTATATCGAGTCTCTATAGTTTGTTTAGTGCATGCTTTGGTTCCACTTTAGTCCTCCATAGCCATGTAGGAGAGAGCCACCGAATTCTAAGACTTGTTGTGTACTGCCTCTGTACTGACCGCTCCCTTTTTCCTTTGCCCTTTGTCAGAACCCCTTTTGCTTTAATAGGTATGAGTTCGATGACATTAGCAAGGTTACCCTTCTGGCTTGGTATGGGCAGGGTTATGTACGCCATTGGTTATCCTTCCAGACTCTTAGTCCAATTTTCATGTTATTCGTACTCGGATGTTGTATTATTTCAAGGTGATTTGGATATTTTTAATGTATATATGTATTCTTGACTCGCCGAGTCATTGTTGTATATATGTTCTTGTGGGTTCCATCGTGGACTATTGTATAATGGTATTTCTTTGTTTTCCACCCACACACAAGTGCTTGGTGGACATCATTGAACCGTTTCTATGCGGGTTTGGCGTTAATCGCTGAAATCTGCATAGGATCGATTCGAGGGTGTTACAATCAATTCGTTCCTAATTGCACAATGGGTTAATGAAAAAGGGAAGAACAATGATCTCACATAGTCACCCCGAGTGGTGCCACTTGGAGGTTTGTTTCTCACTTGCTGCATAGCTCCAGCCCAACGATTGCAAGTCGGTTTTATGGCATACCATCGCCCTTGCAGAGACTGATACAATTGAGCGACCAGATGGGCCACTCGAGGCATAAGTTTGAAGAACTTATCTTCGATTTGTTGCTAATCGCGCTTGCGGTTTGGTCTGTACTAGTCACCGCATCGATCAACAGTTGCGACCATGCCAGCAGCAAGCAAGTGTCCTTGATCTCGGTGTAGTTTAACGCCCTCTTATTTTTTGTCAACTTTGCTAGAGCTACGTCAAACACCTCCTCCTCAATATCTTCCAGTTTAGACTCACCTTCCTCTTCTTTGACTGCATCATCGCCAAACTAGAGCAGTTGGCTGACGATGTCTACCGCACTATCATTAAGCATGTCGACAAACGATGTCGTGGACTCGTGTGCATTATAGCTATAACGAATTAAGCTTAAGAACAAAATCAATTCATTAGCGGCACATAGGAGAGGGCGGAGGTCATACCTTGCCGAAGTCGCTGCGGCGGCTGGCTGCTGAGGTTGAGCGACCGACGGCCGCTGAGGATGAGCGATGGGAGGGAGGCCTGTGCAGTGCACATGATGCTTCCTCTTCTTCGTCGCAGGTACCTTGGGCTGGTCCGCTGTCGCCACATCACCGACCATCGGGGCGCCGTTGTTCCCCAACCTCTTCCTCTTCGAGGTGCCTCCAGCAGTGATCATCTTGGCAACAGATCCAACCAGCAGAGCCCCCGTGACAAATCCGGTGGCGGTGCTAGGTTGTTGAGGTGCCGCGGCCTCAGCACCTACTGGCTTCTGCTAGTTGGGGTCCATGGAGTCGGGTCCGGTGCATGCCAACGGCGGAAAGTGAGCGAGGACGAAGATCGGGTGCGGTGACAGTGGCATAGGAGAGAAAGGGGGAAATGAAATATCCCCAGCGCACGAACAAGGGGAGTGATACAAGTGTTAGAGTTGTATATATGTGTGTGTATGTATCGGTTTGTAAATTCCTTGTTGTACAAGTTGATCCACTAATATAAATCAATGCCAGCCGGTTGGGGCTAACCACGGCAAATAATTCTTTTTGTTTTGGTATCAGAGCGAGACGACCCGACCTAGGGTTTCCGCCCGCACCCAGCACTTCCGCCGTCGCTGCCGCCCGTGCCCTGCATGTGCCGCCGCCGCAACCACTCAACGTGATGTCCTCCTCCGTGTTGTCGCTCTCCACCGCCGGTGTGTTGGCCTCGTCATCCTCCCCATCCATCCCCGTCAGCGCCATCATCTCCGCCCCACCGGCCACAACACCAACACCATCACGGTGCGCCTAGATCGCACTAATTTTATTCCTTGGAAGATGCAGGTCATCCCCAACATCGTCGGCCAGGGATAGTATGGCTTCCTCGACAGCTCCTGCCAAGCACCTCCGACCATGGTCACCAAAGGAGAAGGTGACAATGCCGTGACCAAGGCTAACCCGGACTACGCCATGTGGTTCTACACGGATCAGCGCGCCCTCAGCATCATCGTTAGATCCATGACGGAGGAGATCCTCGGCCACCTCATTGGCCGTACCACTGCGTCATCCGTGTGGGCGTGCCTCCTGTCCATGTTCTCAGTGCAGAACAGGGCAGGCGTGCGCCAGATGCGGCGTTGTCTCACGACGTTGAGGAAGAAAGACCTCACCGCTGCCACCTACTTTCACAAGATGAAGGGTTTCACGGATGCCATGGCCCAGGTGGGGTCACCTATCAAAGATGACGAGTTGATCCACTACATCGTTGTCAGTCTCGGGCCTCACTTCGAGTCCCTCTAGAACTCCCTCACGGTGCTGGCCTCCGCAGGCGCCGACAACCTTAGCTTGTCGGACTTCTACTCCATGCTCCTCTCATGTGAGTCCCTCAAGGAGCAAAACGCCCTCGCCCCTGATTTCTCCACCTCCGCCAACACTGCAGCGTGGCAAGGCGATGGTCGTGGAGGGGGTCGCCCCTTCACCGACACCAACAACGATGGTAGCCGCTCCGGGGGTCGCCCTACTGGTCAGCAAGGCGATGGCCAGTACAACGGCGGCCAGCAGCAGCAGGCCCCCCGTGGCAACCGCCCCTACCAAGGGGCGATAGTGGTGTCAATGGCGGAGGCGGCCAGGACAACCGCGGTGGCGGGCGCAACAACCGCCAGCGCGATCGCCCCCGTTGTCATGTATGCAAGTACCGGGGGCATGAGGCCCTCCAGTGCAAAAATCACTTCAACCAAGCATTCCAGTACGAGGACTCCCGTGCTGGCAATTCCGCCGCCTATCAGCTAGGCCCTAGCCAGCCGTGGATCTTTGACACTGGCGCCACCGACCACCTCACCAACGACATGGGCAGGATGAACATCCAGGAGCGCTACAACGGCACGGATCAAGTGCAAGTCACCAATGGTGTAGGTTTGTCTATTACGCATGTTGGTCACTCTCGTTTACCTGGTTCATCCTCTCCCATTGAGCTTAAAAAATTCTACTTGTCCCTGAACTTAGCAATAGTTTGCTCTCCGTCCATCGCCTTGTTTCTGACAATAAAATCTTTCTTGAATTTCATAAATTCTTTTTCTGTGTCAAGGACAAGGTCATGAAGAAGGTTCTTCTTCACGGTAGGAGTCGTGGCGGTCTTTACCCTCTCTCGTTCAGCCGCGCCGTAGCTTTTGGGCATCGCGCGTCTTCTGGTGTTCGGCTGACTTCCGAGCAGTGGCACCGGCGTCTTGGTCATCGGTCAAATAAGATAGTTCATAGTATTGTTAGTTCCAATAATTTGCCATGTTCTTCCAACATTGAGTCTTCCGTGTGTGATGCTTGTCAGCGTGCTAAGAGTCACCAATTACCATACAATTATTCTACTCGTGTTTCTACATCACCACTTGAGCTTATTCACTCCGTTGTTTGGGGTCCTGCTTTGCGCTCTTCTAGGGTTTTAAGTATTATGTCAGTTTTATTGATGACTATAGTCGCTATTGCTGGATTTATTTGATCAAAATTAAGTCTGATGTTGAGAGTATCTTTTACACCTTTCAAAACCATGTTCAGCATCAGTTAAATGCTAAGATTCATTCTGTTCAGTCGGACTGGGGTGGTGAGTATCATCGCCTCCATGCTTATTTTCAGTGTACCGACATCGCTCATCGTGTGTCTTGTCCACATACGTCTCAACAAAATGGCATAGCGGAACGCAAGCACCATCATCTCGTCGAGACGGGTCTAGCCCTCCTAGCACACTCCTCTCCGCCCCTTCGTTTTTTGGGATGAGGCATTCCTTACAGGTAGTTATCTTATTAACAGGATGCCCACACTGGTCATTGATGCGTTGCTAATGTATCTATAATTTTTGATGTTCCATGCTTGTTTTATATCTACTTTCTTATGTTTTTTCCACACTTTGGAGTATTTCTATACACTTTTTTGGACTAACCTATTAACAAGATGCCACAGTGCCAGTTGCCTGTTTTCTTCTGTTTTTGGTTCCAGAAAAGTCAAAAAATGAATATTCTCGGAATTGGACCGGACAAAAGCTAAAGTCGATATTTTACCGGAAGACTCACGGAGCCAGAAGACGACACGGATAGGGGCCATAGGGTGGCCACACCATGTGGTGGCGCGGGCTAGCCCTGGTCGCGCCACCAGGTGGTGTGGGCCCCCTGGCCGCCCATCGACCTTGCATCTTCGCCTATAAGAAGCCTCCCGATGCATAAAACCTAAATCGTCAATCAAAAATCCACGAAAAGTTCCGCAACGCCGCCACCACCGAAGGGGAGATTCGGGGGACAGAAAGTCTCTACTCCGGCACCCTGTCGAGACGGGAAAGTGCCCCTGGAGCCATCTCCATCGATCTCCACCACCATCTCCATCACTGTTGCTTATTCCCATGATGAAGAGGGAGTAGTTCTCTCTCGAGGCTAAGGGTTCTACCGGTAGCTATATGTTCATCTCTCTCTCTATGCATGATCTTATTGAGATCATGAGCTTGTAATCTATAGATCTACCTTGCTACTCAAGTGCTTTAATAGATCTCTGCTCTCCCCATGTGTGTGAAGTTGATAGTGTGCACACCATGGTGGCACTTAGGCTAGAGATTACAAATACTTGTTATGAGTTATATTTGGAGTTGGATGTTTCGATGAAATTGTGGTGTTTGTTTGAACCATCTAGAGGTCAAGGTGATAGTGTGGGGTTATCTAGATGCGGAAAGCGAACTTTGAGGTGTGCTGTTATAGCCCTACCATGGATTAGAGTGTCCAACCGGAGAATAGTTCAGCGTAGTATCATAAAGAAGAATATATTTATATGAGAGTGTTCACTAGTGAAAGTATGATCCCTAGGCCTTGTTTCTAAGCACTGAAACACCTTTTGCTATTAGATCTATTACATGTTTGCTTGCTTCTATCCTTATTTCAGTTTTATTTTAGTATTTTCACGCCATCAAGCTATTCGCTATCACCGTTACCACTTATAATTATCTATACCACTTGTATTTCACTATATCTTCTCCGAACTAGTGCACCTATACACCTGACAAGTGTATTGGGTGTGTTGGGGACACAAGCGACTTCTTGTATCTTGATTGCAGGGTTGCTTCAGAGGGAATACCTTTGACCACTTCCTCCCCGAGTTCGATAAACCTTGGGTGATCCACTTAAGGGAAAACTTGTTGATGTTCTACAAACCTCTGCATTTGGAGGCCCAACAACTGTCTACAAGAATAGAAGTGCGTAGACATCAAGCTATTTTCTGGCGCCGTTGCCGGGGACTGAAGAAGAAGAAGCTCCCACGTCAACCACGCGCCAGCAAGCTATTTTCTGGCGCCGTTGTCGGGGAGGTAAGGTAAAAGGTACTCACATACTCAGGTGTGAGTGCTCGAAGTTATTTCCTTTAGATTCTGCAATTTTGTCTTTTTGTTTCTTGTTTTCACTAGTTAGGATTAATGGAAAATAACAAAAAAAATTAGAGAGCTTTATAGTATTTATCTTGAGTTGGGACATGAAGTGTTTGAAGAGAAAATTAAAAAACCTATGGAACTTTATTTGCATGTAGCAATGTTGTTAGTATGAATTCTTTGGACACCATTATTGCTAATGCTATGGAAAAGTCTAAGCTTGGGGAAGCTAGTTTTTATGAAAATGATCTTTTTAGTTCCCCAGCTTTGGAAGATAGTTATTCTATTGCTTATGATGACACCAAACCTCCAATATATGATGATTCCAATGATGAATATGATATTTTTAGTCCACCTACTATTGAGGAGAAAATTAATTATGATTACAATATGCCTCCTATATTTGATGATTATGGTGATGAGAATAATAATGATTACAATATGCCTCCTATATTTTGTTGAATTTTCTCCCACTACAATTTGATGATTACAATATGCCTCCTATATTTTGTTGAATTTGCTCCCACTACAATTAATAAGAATGACTATGTTTATGTGGAGAGTAATAATCATTTTATGCATGTGGCTCATGATAAGAATGTTTCATGTGATAGTTATATTGTTAATTTTATTCATGATGCTACTGAAAGTTATTATGAGAGAGGGAAACATGGTTTTATGCATCTCAACAATATTAAGTTTCCCCTCATTATGTTGAAAGTCTTGAAGTTGCACTTGTTTTGCTTTACTATGCTTGTTGCTTTGTGCTTTCATGACTTGTTTATTTACAAGATTCCTATGCATAGGAAGTGGGTTAGACTTAATTTTTTTTGAATTTGCTTCTTGATGCTCTCTTTTACTTCAATTCATATTTCTTATGTGAGCATCTTCTCAAACTATTATGCCTAACTTAAAGGCGTTAAAGAAAAGTACTTATTGCGAGATAACCCAAAAGTTTTAGATGAGTCTTGGAAGTTATTACTTCAGTGTAATCGCTCCTTATCCTTTTTATTTTCTTTTTGTGCCAAGAGTAACCTCTAATAAGAGAGAAGTAATAATTGGGAAAGTTGATGTCCTGAAATAGATCTCTGTGCTTCACCGTAAACATTCGTGTAAAATCTCTATATGTCCTTTTGAGGCATGAATTTTTGTACTTCTGCCCCAGGTTGTTATCTAACTTTTGTTAGTTCAACACTTTTTTATTTGAGCAACAGAAGGTCATCGAAATAATTCATCTTTATGTGCTGGTCTGTTTTGACAGATTTCTGCCTTTATTTGCATTTGCTTCTTGTTGGTTCCTTTTTGAGTTCTTTTGGGGAAATGAGCTTTGTGAGGGAAGTTCTACAGTAGCTTGTGTTTTAATGGAAGTTTTATTGGTGTTGGAACTGAACCTAAAGACCTATTATCTTTAGTGCACTAATGTTGCTAATAAAGATTGTGTGAAGTTTTGTATGAAGGAAAAAATTTAGGTGTATGGAAGGAATGAGTAATGAGATGAAGGATGGACTAAAGTTCAAGCTTGGGGATGCCACGCGTGTCACCCCAAGAAATATCCAAGAAGTACAAGCGTCAAAGCTTGGGGATGCCCAAGGCATCCCCCTCTTCATCAATAAAAATCCTAGGTTTCTTCCAAACACTTCATTTTTATTGTTTCATGCACAATTGTGTTGTTCTTGGAGCGTCTTCTTTTTTTCTTTCATTTTGTTTTTTTGTTTGCTTGTTTTTCTTAGTTTGCTGAATAAATTTTTTGGACCCCCTCTTCCATACATTGGTTTTTAAATAGTTTGGTTTGGATTGGAAAAGAGTAGGAAAGTTCATGCTTAAGTGGTAAAAGGAGTTTGTTTTTGATTGTGACCTATGCTTTGTCATGCCATGCTTGATATTGTTTTGGCTTTATTCTTAGTGATTATTGTTTTAGCATGACATGTTATAAACAATTGAGATTGCTTAATGTGCCTTGGAAGAATCATGCATTGTTTTAGCATATTAAAGCATAGTATTGTGGTATTCCCCTTTGATGCTTTATTTGGGTTGACTTGGCACATGCTCGCACCATGTATGACTATCCCAAGTCACCATAGCCTTTATGATCCTTTAGTTTTCAAATTGTAGTATCACTTTATACTTTGATCAATGATGTTTTGTCGCTTTGCATGATTATGGCCATTATTGATCTCTTAGTTTGTCGCTCCCAGTCTTTTGCTAGCCTCCACAACCAAGTATGAGTTCCACTCATGCATCCAACTCCTAAAACCAAGTTATTCCAAAGAGTCCACCATACCTACCTATTAGCATATGCTATTCCAAGTATATTCATGTTTTTATCTACCTTCCGAATTAAACTTGTTATGTGAAAATTAGTGATTAAAGCTCTCACGAACTTGATGGCACACTTTACTTTCTTGCACTTAATAATCTTGAACCATTGTGTCCATCTTTGGTGCGTATATGCTTGTGCTTTATGAGTTGAAGTTAGCAGAACCATGTATCATGGAGAACGCTTTCAACATTGCACTTATTATTCTTTTGATATCATGATTCTTTTGCTTATGGATCCTGGTGGTGTGAAATAAAAGGGGAACTTGTAAGATCATGGAGTTTGTATGTGTGTTAGAGAGACGCCTGGTCCACTAGCCTGAACCATGCCTAATCATGGTGGAAACTTGCAGCATAACCATAATGAGCACTCTATGAAGCATCTTCAACATAAACCTATGCAAATAGCAAATAAAAATATCGCTGAGATGCTCATTGTCTGCTTGCCTTGTCATTTTGATTATGGGATAGCTCATGTATCATGTGCAAGGGGTACCCGTTGGCGGTTCTCTATGATACATATGTACTTACAATGACAACAACTTACTTGTGACTGAAGTTGAGTAGCATGAGGTTCGGTACTCATAAGTAAGGGGCATGAGATTTTAACTTATAACTTGTCAAGCATATACTCCATAGTTTGTGTCACTTTAACCTTAATAACCTAAAGATGCTTATGATAGGGGCAATGAGAGCTACAAGCTAACAAGTACCATAATTTTTGGAAGCTCTTTATGAAACTTGAATCTCTGCTTCCTTCTATAAAGGCCTTTCTTTTACTTTTATGTTGAGTCTCCACCTTCTATCTTTATGCACCTACTTTGAGAGCATAGTGGCCATTCTTAGTTCTATGTGCATTGTCCCAAGACTTGGTGATTGATGCATAACCTTGATATTGCTTGTTCTTAAACTACTTATATCTAGTCACTCTTATAAACTTTGAAGGTGTCCTATGCATTTATGTTTGCTACTCTATGAGGGACAAGCTGAATGCCACTATGCTATGTTTTCTTTATGCGAAACAAACAAACGTCTTGCAAAGAATTGTTATTCATGAATCTTTTGTTTGTATCCTTTCATGTTACAACATAGTTACTATGTCTTATTGTTAGAACTTTGTCTTTCATGTTATGATTGAAGTACTATGATCCCAGCTATCAATGTTTTACAAATACTTTGATCAAGTTTATGATGGTGCATGTCAACTCAAAAATTATTCTTTGTTTTTATCACTTACCTACTCGAGGACGAGCAGGAGTTAAGCTTGGGGATGTTGATACGTTGCTAACGTATCTATAATTTTTGATGTTCCATGCTTGTTTTATATCTACTTTCTTATGTTTTGTACACACTTTGGAGTATTTCTATAAACTTTTTTGGACTAACCTATTAACAAGATGCCACAGTGCTAGTTGCCTGTTTTCTTCTGTTTTTGGTTCCAGAAAAGTCAGGAAATGAATATTCTCGGAATTGGACCGGACAAAAGCCAAAGTCGATATTTTACTAGAAGACTCACGGAGCCAGAAGATGAGACGGAGAGGGGCCATAGGGTGGCCACACCATGTGGTGGCACGGGCTAGCCCTGGACGCGCCACCAGGTGGTGTGGGCCCCCTGGCCGCCCACCGACCTTGCCTCTTCGCCTATAAGAAGCCTCCCGATGCATAAACCCTAAATCGTCAATTAGAAATCCACGAAAAGTTCCGCAGCGCCGCCGCCACCGAAGGGGAGATTCGTGGGACATAAAGTCGCTATTCCGGCACCCTGCCGAGACGGGGAAGTGCCCCCGGAGCCATCTCCATGGATCTCCACCACCATCTCCATCACAGTTGCTTATTCCCATGATGAGGAGGGAGTAGTTCTCTCTCGAGGCTAAGGGTTCTACCGGTAGCTATGTGTTCATATCTCTCTCTATGCATGATCTTATTGAGATCATGAGCTTGTAATCTATAGATCTATCTTGCTACTCAAGTGCTTTAATAGATCTCTGCTCTCCCCATGTGTGTGAAGTTGACAGTGTGCACACCATGGTGGCACTTAGGCTAGAGATTACAAATACTTGTTATGAGTTATATTTGGAGTTGGATGTTTCTATGAAATTGTGGTGTTTGTTTAAACCATCTAGAGCTCAAGGTGACAGTGTGGGGTTATCGAGATGCGGAAAGCGAACTTTGAGGTGTGCTGTTATAGCCCTACCATGGATTAGAATGTCCAACCAGAGAGTAGTTGAGCGTAGTATCATAAAGAAGAATATATTTATATGAGAGTGTTCACTAGTGAAAGTATGATCCCTAGGCCTTGTTTCTAAGCACCGAAACACCGTTTGCTATTAGATCTATTACATGTTTGCTTGCTTCTATCTTTATTTCAGTTTTACTTTAGTATTTTCCATGCCATCAAGCTATTTTCTATCACCGTTACCACTTATAGTTATCTATACCACTTGTATTTCACTATCTCTTCGCCGAACTAGTGCACCTATACATCTGACAAGTGTATTGGGTGTGTTGGGGACACAAGAGACTTCTTGTATCTTGATTGTAGGGTTGCTTGAGAGGGAATACCTTTGACCACTTCCTCCCTAAGTTCGATAAACCTTGGGTGATCCACTTAAGGGAAAACTTGCTGCTGTTCTACAAACCTCTGCACTTGGAGGCCCAACAACTGTCTACAAGAATAGAAGTGCGTAGACTTCAGTCATTAACCACGCCACACCCGTGTTCCGTCTCCTTAATATGACTCCCGGGTATACATTTCTCCACACGTTTGGTTGTGCGTGTTGGCCTAGTTTACGTAAGTATAATTCACGTAAGTTCGAGTTTCACTCTTGGATGTGTGTGTTTCTTGGGTATAGTCCCATGCATAAAGGCTAAAAGTGTCCTGATCTCTCCACTAGTTGTATTTACATCTCTCGTGACATTATTTTTGACGAGACGGTGTTTCCTTTTGCTACTCCCGATGTTACTGTTAATGTCTCCAAACTTCTTCTGGTGCCGTTTCCATCTGCTGAACCAGTTACTCAGAGTACCGACACGCGTAGTTATGACATTACCATGTTACCAGCTAATGCACCTGGTTTTGTTGTTAGTTCTCATGTGCAGGTCCTAGAAGTGTCCCCTTTGCCGATTGATGTCTAGGCACCCATAGCGCCACCATCGCTGCATGCCTCGGCCAGCGCACCAGGGCCCGCCTCGCATGCATAACCCTTGGCCTCCCCTCGCGCTGACTTGGCTCCGGTCTCCTCCCGCGCTGACTCGGTCCCGGCCCACGACCAGCGCGCGCGCTCCCCGTGGCCTGCGCGATCGCCAGCATCTACGTCGCCCGCCTCTCTAGCTCGTGACGGGTTGGCCTGCCTGCTCCGTCGACCTCACCACCCGCGCCTCCTGATGCTGATGATGTACCACCTCGAGTCATCGTCACGCGGCAGCGTAATGCTATCTCCCATCCCAAGGTGTATCGGGACGGCACGATTCGGTATGATCCCTACCGTCATCATGCTTTTATGGTGGAGCCTGCGTCTCATCACATCGCTCTGTCCGAACTGGCATGGCGCGCTACTATGGAGGCTGAGTTCGAGGATCTCCACGCGAACAAGACATGGACCTTTTGAAAGGATACAGATGTCGCCTAGAGGAGGGTGAATAGGCGGTTTAAAAACTTTTCCGAGATGGGCTTAACAAAGGTGGAATTAAACTAGCGTTTACTTTGTCCAGCACAAAACCTAGAACAACTAGGGTTCACCTATGTGCACCAACTACTTATGCTAAGCAAGACAACCAACTATGTGATAGCAAGATATAAACTTCAAGCACGAAAGCTATCACAAAGTAAGGTGCATAAGTAAGAGCTCGGGTATAGAGATAACCGAGGCACGCGGAGACAACGATTATTACCGAGTTCCTCCCAACAATGGAGTACGTCTCGTTTCGAGAGTGGGTGGTACCAAACCACCAACGCCACAAAAGGCCTCCCTTATTCTCCGATGAATCTCACCCCAATGGGATCGATCCACCCTTCCACTATCGCCAACCTTCGAGGTGGTAGCCGGCACCTTTACAACAAGTTCGAGGCACACATCCACAACTTAATTGGAGGCTCCTGAATACAAGCAAGCTATCAAACAATCAAATACAAGCTTGTAAGAATCAATTCAAACCAAAACAAGGCTTAGGGTTTCCAATGAAACCCTAGAGCAAGGGGGCCCTCAAGTGAATGAGGGGGAAATGAAGATCTCTCTTGGTGAAGCTGTAGATCAAGGCCTCCTCCTATGATTCCCCAAAGATCAGCGAGTTTGGGTGGTTGGGTGAAGAGATCTTAGAGTTTTAGTGGCTCTAAAATGGTGTTCTTCAGTTTCTAGAACGAGTAGCTTGAGGTTGAAGAAGAGGTCCCCTATTTATAGGCCCACTGATTTTTGACCGTTTTCTAACCGTTGGAGAAGAGTCAAACCGGAGACTCCGGCCTGCACACCGGAGACTCCGGTCTACACCGGAGATTCTGGTCCATCTCCGGAACAGCCTCCGAACCACCAAACAGAATGACCCAGCCCTTCTGTGGGCCAAGTGGACCGGAGACTCCGGTCAGTCTCCGGACCTTGCTCCGGACCACCAATCTGGCTGACCCAGGTCTTCAACTTTGATCCACTCCGGAGACTTGTGGGGAAACTCCGGACCACACCGGAGACTCCAGTGTCTGCACACCGGAGACTCCGGTCTAAAAAAAACCTACCAGAGACAAAATTGTAACGATCATAACCTTTGAATCCGGACTCCGATTGACCCGAAACCAATATTGGATACCACCAAGAGAGAACATTTCATGTATTATGATGTGAGATACCTCTGTTGGTGAGAAACCGGAAAAACCTCCAAGATCAAAAACACAATAAGGTATAAGGGGAAATCCGTTTTTGATGAACTAGAGCTTGTTATGAATATTACCACAAGCTCTAGAACCTCACATGGATAAGATCCAAATAACAACCAAGAAAGATGATGCCAAGAATGCAAAGGTTTGAGCTATCTCTCTAAAGGATATGATCAAGTTACTCACTCGAGAGCCCCTCTTGATAGAACGGTTATCTATCCTACAAACCGGTCTCTCCAACTAGCACCACGAGACCGGTAAGAGGGAAACCCTATCAAGACCATACCTTTGCCTTGCGCATATTCCACTTGAGCTTGATGATGACGATCTTCTCCACCTCAAGATGGAACACCTTTCTTGATTGGTTGCGCTAGCTTGGGGAAGACTTGCAAATTGCTCCCCATACTCCACTATGGTAGAGCTTCTCTTTTGGGCATATCATCTTCCCATATCCATGATCACCATAGGATGGCAAGCTACAAGCAAATGATCTCTTCGAGATGACTCATCTTGAACTTACACATCATTTCTTCTTTCTTCATTATGTTGGTGTCTTGAAGGTACATAAGAGATATCACTCCAACTTTATTCTTCAAGACACACTTGCTATAGGCCCAACTCTTACTTGACCAATCTCCGAATCACTCATTGAAAACCTTGGTCAACACTTGATCTTCTCTACTTTCTTCTTCTCCCAACCTTGAAGCCAACATATGGTTCAAGCATTGCCTATGGACAAATCCTACAAGTAAAACTCAATGCAAACATAAGTCCATAAAGATTGTCATTAATTACCAAAACCACACATGGGGGCACACATGCACTTTCACCTTGGTTCCTCGTCCACCTAGCACGAATATTGTTGGCAACAAGTGGATCTTCAAAACAAAGTTCCGTCCTGACGGTTCAGTTGACAAATACAAGGCAAGGCTTGTAGATAGAGGCTTCACACAGCAGTACGGTATTGATTATCATGATACTTTTAGTTCTATGGTTAAACCAGTCACAGTTCGCCTGGTACTCTCTCTTGCTGTCTCTCGTGGGTGGTGCCTTCTCCATATTGATGTGAGTAATGCCTTCCTTCATGGTTTTCTTACTGAGGAAGTGTATATGCAGCAGCCTCCTGGTTTTGAGGACTCGAGGTGTCCCAAGTATGTTTGCAAGCTACAGCGTGCTCTCTATGGTCCCAAACAGTCGTCATGTGCCTGTTATGCACGTTTGAATGATAAACTTCATCATCTTGGTTTTCTTGCTAGCAAGGCAGATACTTCTTTGTTCATCTTTGATCATCAGGGAGTTGTGATATATATGATCGTGTATGTTGATGACATTTTCTTGGCTGGATCATCTACATCTGCTGTTGAGAAGCTGGTTGCCACTTTTTCGGGTTCTTTTCTTATCAAAGACCTTGGGCGTCTGGAGTATTTTCTCGGGATTGAGGCTGCTTACACTTCTGAGGGTATGGTGTTGCCACAACACAAGTATGCTCTTGATCTCTTGCAGCGGGCCAACATGGAGCAATGTCGGCCGGTTTCGACGCCTATGTATACTTCTGATAAGTTGTATCGAGATCAAGGTGAACCGCTCAGTTCTGAGGATGCTTTCAAGTACAGGAGTCTTGTTGGGGGTCTACAGTATCTCACCCTCACCCGTCCTGACTTGTCGTTTGCTGTCAACAAGGTGTGTCAGTACTTGTCGCAGCCTACTACCGCTCATTATGAGGCGGTCAAGCGCATCCTGAGGTATATCTGAGGCTTTGTGTCTACTGGCTTGCATTTTCGGCGCTCCTCGTCTACGGGGTTGAGTATTTTCACTGATGCGGATTGGGCTGGCTGTTCTGATGATCGTCATTCCACTGGCGGTTTTGTAGTTTTTCTTGGTCCCAATCTTGTGTCTTTGAGTTCTCGCAAGCAACCGACGGTTTCTCGCTCCAGTACTGAGGCAGAGTATAAGGCTTTAGCCAATGACACCGCAGAGGCTATGTGGATACAGTCGGTCTTAAAGGAGCTTGGTGTGTTTCTCTCCCAACCTCCTGTTTTATGGTGCGACAATATTGGAGCTACGTACTTGTCTGCCAATTCAGTGTTTCATGCCCGCACGAAGCATATCGAGGATGATTTTCACTTCGTGCGTGAGAGATTTGCTTTGGGCACACTTGATGTTCGGTTCATCTCCACCGATGATCAGTTGGCTGACGTGTTCACAAAGCCGGCTACTCAGCTCACACTTCGACGATTTAGTTCCAATCTCAACCTTGTTCACGACGGTTTAGATTGAGGGGGTGTTAGAGTTGTATATACGTGCGTGTATGTATCGGTTTGTAGCTGGTTTGTAAATTCCTTGTTGTACAAGTTAATCCACTAATATAATTCTTTTTGTTTACAAGGTATGCTCGATTCGGCCTCCCGCGCTGGGAAAGTAGTGTTGTGCGGAAGGTTTCTCCAGGGACCGTAAAAAATAATACAGTTTTTAAGTCTTTACAGGTCCGTAAAGCAACGGATTTCGCGAGATAACCCCGTCATTTTAGGCCCACATGTCATAGGCAGCGGGGTTTATGATAAACATAATCATCAACCGGGGGTTATCATCAATTGTCACTGTCCCTGCAAAAAATAAGCGGAGCGACATAGCCAGCAGCCACGACTGATAACCATCTGTACCGGTTGGCAGTTGTACGTGGTAGTGCCCACCACACCGAAATAACCAATCATAAACACAGCTCATCATTGTTGTCAACCATCAATCACCATTTGGTGAACCATCTCAGAGCCTAAATTTAAAAACCGCCGGCTTGCACACCCTGTGAACGATAGACCGAAAGCTGCAGTTTCAGCCAACGATCCTTCCTAAATAAATCAGACGGAAGCCCAAAGCTTTCCGATCGGAGCTATATATACCCGACGTGTCCTGCTCTTCATTCTCATCACAAGCACCCGGCTCGATCGCCAGCTTCCTCTTCTTTGCTCCCATATCTCCAGCTGATTCCGTAGCATACACCAAGAAGCTAGCGAGAAGAAATGGCGGCCACCCTGAGGTTCAGGATCCTCGCCGGTGCCTGCGCCGCCGCCGTTGTGGCCTCGTCCCTAGTCGGAGTTGCCACGGCTGCCGATGCGCCGGCTCCAGCCCCAGCCCAAAGTGCCGCCTCCGCGGCCGCCGCCCCGTCCTTCGCCGTCGGCACGGTCGTTGCCGCTGCCGTTGGGTACCTCTTCTGCTGAGGTGCGCCGCGTCTGCTTGACCAGCGTTTCAGTGCTCGTATCCAGGCGGCCTTGTTTAACCGCTGTGTCCAGCTGTATATGATGCTGTTGGGTGTATGTTTGGATTTGTTGACGCACTGCATTTTTCTACTCTATGACTCTTGTGTACACAATTATAGTACTATGAATGAATGAAGAGCCTGTGTACATATCCCCACTGCTAAAACGATAATATATTTTTACCAACGTATTCAATCGTACCGATGCTGATATATACAGTAGTTTTTACGTCTGCACTTAGGGCAGCCACACTGTTTATGATATTTCCTCCGGTTCAGTTTAACAAACACGTACATTGTTTAAAGAAAACTTTGTCCATTATTTTGGCAATAAAATATGTAATGCCATAAGTTGGAATGCACTACTAGTGAGATTGCTCGTACCACGTGATATTATAAGTGCAGGAGTTCGGTTAGGGCAGCCACAGCGTGTACGCTGCCAAATTTGCCAACCCAGTACTTTTTGGCATCGATGCCAAATAACCTTGTATGCTCCAGCGTAGGGTAGTTCCTAATTCTTACACACGAGGACCCACTGTAGATTAAAACCGCATAGAATACGTTGCTCTCCCTCCTCGCCTAAGCCATTCCGCATGAATTCCTATAGCCCCTGACACATGATCTAGTATTTTATTCGGTAGAATGGATTTAGCATCAGAGCAAGAAGGAGCGCCGGTTCCCGAGCTTCATCAATTTGGAACCACCTCCACAATGTGAGGAACTAGTTCTCAAAGTTCAAAAGTGAATTTGGAATCACTTTTGGCTACACATTGTGGGTGCCCTTATACTCCCTCGGTCCCAAAATATAAGGCGCTTAAGGATTAGTCAAAAGTCAATATTTTATATCTTTGACCAATATTATACACAAAAATATGAACATTTACAATACTGAAACAATATCAATAGATTCACCATGAAGTATATTTTCTTAATGTGTCCACTCAATACTGTAGATGTAGATATTTTTTCCTAAACATTTGGTTAAAGTTAGTAATATTTGACTTTTGATTAATCCTTAGGCACCTTATATTTTGGGACAGATGGAGTATCTTGTTTTGATAAGTAACAAGTATGGAACCAACAAAGAGCTAAAAGAATTTACATGTAGAGTTGGCAACGAAATAAATGTAAATGCTGCAAAATTTGATGATTGAAAATTGCTCTTGGACTTCAAATATAAAATAAAAGATAAGGGTAAGAAAGTAGTACTCCCTCCGCCCCAAATTAGTTGACTTAGATTTGTCTAGATTCGAATATATCTAGACTTATTTTAGTGCTAGATACTTCCGAATCTAGATAAAACAAAATCAACTAATTTAGGTGGGAGGGAGTAATACAATTCAGAGATGGTTCATTCATTCCTCTAAGTACCGAGAGAAGCCTAAGATTGTACTACCTCTGTGCTTAAAATATGACGTGTGGGTTTTTCAAAAGTCAATTTTTTTTAAAGTTTGACCAAGTTAATAAAAAAAATCTACTATTACAGGTATCATGAAAAAATATTTTATATAAATTTTATACTCCCTCCGACCCATATTAGTTGACTCGAAATTGTCTAGATTCGGATGTATCTAGACATGTTTTAGCAGTAGATACATCCGAATTTAGATAAATCTATGTCAACTAATATGGGTCGGAGGAAGTATTTTATATGTTAATCATTTTTTAAACATGGTTAGACTTTATATAGTTTTAATTTGCAAAAGAAAATACTACACTATGTCTATGTGCATCCATGTCCATAGGAGGGTGGATCCATGTAGTATACAGCTTCTTTTGAGAAAGCGGAGATGACTATAGAAGATGCAAATGTTCTCAAAGGCGGCAGAAATAATTTCTAGTCATCCATTTTCGTACATAGCAGTAAGTTATCTTTTATTATTCTTTCCAAATGGATTCTACACTATGTGCACCCATGTCCACGCGGAGGGTGGATCCCAAGCCATGTCCAGCTGGCCGGATGATAACTATCTGTACTAAGTTGGCAGTTGCATGGTGGTGCTCAACTCAACAATATAACCAAGTATAGAAAACAGCAAACCACCACAACTAATCATTGTGAACCATCATCAATCACCCATTTGGTGATCACAGCAAAGCCTCAAAACTGCAACCACTTGCACAGCCTGTGAGACAGACGGAAAGCTGCAATTCCAGCCAACAAATCTTCTTAAATAAAAGCAGACCGAAGCCTAAACCATCACACGTCGCATCTATATATACCCGACGTGTCCCGCTCTTCATTCCCATCCCAAAGCACCCAGCTCGATTGCTAGCTTCTTGTTCTTTGCTCACACATCTTCAGATAATTTTGAAGCATCCACCGAGAACCTAGCAAGAAGAAATGGCGGCCATGCTCAAGCTCAGGATCCTCGCCGCTGTTTGCGCTGCCTCCGTCGTGGCCACGTCCCTGGTCGCTGTTGCCACGGCTGCCGACGCGCCGGCTCCAGCCCCAGCCCAAAGCGCCGCCGCGACAATCCCTGCCTTCGCGGCCGGCACGCTCGTTGCCGCTGCCGTTGGGTACCTCTTCTGCTAAGCTGCGCCCGTGCGCTTCTACGTGCGTCTGCTGGACCAGCAATCCAACAGTCGTATCCACGCGGATTGTTTAACCGCTGTGTTCTGTATGTGGTGCTGTTTGGTTTAGGTTTCCGATTGGCTGGTGTACCACATTTTACTATGGCGCACTTGTGTGCACACTTATATAATATGAATACAAAGCCTGTACATGTTCACTGCTATAACAATCTCGTTGTGAACACTAACAGTGTCTGTTAAATTCTTTTACTAGCACAATCATATACAACTTCTGTTTCATATTATATTCCCGCCGCCACGAACTGAAGATTTGTTTAATTTTTTATATATATCTATACCCTAAAACATGACTAGATACACCCGAATCTAGACAAATCTCTGTATTTAATTCAAAACAAAGTGAGTAGTATGTTTTTGGCAAACTAAAAGTAAACACCATTAGCAACCCAACCTAAGAAAACAACCATACAAATTGTAACACGGGGATCTGACCTGCGGCCTTGCAAAAAAGGGAGGCACATCCCGGTCTGACCCAACAAATCCATGTGATGTTTGAATAATATTCAAATAATTACCGATAATTGTTTCCAAAAACGTTAATCTAAAGATTCACATTTGGGTGAAAATTTGAACTTTTGTTGATTTCATGAATTTCTGTTAGAATATATCCAAATTACTGTCACTACTCTAGTTGATTCTCAACTTCTCCTCCTTCCTGCAGTAGGGCAATTTCCTACCGGCTAGGATTTGAAGTTTGGCCCCAAAAAAGAACCTTCTACTACATGGGTATATGTATCTAATACCGCTCATCACTTGAGCCTCACGAATTGTGCATGCCTTGGCCAACTCGACAGATGATTCCTAATGTAGCACAAAAGAGGTAAAGTTAGAGATGTGTAACCATAAATCGACTATCATTTTGTATGATCCTCATATCGCCTAAAGGTTGTCACAATATAATTCCACTTTTAATGTTGAAATAAGCGAGAAATTTCTTGCATATCCAAATATTTTTGCGACCCTTAGGGTTTTCTCTCCATACGAGAAATACGATGGTGCATAACTGTGTCATGATAGCTGCGGGAATCCAATAACAGAGAAAGTACGTCCCAGTCTGGCCCATCAAATCCATGTAATGCTTGAATAACATTCAAAAATTTCTGATAATTATTTTCAAAGTCATTAATCAAAGGAACAGATTTCATGAATTTTGGCCAAAATGTATCCAAAATATTGTTACTTCTCTAGCTGATTATTGACTTCTCCTTCTTACCGCGGGCATTGATTTTCATACTAGGATTTGAAGTTTGGCACAAAAAGTTAAACTACGCAGCTACATGTATCTAATACCCCAATCACTTGAGCCTCGATGTGACGTGCATACCTTTGTCCAACTCTAGCGATGACCCCTAACCATAGCCCAAAAGAGAGTAAAGTTAGAGATGTGTTTCCGGAGACCCAATGACCCTCTAATCTCCTAAAGGCCACAATATACTTCTTCTATTAATGCTAGAATCAATGTGTAATTTCTTTTTTCTCGAGAACCCATAGGAGATACGTGTTTTTTTGTATTAAGCTTGAAAGAATAAAATCAACCCCATATAATGTCTACAATACCACTCACGCAAGACAATGCCTTTTGGCTCGAAAAGATACCTACAATAGCCCTACGACAAAGTTCGCCTTGCCAAGCCTCTGATCAAAAATGGAGAGGAGATAGGACACCGAGCCTCAAGATCGTATCATGACCATAGCCAAACAAAACCATAGCATGACTAGGACTCTGAGGCTGCTTGGACCAACCATACCCCTACGCATGCACCTAGAGAATCAGCGAGCAGATGGCCAGATCTGGTCAAACTTGAGGAAGGTGTCGATAGAAAGTGTCGGCGATGAAGTACATAGCGCCCCGGAGGCCCACATCTTGGGAAGTAGCCAACACCAGAGATGCATCACCACTAACACTAGTAGGAAAAGGCTTATCCACAGGGATCATATCAGTAGCGCACCTCTAATGGGTGCCCCACGGATATTTATCCGTGGCGCACGCAGGAAACGATGCGTCACTGACCTGCACTTATCCGTGGCGCACGCTCGGAACGGTGCACCACTCATATGTGGACCCAGCGCTGGTGGCCGACCCCGTCCATGGGCGGCATACCCGTGGCGCACGGAACTGGCGTGCGCCACAGATAAATTAGGTATCAGTGGCGCACGCTTTTTCGGTTCGCCATGGATAGGTGTGGTCCCACAATTCGAAAAGTTGGCAGAGTATCAGTGGCGCATGGAGTTGGGGTGCGCTACTGACATCAAATACCCGTGGCACATCAAAAAGTGGTGCCCCGCTGATAACTTTTCAAAATTCTGCTCCCACACACCCCTTTCGATCGCTTTTTTAGGTTTGCAACAAATAAACTAAAATGATAAACCCTTCAAATGATAAACCCTTCAAATGATAAAAATCCTTTCAGATATAGGTAGGTTATGTGATCTAGTTTCTAGGAAAGTTAACAAACATCAATTTCGACATTTTTTTGCAAAAAAAGATCATGGCACAGTAAAACGGCCATAACTTTTGCATACGATGTTAAAAAATGTATAATATATCAAAACGACGAGCGCGGAATTTTCTATCTGCTTGCCGACCGTTTACTGATTCTTTAGATTCTCAAAATTCAGAAAGGAAAAAATATGGCAGAAACAAGATATTTTCCTGCAGAAAAAAAACTGAGATAGGTTATCTCTGGTGCACTGATAACTATGGCGGGATTTGCAATTCGAATCTGGCCCTCCTTCTCCTCTTATCCTCCTCTCCTTCTCCTCCCCTTCTCCTTCCCTCCTTTTCCTTCTCCTTCTACTCCCCTTCCCTCCTTCTCCTTCTTCTTCCCTCCTCCTCCTTCTCCTTCTACTCCCCTTCTCCTTTCCTCCTTCTCCTTCTCTTTCTCCTTCTCCTCCCCCTCTCCTCCCCTTCTCCTTCTCCTTCTCCTCCTCTCTTCCCCTTCTTCTCCTCTTCTTCTCCTCTTCTCCTCTCATTCTCCTCCACCTCTCCTCTTTCCGGCCACTTCACCATCCTCGAGCTCCTCTTCGACCACGGCCAAAGTAGTACTCGAGCTCCTCTCTGATACATCCATTTAGCATCACTATTCTATGTCATAATTTATTGTTATTCATTGATATATTTCATATTAAGAGGGGATACTTATGTTATTTCATCTATTTTTGCATGGTTGATGACTTTTGGAGCATGGCCCGCTGCAGTCAGGATTCTGATGGAAAATGTGCTGTTTGGAGGCAAAATTCGCGAAAATCAGAAAATCCGGAAAAATATACGGAAAATCCTTATTTTCCAGAAGACGAAGGAAGCCATAAGGAGGAGTGGAGATGGGCCAAAGGGGGGCCACACCACCCCTGGCACGGGCCACCCTAGGTCGCGCCACCAGGTGGTGTGGTCGCCTTGGCCCACCTCTGGCTCTCCCCTCTAGCATATATATTCCTCCCGAAACCCTAATACTCGGGGAGTGACCACAGAAAGATTCCGCCGCCTCTGTGGGGCGGAAAACACCAAGAGAGAAAGATCTCTCCGGCACACAGATTTCTGCCGGGGGAATTCCTTCCCGGAGAGGGGAGATCGTCGCCATCAACACCACCATCAAGCCAGACTTCATCGGGATCATCATCATCATCACCACCAGCATCACCATCAGCACCCTCATCACCATCTCCATATTGGTGTAACAATTGCGTTGAATCTTGCATAGTTCATAGGGGAAACTTTCCCGGTGTTGATTACTCTTTGTAGTTGATGCGATTGAGTGAACCATTGAATTATTTTTTATGTTCAGATTGTTATACATCATTATTCCATCTCTGATCATGATCCATATGATGTCTTGTGAGTAGTTCGTTTTGTTCTTGAGGACATGGGAGAAGTCATGTTGTTAGTAGTGGAGTTGTGTTGAGAGAGATTCAATAGTTTGATATTTAAGTTGTGGTGTACTTCTTCTAGTGGTGTCATGTGAACATCGACTACATGACACTTCACCTATATGGGCCTAGCGGAATGCATTGTGTATTTGGCTACTAATCGTAGGGGTTATAGGAGTGACAGAAACCTGAACCCCCGTTAGGAAACCATTGCACAAGAGACGTACGGGTCTTAGAGTTTAAAGTTATGGTTAGGTTTCTACCTTAATTACTTTCTTGTACTTACGGATGTTTGCAAGGGGTATAATCACAAGTATGTATTAGTCCTAGGAAGGTCGGTACATTAGCACAGGTTCACCCACACAACACTTAGCAAGCTAAAGAAAATTAATCAACTATATGAAGCGAAAGCACTTGACAGTCTTCCCATGTGTCCTCGAGAACGTTTGGTCATCTTAAGTAATACAACCAGCTTGTCCTTTGCTGCATAAAGGATTGGGCCACTTGCTGCATTTATTCTTATTGTCTTTTGTTTACTCATACTTTATTTACTTGCTTTATCAAAAACCCCTAAAAATCCGTTTGCTAAGTATTTGCAGAGAATTCCTGATCCATACCACTAGCCAGCGTCTTCTGCTCCTTGTTGGGTTCGACACTCTTACTTATTGAAAATACTGTGATACACCCTCTATACTTGTGGGTCATCAAGAGTATTTTCTAGCGCCGTTGCCGAGGAGTGAAGCGCTATTGGAGAGTGGAACTGGTAAAGGAAACTTCTACTGTGAGTATCGTTTACTTCTGTTAGTTGCTTTATTTTCGTTATGGATAATTCGCTGAGTTTCTTATTTGGTAATGCTACTACCACTGCTAAGGTAGTAGAGGAACAACCACCTGCTGAGAATGATGCTTTCAAAATACCTACAAGAATTATTGACCGTGTTATGGATAACTACTATGTTGGGGATGGAACTATCCATCCCGGTGATCATTTTCTCTTTATACACGAATTGTGCGGGTTGTTCAAGTGTGCAGGTATTACTACAGATCAAGTTAAGAAGAATTTATTCTCATTATCACTGAAAGGAAGATCTGAGGAATGGTATAAGCTGTTGAAGAATGGTCAAGCTCTTGAATGGGAGGAAATAGTGCCTCTCTTTTATTCAAAGTTTTATCCTCCTAGTGAGATTCATAAAGATCGCAATCAAATATAAAACTTTTGGCCTCTTGATGGAGAGAGTATAGCTCAAGCTTGGGGGAGATTGAAGTTACTAATGCTCAAATGTCCCATTCATGAGCTCCCCAACAATATTATTATCAATAACTTTTATGCAACGCTCCCTCTACATGATAAGGATTTATCGGATGCTTCTTGTGCTAGATCATTCACTCGCATGGAAGAAGAAGCTAAATGGGATCTTCTGGACCGTATTTAAGATAATGCTGAAGCCTGGAAGAATGACAAAGGTATAAAGTCAGGTATAAATTATGATTATGAATGCATTGAATCTTTTATGCGAACTGATGACTTTCAAAATATTAAAAATGCTTATGGTCTAGACTCTCAAGCTATTGCTTCTTATTTTAAGGCTTTTGCTTCCTATATTGAAGTGCCTAAAAAGAAGTGGAATAAGTATCATGAACCTTATAAAGATGTTGCTAAGAGTGTCCCTGCAAGAAATACTGAAGTTTATACTGCTAACCATGCGTTACCCGAACCTTACATTGAGAAAATGCCTTTCCTAGTTAATATAAAGGAACATTCTATGATAGCTAGTATGGTTAATGAAAGTACAAGTAAAGCTATTGAACCTTCTAAACAAATGGATGATGAACCTATAATAGCAAATGTGAAAGACTTTGTCACTAAATATGTAGAAGAGGGACACACTATCCTTTGTAAGGATACCTCTAATATTGTTTCACAAAATAGTGTTATGAGAGCTAGTATTCTTGTGGTTTCTGTTAGAATAAGTGATCATTGCTATGATGGTTCTTGTGATAGTTATATTGTTAAGTTTATGCATGATACTAAAAGTTATTATGAGAGAGGGAAAAGTGTTCTTATGTATCTCAATAATATCAAGTTTCCTCGTTTTATGTTGAAAGTTTTTATGTTGCACTTGTTTTGCCTTCTTATGCAAGCAGCCTCTGGTTTCACCAACTTGTTTGTTTACAAAATTCCCTTGCATAGGAAGTGGGTTAGACTTAAACGTGTGTATTTTTTCTTCTTAATGCTCTCTTTCACTTCAATTCATATTCCTATGTGAGCATCATTAAAATTATCATGCCCATCTTAATGGCTATAAAGAAAGAGCTTTTGGGAGACAACCCAATTTATTTTTGCTTTCAATTTTTTTCTTTGAGTCTTGGAAGTTATTACTTTGGTAATAACCTCTCCTTATCCTTGTTTTTGGTTTTTGTGTCAAGATCAACCGCTAATGAGAGAGAAGTAATATTTGGGGAAGTTGTTGTCCCGAAATAGATTTTTGTGCTTCACCATAAAAATACGTGAGAGATCTCTGTATGTCGGATTGAGCTGTAATTTTTTGTGCTTCTGCCCCAGGTTGTTATTTAACGTTAGTTAGTTTTGCACTTTTTTATTTGAGCAACAAAATATTTTCTAAAAAATTGATCTTTACATGCTGGTCTATTTTGACAAATTTTGCCACTCTTGCATTTGCCTCTTTATTCGATTTCCTTTTTGAATTCTTTTTGGGTTTTTGGAAGGAGTTGCTACAGTAGCTTATGTTTTGATGGTTTTCAGTTGAAGTTGAACTCAAAAGGTTTTACCACGTCACTTACACTAATGTTGCTAATGAGAACTATGTGAAGTTTTGTGTGAAAGAAATTTTCAGGTAGTGGAGTTAATGGTGTAATAATGAAGAGGAAGGTTTCATGACTCAAGTAATAAGTGTATGAAGATGAAGATATTGATGATTATTCAAGTGGTGACTCCGGAAGAATCTACTAGATACTAAATTCAGAGACCTGCAGAGTCCGTTTTCAAATAGGTAACCGTTTTGGTAAGAAAAGTTCCGCGAAAATACTATCCAACTATATTTTTGCAGTTTCTAGACAATAAGGAAAGCTACGAAGAGAAAGAGGGAAGGAAACGGAGCCACCCTGTGGCGCGGGCCCACCCCTGGTCGCGCCACCAGGTGGTGTGGCCACTCCGGACTCCGTCTCCGACCCGTTTTCTCCCAGTACCTTCCTTTTGTTATAAAAATCCATAATATATAATCCCCCGAGTCCCCCGAGGTTCGTATATCATGTTTTCTTCGTGGTTTCGTTTCGATCTGTTTCTGCCAGAAACTATCTTTAAAGCTTAGAAGCACAATGGTGTCCGCCAAGGATAAAGGAAAGGATCTCATGGAGGAAGATCTCCAAGACCCTGGGCAGAAGAAGGAGATCAAGAGTAGATCAAGAGGAGGCAAAGCACACCGACACTACCATTGCAAGCATTGGAGTGGTGGCAAACCCTGCCAGGACTATGTCAATTGGAGGGAAGCCTCCTCATCACCGTTCAGATCCCTGGTCACTTCCCTCACGCGCCAAGAATCCTTTCCATACCCTTATCCATGAGTATCAATACCAGAATATGCCTAAGGAGAAGTTACCCTCCAATTGGGATTTGCCTCGTTCTAGCCATGCAGGAAAAGAAGACTTCAAGGAGGAAGAGTGGGGAAAGAATCATAAGAGCTGGAATTCGCAACCCGGCGTGATCATGAGCCGTATTGAGCAAAACTCGCAGCTTATTCACAATCTCACCTTTGAGATCGAGGACTTAGGGAAACTGATCAAAGAGCTCATCGAGATAATACCACCACCACCGAAGGAGTAATTCGTCATCAGGTTTGGCATCCCCTTGGTTTTTTCCAAGCTTGGGGGAGTGCCGCGGTATCACATCACTATCTTTTATCTTTTTACCTTTTTAGTAGAGTCATATCATGAATAGAGAAGTTATCATGTAGGATGGTTTGCATTATGAAAGTGTCCCCTCTCTCGTTAGATATGTATCCCTTGGTGTGAGTTGCCGTTATGGAATATTAATGAGAAGTTCTATCATTTACTCTTTTGCATATCTTATATTAGTTTTCAATTCATGGTTATATGATTGATCTTGTTGTTAGTATTGGTATCACTTTGGGGTCATTGAGTTAATTTAGTTGGTTTTGGCAAACCTGGCTCGGTCGGTAGCAACACTATTTTTGAGAGTTGAAAAGATAGAAGTACTCTTAAAGAAATATAATTTCATCATCTTTCTTTCTTGATTTGCTCATAAGTCTAGTATTCTCTGGTTAAGATCTTTTGTGCTTCCAAGGAAGATTGTATGTTTGTTTTTATCACTTGTATGTTTGTTTGTTTCCTTCAACTCTTATACTTGCTACCCAACCTTGCTAGCCAAAAACCTGTACTGAGAGGGAATTCTTCTCGTGCATCCAATCCTTTAAACCAAAACCTATGCCATTTGTGTCCACCATACCTACCTATTAGCATTATTGCTATTACAAGTAAATTCATGTTTTTATCTACCTTCCAAATTAAACTTGTTATGTGAAAATTAGTGATTAAAGCTCTCACGAACTTGATGGCACACTTTACTTTCTTGCACTTAATAAACTTGAACCATTGTGCTCACCTATGTTGCGTATATGCTTGCGCTTTGTGAGTTGTGAATTAGCAGAACCATGCTGTCATGGGGAACACTTTCAACATTGCACTGGTACTTTGTACCTAGTTGATATCATGTTCTTTTGTCTATGGATGTCGTCGGTGTGAAATGAAAGGGGAGCTTGTAAGTCCATGGAGTTATGTATATGTGTTAGAGAAACGCCTGGGCCGCTGGTCTAATCCATGCTGACATGGTGGAAACCTGCAGCGTAACCATAACGAGTATCTATGAAGCATTCTTCTTATAAAAAAAGAGTCTGATATTGAGAAAAAAGGGAAAAAGAGATTATGAAAAGAGGAAAGAGAGAAAAAAACATCATATTCCCATGGTAAATAAGAAGATTGCTGAGATGCTTGTTGTCTGCTTGCCTTGTCATTTTGATATGGGGATTCTTCCGTATCATCGGGCAAGGGGTACCCCGCTGGCGGTTCTCCATGATACGCATGTGCTTATGATGACAAGAACTTACCGGTGACTAAACTTGAGTAGCATGAGGAGCGTCCCTCGTATTCAAGGGACATGAGATTTTTAACTTACAACTTGTCAAGCATATCCTCATATTTGATCACTTTAACTTTAATCACCTAAAGATGCCTATAAGGGGCAATGAGAGCTGAAAGCTAATAAGTATCATAATTTTTGGGAGCTCTTTATGAAACTTGAAATCCCTGCTTCCCTCTACGAAGGGCCTTTCTTTTACTTTTTAGTTGAGTCGGTAACCCTATTCCTTTCTATCTCAGCAAGTATTTTGAGTTTTTGTGTTTCATTCATTCATATGATGATTTATTCAATCATGTTTCTTATGTTCCTTGTTTTGCACATTGCTCTTATCTTGGTGATTACTACTTTGAAAGCTATCATTGAAAACCAGTTATTTGTGAACTCCAGCAAATTACCAACTATTCTTCGACCAAGAGCTAAGTTTGCCATTACCAATTATGATTCACTTTATGTATCTTTATTGTGTTTCCTTTACTCATTGCAAGTTAAGTTATATAATAGTGAGTTGTTTTTCTATTATGATCTATGTATTGATGAATATGATGCTTCTTGTCCGTATTCTTTTATCGACTCTTCACTCCATAAACTTGAGGTCATGTTTATTGAGCTCAGTTTCGCTTGGGGACAAGCGAAGTCTAAGCTTGGGGGAGTTGATACGTCCATTTTGCATCACTATTTTATGTCATAATTTACTATTATTCATTGATATATTTCATATTAAGAGGGGATACTTATGTTATTTCATCTGTTTTTGCATGGTTGATGACTTTTGGAGCATGGACCGCTGCAGTCAGGATTCTGATGGAAAATGTGATGTTTGGAGGCAAAATTCGCGAAGATCAGAAAATCCAGAAAAATATACGGAACATCCTATTTTTCTAGAAGACGAAGGAAGCCAGAAGGAGGAGTGGAGATGGGCCACAGAGAGCCCACACCACCCCCTGGCGCGGGCCACCCTAGGCTGCGCCACCAGGTGGTGTGGCCGCCCTGGCCCACCTCTAGTTCTCCCCTCTGGCATATATATTCCTCCTGAAACCCTAATACTCGGGGAGCGACCACAGAAAGATTCCGTCGCCTCTACGGGGCGGAAAATACCGAGAGAGAATGATCTTTCCGGCACACAGATTTCTGCCAGGAGAATTCCTTCCCGGAGAGGGGAGATCGTCGCCATCAACACCACCATCAAGCTGGACTTCATCGGGATCATCATCATCACCACCGGCATCACCATCAGCACCCTCATCACCATCTCCATATTGTTGTAACAATTGCGTTGAATCTTGCATAGTTCTTAGGGGAAACTTTTCCGGTGTTGATTACTCTTTGTAGTTGATGTTATTGAGTGAACCATTGAATTATCGTTTATGTTCAGATTGTTATACATCATTATTCCATCTCTGATCATGATCCATATGATGTCTTGTGAGTAGTTCGTTTTGTTCATGAGGACATGGGAGAAGTCATATTGTTAGTAGTGGAGTTGTGTTGAGAAAGATTCAATAGTTTGATATTTAAGTTGTGGTATACTTCTTCTTGTGGTGTCATGTGAACGTCGACTACATGACACTTCACCTATATGGGACTAGGAAAATGCATTGTGTATTTGGCTACTAATCGTAGGGGTTGCCGGAGTGACAGAAACCTGAACCCCCGTTAGGAACCATTGCACAAGGAACGTAAGGGTCTTAGAATTTAAAGTTATGGTTAGGTTTCTACCTTAATTACTTTCTTATACTTACGGATGTTTGCAAGTGGTATAATCACAAGTATGTATTAGTTCTAGGAAGGTCGGTACATTAGCACAGGTTCACCCACACAACACTTAGCAAGCTAAAGAAGATTAATCAACTATATGAAGCGAAAGCACTTGACAGTCTTCTCATGTGTCCTCGAGAACGTTTGGTCATCTTAAGTAATACAACCGGCTTGTCCTTTGCTGCATAAAGGATTGGGCCACTTGCTGCATTTATTCTTATTATCTTTTATTCACTCGTACTTTATTTACGTGCTTTATCAAAAACCCTAAAAATCCGTTTGCGAAGTATTTGCAGAGAATTCCTGATCCATACCACTAGCCAGCACCGTCTGCTCCTCGTTGGGTTCGATACTCTTACTTATCAAATACTACGATACACCCCCTATACTTGTGGGTCATCACTCTCCGACCACCGCCGACGTCATCCCCGAACTCCTCTCCGACCACCGCCAACGCCCTCCTGGAGCTCCTCACCGACCACTGCCATGGCCTCCCGCACCTCCCTGCGGTGGTAGGTTGTGGCCGTGGCGAGGGGACCGTGACACCAGCAGCGAAGCGACACCAGTGGCGGTGCCAGATCCAGATCTAGGTTTTTTTTGAAATTTGGAAATTTTATCAGTGGCGCACCATATCCACATGCGCCACGGATAATTTGCAGACATCCCGCCTTTTTTCAAATTTTGAAATCGATACCAGTGGCGCATGATATACCTGTGCACCATGGATAAGTGAGTTATCCGTGGCGCACGCCTAGGTGCGCCATGGATAAAAAATATCAGTGACGTAGCCCCGTGCGCCACTGACCTCTTTTTTGGTGCGCCACTGACAGCCCTTTTCCTACTAGTGTAAGCCTCATCGGTGAGACCAGCTAGGACACCACCTTCGAGTGCCACAATGAGGACTCCCCTCACAGCCTAGGGAGCACCTTTGTAAGGGGAATGGCGCCACAACACCCAGTTTGGTAAACTAGACCTTGGGTTTTCCATAACACCGAGGACATTAAGGCACGGCCGAGCTCATGAACACACCTCCAAGGAGGAAGCCACACTCGTAGACGTCGCTACGATCAACATCTGAAGTCGTTGAGTAGGGTTTCCACCCGGGCCAAAGACCGTGCCCCTGCAGACTGGAGATGTGGGACATGGAGAGATGCCTGAAGCTTGAACCACCACCTCAGAAAGCATATCATCATCGACGATAAGTGCGCATTGAAAACCACCATTTCAGCCACCCCTACTAATAGATCCAAGAACAAGACAGACAAATCTGGACAAAGTAGGTCTACCACCGCCACGGGATGAGAAACTCCTGCCACTACCATGAGTGATACCTTGACAACTGGCCAAAACGACTTGACCCGGAGGAGGGGGCAGGACAATATAGGGATGCATCACGGCATGTATCGCGAGGTATGTGCGGAAGAAGCTCACTGTGACCCGTCACCGTCTACCGTGCAGGCTTTGCCCGCCTATGGCTACCAGCCGCGGCGAGGGTGAGGCCTAGGAGAGAGGACCTTGCGACCTGTGGCTAGGGTTTCATAGTGTCGCCCACCAGGAGCGGGAGCGACACATGATCGATCCCTTCACGAAACAATGCCACATGCTGCTTCAAGTGAGTATTTTTTGGGTACCAAAACGTTTTCGACGGCACTTATGGTTTTCTCCATGCGAAAAATGCGTACAGTGACCATCCATTGAGAGTAGAGATGTAACTTTGGAACCTTTAGGGTACCCTCTAGTTTAGCCTAGTTCAAATAAATGAACTAGTTTTCTCAAAAAGTGGTGTTTTGCCAAAATTTAGTTTGTTTTTTTTGCTAATTAGGGTAAAGGGTACCCTGATGCGTACCCCACTGCCATCCTTAATTGAGAGACCGGCGATGACAAACATAGGCAGCTGGCAGTGGCACGACTAATAACCATCTATACCAGTTGGCATTTGCACATGGTAGTGCCCACCACAACAAAATAACTAATCATAAACAGCCAACCAACTAATGATTGTCAACCATCAATCACCATTTGGTGAGCATCTCAGAGCCTAAATTTAAAAACCGCCGGCTTGCACAGCCTGTGAACGACAGACTGAAAGTTGCGGTTCCAGCCAACTATCCTTCCTAAATAAATTAGACCAAAACCTTCCGATCGTAGCTATATATACCCGACGTGTCCCACTCTTCATTCTCATCCCAAAGCACCCAACTCAATCGCTAGCTTCCTGTTCTTTGCTCGCATATCTCCAGCTGATTCCGCAGCATACAGCAAGAAGCTAGCGAGAAGAAATGACGGCCACCCTCAAGCTCAGGATCCTCGCCGTTGCCTGTGCCGCCACCGTCGTGGCCTCGTCCCTGGTCGGGGTTGCCACGGCTGCCGATGCGCCGGCTCCAGCCCCAGCCCAAAGTGCCGCCGCCACCACCCCGGCCTTCGCCGTCGGCACGCTCGTTGCCGCTGCCGTTGGGCACCTCTTCTGCTGAGCTGCGCTCGTGCGTCTGCTTGACCAGCATTCCAGCGGTCGTATCATGAGTTTGAATTGCTGACAGAGCTTGTCGCTCTTTGTCCTGTATATGAAGTTGTTGGGTGTATGTTCTGATTTGTTCACGCGCCGCATTTTACTACTCTATGACTCTTGTGTTCACAATTATATGAATGAATGCAGAGCCTGTATACATACCCACTGCTAAAACGATAAGGCTCCGTTTGGCATCTAAGTTTTTCTAAAACCAAAGTATTATAATACTGCAGTATTTACTTGTCTCGCTAACAAATACTTCAGTTTTGGAAAAAGAGGTCTATGCCCCGTTTGGCTTCAAAGTATTTTTAAAGTATTCAGAGAATACTTTGGTTTCTAAAAATACTTAAGTATTGAATACTTTACGGTGTTTGGATCGAATAAATACCGTGGTTTTAAAACTGAAGTATCCTCCAAAAACGTGGTATTTTTGAAGTATTTGAGAAAAAAGCAAGACTCACTTTTTTCTAAAAGTAAGAAAGGAGAAAAACTATGGTATTAGTTTGCCAGGCGCTAAAATACTTTGGTTTTGGAATACCTCGGTTTAGAAAATACTAAGCTACCAAACCATAGTATTTAAGTGTGTAGGCTAGCAATACTTCAGTTTCGGAAAAAGAGGTCCAACGTTATTTTTTCAATACTTCAAACATAACATGTTTTGAGATATATTGAAATGTTAATACCACAGTTTTTATTCACAGCCAAACACATCAAAGTATTTAAAACTGTAGTATTTTGAGAAACTATAGTATTGCTGAAATACTTTAAAGATACTTTGCTACCAAACGCAGCCTAGACCTCTTTTTTCTATACTTCAAAAATAGTGTTATTTTGCCAAAAAACGAAGTATAAAAAACTGCATTTTTTGCTGACACCGAACACCTTGTTAGCTTTGCGACAAGTAAATAACGAAAAACGAAAATAAAATCGCAGCAAAGTGGACACAGATTTAACGTGAAAAACCCTCTCCAACAAGGAGAGGGAAAAAACCATGGGCGACAGCCAGCGAAACTTCACTATAAACCATGGTATTTTTCGCATCGGCCCAAGCCTCCGACGATGGGCCTCGCTCCGCTCCGTCAGAAGTTGGCCTTTACTTTGTAAATTTAGATCAACATATAACACACCTCAAAGTATTTTAAACCATGGTATTTTTAGAAACCAAAGTATTCTTGGAATACTTAAAAAAACGTTGGGGCCAAACGGACCCTTTGACACCGATGTTGCTATATAGTTTTTTACGTTACGCTTAGGGACACCCACAGTTTATGATACTCCCTCCAGTTAGTTTAGGACAAACATTGACCATTAATTTTATCAATAAAATATGTGATATCTATCATGATACCTATCACTACAGGAGAGAAGCTCTTTGCCGTGTGAGAAAAAGACACGGCAAAGTTGCTAAAAACACGGGAAAGGCTTTGCCATGACTCTGCACACGGCACGCAAAGAGCCTTTGCCTTGTGTTTTCCAAAATAAACACGGCAAAGCCATTCCCACGAGCTTTTCTCGTGCGCACGGCAGACTAAAGTGAGTTGACGACGGTACCGCTGCTAACGGCCGCGAGGTTTTCCGAGTGTGTTACCCAGAGACACGGCAAAGAGGTCCGGTGAAATAAAAAAAATTGACGCCGCCCGCCGCGGCCACGCACATAGCTGGAGGTGCTGCCCAGCCGTCGACGAGCCGGTAGTCGCGCTCCCTGGCTTCAATTCATGCCAACGAGACGTGGTCACTCGTCGTCGTTTCCGCATGGGCATCATGCAATTGGCATGAAATGGGTGTACAAACTGAAAAAGGACCCAGATGGCAATATTCTCAAGCACAAGAACCCAGATGGCAATATTCTCAAGCACAAGGCGAGGCTGGTAGCGAAAGGATATGCGCAGCGGTCGGGTGTTGACTTTGAAGAAGTGTTCGCCCCTGTTGCACGCATGGAGTCTGTTCGCCTGTTAATTGCTCTCGCGACGCATAGCAAGTGGGAGGTGCATCATATGGACGTCAAGTCCGCTTTTCTGAACAGTGAACTGGCAGAGGAAGTATACGTGCACCAACCACCAGGTTTCACCGGAACTGGAGAAGGAGGCAAGGTGCTCAGGTTGCACAAAGCTCTGTATGGGCTGAGACAAGCACCTCGTGCCTGGAATGCTAAGCTAGATGAGACACTTATCTCCCTTGGTTTTGCTCGGTGTTCTCTGGAGCATGGCATCTATAGAAAGGGAAATGCAGAGGAACTTTTTCTCGTTGGAGTGTATGTCGATGATCTTGTGATCACAGGAGCTAGATCATCCGACATTGCTGCATTCAAAGCCAAAATGAAGGAGAAGTTTGAGATGAGCGATCTGGGCTTACTCAGCTACTACCTCGCCATTGAGGTTCAGCAGAAAATTGGTGAGATCACCCTGTGCCAGTCAGCATATGCAGTTAAGATTCTGGAACGTGCCGGACTATACGCCAATGGAGCACCGACTCCAGCTGAAGAAAAATGGGGGAGATGTCGAGGATGCCACCATGTATCGAAGCCTTGTTGGCAGCCTTCGTTATTTGGTCAATTCTCGACCTGACATTGCTCACTCAGTTGGAGTGGTAAGCAGACACATGGAAGCACCAGGGAAGGAACACTAGGCAGCTGTGAAACAGATTCTGCGCTACGTGCGAGGGACTGTGGACTACGGTTGCTATTATAAGGGAGGAGGAGATGCTCAACTGCTCGGTTTTAGTGACAGTGATCACGCCGGCGACATCAACGACAGAAGAAGCACCACTGGCTATGTTTTTTTTCTCACCAACAATCCAGTGTCTTGGTCGTCTCAGAAGCAGGGAGTGGTGGCTATCTCCTCTTGTGAGGCTGAATACATAGCCGCAGCAGCCGGAGCTTGTCAGGGCATTTGGCTCAGCAGGCTCATCAGTCAGCTGACAGGGCAGGAACAACAGAGGTTCAGATTGATGATGCACAACATGTCCGCAATAGCTCTGCAAAAATCCAGTGCTACATGGCCGCACCAAGCACATTGACACCAAATCCCATTATACTCGAGAGCGCATTGAAGCTGGAGAGATGGATGTGGAGTATGTGAGCACTGATGAACAAGTTGCAGACATCCTGACGAAGGCACTTGGACGAACTAAATTTGTCGAGCTTCGGCAGAAGATTGGAGTACAGAAGATAGCTTCCAAGCAGCAAGTTTAAGGGGGAGAAATGTTACTCAAACTCTGCTACTTGCTGTTGTAATAAACCCTGTCACGTACCGATGACTGATCGAGTGTTTGATCCAGTCCGTGATGCGTCGACAATTAGATAGACTGAGCCGTTTTTCAGCTAGCAGGTTTTTAGCTAGACTTAGTTGCATGGACCGATTCTTGGGTTGCATGCAGTAGCTTTAGGATCGGATCGGCACGATCTCAGGGCGTGGGATGGCACGTCCAAGTAGCTGAGAAGTAGCCACGATCAACTCTGTAATAAAAGCTCTCATAACAGAAAATGCAGTAGGTTGTTCACTGCGCAAGATTACTCTCTGTCTACTGTCTTTCTCTCTCGTTCTTCAGAGAAAACTAGATCGTGAGAGAGTGCGTGAGATTCAGAGAGAGATCCAGTGATCGCAACAACAGCGTGCCCACCCGCCCCGGCCGTCGCGAGCTCGCCCACCCGCGCTCGCCGCCGCTGTATGCTATTCATGTCGAGGAGCTGAGAAGAAAACAGAAGAAAGGAGACAGAAACGTGCAGTGAAGAAAACGTACGTGCGGTGAAGAAAGGAGAAAGAGGCGGGTGGAAAAAATTATCTGAGCAAGAACAAAATTGGTGGGTGGTGGTGGGGCCAAGGTGGATACGCCATGTCATCAATCCATGCCTCTTTGTATCACAGCCGTTCAACAGTCGCGTGATCGAACGGTCTGTATTCGTTTTAGTCTTTGCCGTGTGTCCGAAAAATATACACAGCAAAGAAGTCTTTGCCGTGTGTAAGAACACCTGATTACCAGTGTGCCGTCACGATGGCCCCGTTAACTGCGTCGAGGCGGTGGGCCCAGGTTGATAGTGTGACGTATATATTCTTTGCCGTGTGCCTTTTTTACTAATGCCTTGTGCAATTCTTTGCCGTGGGTATTTTTGCCGATTTGCCGTGCCTTTTTGCTTTGCCGTGTGTCCATCTGAATTTTTCCGTGCATTTTTCTTCGCCGTGTGTTGTCCCAAGAGCTGACACGGCACACTTCTCTTTGCCGTGCCAAAACGCACGGCAAATTCTCTGTACATGGCAACACAGTTTTTTCCCGTAGTGTATACTATTGGATTCATATTCACAAGAAGTTTGCAATGGTACAATTTTTCTAACATATAGTATCTCATACTAGCTGCATCGCACGTGCATGCTGTGGAATAGCAAAATATATGGACTAATAATATAAAAATAATTACATCAGTAATACAGTTAAGTTTTCGAAGACACAAAGATGTTCGCATATCAAATCCACGACACCAGGACCACTGGAGGTTTTCAAAATGAAAAAATAGGACCGAGTGGATTCAAATGTATTTTCTACAGATAACCAATAGTTTTGGATTGCGAATACATCGATCCCTTTGCCATGTAGTTCCGCCTCCTTCAGGTAGCATTCATCGTTGAATCGTCTTCCCTACCACCTCTCGGTCCTCCTTCTGGAGAACCACATTGTCCCCCTGAAATTGCTGACATCCTCCCTGAGCGGACGCACGTCCTAGAGCCCGTCCTTCATATGTGCTTGCTTCGGCCGTCGCCACGGTTGGTCGTGTTATCGTCCTCATGTGTCCACGGACCCATCGACCATCGCATGGAGACCTTGGTGAGCTTCTAATCTCTGTACGCTTCACCTTGGTCCTCTTGGTATGTGTGAGTGGTCGCATCAAGCACTATCGTTCACCGCCAAGAAACACCATCAATAACCGTCTCTCGGCTCCCCTAAGCCTCGTACCGACTTGGATCGCCCGAGGTATCGGTCCTCTACTTTTCTAACGGCTCTTATTTTGATCAAAAATTATGGTAAAAAGAAAAACTGACAAAAAAATTGGGGACACACTCAGGACTAGAGCTCAGATTGAAGGTCACCATGTTTTTTTCAGTCAAAGTGGAATTCAAATCAGGATCTGCTTGGGAGTACTTGCGTCCCGTTTCCGAATAGAACTCAGTACGCAGCAACGGCCCCTGCCTTCCCGAGTCGTTGGCGTCCCTTAAGGAAAAGCGTAAGGAATTACTGAGTCCCAAGCCTAGCCGCAGTGCAATCGTACTTGTCGCGCACGCCGGCACTTCCGCCTTCATTACGCCGGGCCGCAGCCTGCGTCAGATCCGCTCGCCGCCGCAGATCGCAGATCGCAAATCGCCGATCGCTGCCAGGTCAAACCATCGAGCGGTTAGTAATGGCTGGAGGCGAGTCATCAGATTGCCGCATCGTCCCTACAAAAGAGAGTCACACCTTCCGTTTCCGGGTAAGGCTCCCGTCGCCAGAGGATGGCCGCCCTATCCGGTCCCTACGATGGAGGTCGACCACCGTCGCTGGGCGCGAATGCCTAGCATTTTACTGCCCTGGACAAACGAGCACCAAGGTCATGTTTGGTCTCGGTTTCTCGGATTACCCCGTTCTGGAAGCCGCTGCCAAGGTGTCCATGGTTTTGCTCGACAAGACCGGCTCACCGGCGCCTTCGATCGGGAAAACCTGGGACGTCTCTCTCCGTCAGTTCCTGGAAGCAGAAATAGACGACGTCAAGGCGAGCTGTGTGGTGGACAACTACTTCGACTTGTTGTGCTCCGTCGACATGGACTGGACACTTCCGGCCTCATCGTTGGAAGAGGAGGAGCTCCCGGATTTAGGTCATGATCTGGCCATTATGTTGGAGAAACAAGAATTCACTGATGTTTCCTTCGATGTCAGAGGGGAGAGCTTCGGTGCTCACCGTGTGGTGCTCGCGGCCCGATCGCCAGTCTTTAAAGCAGAGCTCCTTGGCCCGATGGCTGAAAGTAAGATGACCTCTATCATCATCCAAGACATGGAGGCCTCTACCTTCAGATCTATGATACATTACTTGTACCATGGTTCATTGCCCAATGCTTCTAGAAAGGATGTTTCATCTACTGTGGCAGCATATCAACATCTACTTATAGCTGCCGATAGGTACAGGATAGATGGTCTAAAAAAGATTTGTGAGGCCAAGCTAAGTGCTGGCTGTATCACCATAGATAGCGTGGTTTCAATGTTAGAGCTGGCAGAGGACCATCTCTGCCCCAAACTCAAATCTAGGTGCTTCGATTTCCTTGCCGACGGTGACAATTTCAAGATGGTTGCGACATCCGGTGAGTACCTCCAATTGATGCAGAGCTTTCCGAGTCTTTTGGTTGAGGCGCGGAACATGTTTAAGACACCACATGGAAAACCTACCACAGAACCAGCTGCTCACAAGAAACCCAGATTGTGTTAGGTATGACAAGGAATGGTCATACAAAAATGTTTACTCAATGAATTCCAAACTGTTTACAGTGTGTTCTTCTTCGCCTATTGGATCAAAAATCCTGTTTGTTTGTACTTGCAGGAAAATGTACATTCCTTGCACAACTACCATGGATTTAGGGTGTCAAGTGGGATGCCACCAAAGTGGACACCTTAGATTCAAGTTCTCTTTGCATTGCTAGAAGAAAAATGCCAACACTTCTATTCTTTTTCCCGTTGCTTGTTCATATCTATCATTTTAGTATTTTTTTAGTGCTTGAAGTACTAGCATCTGCAATGGACATAGCCCATGCAAGAGAGACTGTATGAACCTCAACGTGCATCAGAAAATTTAGCACGTGAAGCTGAATATAACTACACAACCCTACATAACACATGCACATACAATAGGGTATCTTCAGCAGGATAATTGTCTATTATTACACATAATAGTGTTTGTTCAGTAGGACAACAAACTACTCCCTCCATTCAGAAATAACTGACTTGAGTTTGTCTAGATTTGAATATATCTAGACGCATTTTAGTGTATAGATACATTATTATCTAGATAAACCTAAGTCAGTTATTTCTGGATGGAGGGAGTAAAACATACGTGGATATTTGCGATGAAATGATAGGCATATGGGTGGTTCACAATGTAATCGCTGACGGTGCCTAAGAGCACCCTGCAATTCAGAGATGCAAAATTAGAATACCGCCATGTTATAATCAAAAAGCAACATGCCTCAAGAAAAAGAATCCCTTGACCATAATCTCTTGAGCTTGCCAAGGCCCCTGCTCCCTATAACCAGGCAGCTCATGGTGATGGATAGCTTGGCATATCTTCTCGTGAGGATCTCCAAACACGACTTTTGAAACCACCATAACCTACCACTAAAACAAACAACACACATGTCAAGGAGACATCGCATGATAAGTGATGGTCTGGAGTGATCACCTACTTCTGCCTGCCTACAGTGTTGAGCAGGTCCATTGTTTCAGCATCAGGCTTCAACTCATACTTCTTTGCAATTGAAGGGTAAAAGAATTCCGAAAGGGATATTATACTACGAGAGAGAACCAGGTGTTGGCCTGGTGGCTGATACTCTGGGTGTGGAGGCCAGCCCGTCCGGGTTCGAGTCCCAGCAATGGCAGACTTTCGAGTCGCCGCTGAGGCATGAATAAACCGGGTGTCTCACCTACCTAACAACGTATAAACAATAGAGGGATCATTCTCCCATTGGCAACGTTTTTTATTATACTACGAGAAGAAAACAAACAACAAATTATAAACCAAGCTTAGATAAATAAACCAAGCTGGCCAGTAGGCCAGTTTCAGTTATAAACCAAGCTTATAGATAAATAAGGGGCTAGGAATCCAGGATGGTAATCGGCATGACCGCGTGACGTTCATGGTCAGTAAAATTTATAAACATGAAAAGGAAATAATTGCGTACATCGAAGTTTTCAGTTAACAAGAAATATTAAGAGCACTGTTTAGAGCTTGCACATGGTCCATTTAACAACAGTTTTTTTATAAGTTTGCATATGAAAAACGGATCATGTTGGTTGCTGCATGGAATGGATCACTGAAGTTTAAATTTCCACGTACTAAATCCTGAGTAATGATTGTGAATTTAAAGTTATGTAATCATAAACTTATCCTCCTTGCTCGTTCGGAATAAAGAAACGAATAGAAAGGGACCAGCGGCCACTCTACCTTAGGTTGAAGTCCACCCAAAAACTACCATCAACAATCAACTAAAGAAGGGCCACAACTAGGCGAAAAGTTTTTTCCCCTAGGGTTTTGATATCCTCTGGCGGCGCACTGCCTGAGTCACCAAAATCACGGCGATCGACGTGGGATCACCCTTGTCTCCAGGGGATCACTGTCGCTTACCTCTCCGCTGTCCCCCATACTCTTCGTGGTAGGGCGGCATGGCGGATCTGGTGTCAGGAAAGTCGATGGAAGGGAAGGCAGAGGGGAGCTCTTCTGCGAGTAAGGGGAGAAAGGGAAGACCCCTATGGTGATCTTGACTTCGAGGATAAGTTTGAGGGCCTTAGTATTTATGGAGAAGAGAAGGCAGATCTTGACTTCTCGGAAGAACTTGATGGTTTGATCAAGGAGGTGCGATGGCTTGGAATCTTCAAAGTTCACACAACCAAACCTTTTAGTCACATGGCACTGTTCAAAATGATGCGTAATGCCTGGGCTTCGACACAGGATGTCACTTTCAAAGCTGTGAGATCCAACCTTTTCCTTGCCTAATTTCAATGTCTAGGAGATTGAAACAGAGTTATTGATGAGGGGCCTTGGTTGTTTCGTAATGCAGATGTGTTGTTTGATGTGTGTGACAGATTCACAAATCCCCAAGAGTATAAGATGGACAAGGTTCCAGTTTGGGCACGTATCCAAGGGCCGCCAGATGGAGTGATGAGGAAGAAAGATTTATCGGAAAGAGTTGCTAAGAAAGTTGGAATCCCACCGTTTACGGTGATTGTCAACGATGGGCGTATTAATCCTGCAAAATATCTAAGAGCAAGGGTCTTTGTGGAGATCAAAACCTTTGGTGAGGTTCATCCCAATGACGATCAAATAAAAGAGAAGTACCCTGTCATGTATGCCTAATAGCCGGTGTGCTCTGGTAGGCGACAGCCGGTGCCCGCGCCAGGCACCCTCGTCGATGTGGTGCTGACGCACGACCTTCAGCCCCAGAGAGAAGCAGAGTAGCGGTCGAACCGGTTTTTAGTTAGCGGTGGTACGGCTTGTAAAACCATGGAATACGAGGGGCAAATTCGTCCAACAAATGCCGGACGGAAAAGTTGTGCTAACGAACCTACCTCTATACTTTTTATAGACTTTTTATTGTATACCTCTATACTTTTTATAGACTTTTTATTGTAAAGATTTTATTGTAGCAATTCATGGTCAAAGTTTTTTTGTTAAACTAAACTGAACCGCGACATCGTCATTGGCATTAGGCATCACCACATTAATCGCCCAATGCCGAAAACCTGGTTTGTGGGACTCATATTTTATTGTCAACTCTACATGCCAATTCCTTCGGCTCGTTAGTTCCACACTTGTTGCTACCCGTTTCAAAGTTTAAGGCTTATATTTTTCTGAAAAGTCAAGTTACGGAAAGTTTAACCAAACTTTCAGAAAATTATCAAGAACTATGATACAATATTTTATTTTATAAATATCATGTGAAAATATGTTTCATGATATATCAAAAGGTATGGATTTATTATTGCAACTACTAATTTTTTTTTTAAAAACTTGGTCGATACGTAGTTTAACTTTTGAAAAAATATATAAGTCTTAGAGCACATTCACTCGTTAGGCGTTTCCAGGTGGAATCCAGCGCTAAGAAATGTCGGATGGATGCAACTTTCGGCCCAAGAATTGCTGAATTCCCACTCGCGTTCCCATGTGTGGTTTGCAAAATTTATGGAATTCGCCCAAAGATTGTCTAAACTTTCATACTAATTTAGGCGATTGTATTACATTACAGGCAAGTTTGTAAATATTTTGTCAAATTCGGACATATAACCGAATTCACTTACATTAGGCTAAAAAAATCCTAGTGCATGCGAAGGCGGCGGTAGAACGCCATGTCGTTGTCGCCGTCATTGTCATGGAGAATCCTCCCACGGTTGGAGCGACAGGCGGCCGAAGCCGGCCTTGTAGAGAAGTCGTGTCTCCCACAGCTAGAGCAGCCGGCGGCCGAAGCCGTTCTCCGCCGAGGTTTTCTTCGTCTAGAACTGTGTAGATTGGGGAGGAAATGGAGGTGAAGGTGTGTGCTCTGAAGACGACAAGGATGGCAGGTATTTATAGCCATTTCAGTAAAGTGCGGCGAGAGCGGGAACGGTGTAGCAGCGAGGACGGGGATAAGGCGGGAAGACGGGCAGTCAGTGGTGCGCCATTACGCTACCACATAGGCGATTGGACAGGCGGCCATTGCTCTATCTGCCAGTCCGACATGGGGGCCGAGGTGATGAGGATGAGAACGACGGTCTCTCGCTGACATGTCAGGGCCACTAGTGCAAGTTTTTTCCTGCCGTTTCTACTTCATCCGAAGTTTCCAGGCGACACCCGGCGCGTCGGGTTCGGCCTGGAAAAGCTGGATAATTTTGGCCAACTTCGGCGAAAAATGGGTTTTGAGAACACGAGTGGACGAAATTTCATCATCCGAATAGAAAAATCTGTCTAGGAAAGCCATCGGAATGCTAGTGGGGGAAATTTCATCATCTGAATAGAAAAACGGAGGTAGTATTATTTAAGCTTGGTATAAATGACCTCGTACACATATGGTTACCACGTGGACTGGGGTAATTTAAATAAAAATAACCCAAAATCAAAACAAATTTAAATAATAAACCTATTCGCAAAGTAATTCACAGCGAGTAACCTTTTTTCTGCCACTCCCGTCCACGAGGCGCTACACACAAGACTGCGGCACCACCACATACGGCGCCGCACAGCTGCCACGCTGGCCCCGTGGGCCCTGGCGCCGCAGCACTGCCACGCTGGCTCGACCCTGCAGCGCCAGCCAAGATGGCGCCGCACTTACCGCTGATGTGCCCTTCGGTGCGGCACGGTAGCCCATGCCACGCTGGCGCATGGGCCCCCTGCAGCGTTAGTGCCGCGCCACTCGGGGTGGCGCTGCACCCTAGCTTGCCGCGCCACAGCGCACGGTGCCGCACAAGCAGCAACACTAAGCCGCGTGTGGCTCGGGCCGGCCCGACCCTCTTCTTCCTCTTGTCCCATTTTCACCCGAGCAAGAAGGTGGTGGCGGCGGCTCTCTCTCTCTCTCCCCTAGTCTAATCTCCACCAAAAACACAAGATTCGAAGGAAAACTCGGGGGATTTCTTGCCCAATCGCTTCCCCAAGGTATTCTCCTCTACTTCCCTCAATTTCACCCGCAAATTTTAAGTTATTTTTTCATATTTTGCAAAATTCGTCCAAATCTAGAACCCCATTGGATATGTAAATTTGTATGGAGCAATGGTATGTTTGGTAGATATCTAGAGTTAGTATTGGTATAGGATTGGTATACTAAGCCTTCTTGTGTAGGTAGCTAAGATTTTTAGGGTTAGGGTTAAGATAAGGGTTAGGGTTAAGATAACGGTAAGGTTTTGGTTTTAGTTTTGGTTTTGTGAGCATATTGTTAGTGCAAAATTTGGTATAGGTACTTATTGAATTCATGTACCGTTGTTTTGTTATAATTGTTTTCGGTATGGCTAGAATTTTTCATGTTCATCATACGGACAAAGACGGGTTCTTGAGAGACAATATTGAGCCGGAACCAGATGAGATTGACTTGGTGTTCGAGTGTAGTCCTACCTATCCCGAGGTGTTGCACCAAGTTCGGGTAGATTTGAATTGGGTTGATCCTAATGATGTTGTTGAGTTGGAAGGTAGGCACAATGTTGGATTTGGGATGCACAACCGTTGGAAGACAATGTGTATTAGCTATGAGCAACGTTGGGTTGCATATAAGGAAGTGGTCGCCGGATCACAAGACAAAGCTCTTAAATTATTTGCCACAAAAAAGGTTGATGCTAATATGCAAAAGAGTATCATACAAGTTGCCTCCCCATATGAAGCTCGGAGTCCTCCACCCATTAACCAAGAGGAATTTATTGAGGCTCCTTTGACCCAACAACATGAAGTGAGGACATGTGTGAGCCCGGTTTCAAACAACCAAGATGAAGCATTGGGAGAGGACAATGATGAGTATGAGGACAGTGAGGACGAGGTGGAGCTCAATGACAATACTCTTGGAGATTTGGACCTATATCTTACACAAGAGAACATGGATCAAGTCATCCCATATTCTCGAATGTATGCATCGGATTCGGATGAGGATGGCCCTGATCAAGAGGTTGATGAAGAGGGGTTCATCAAGGATGAGGCCAAAGTGCACGAGAAGGTATTGGGCAGGGATCCTCGGATACCCTTGATGTGCGATCTCAATCTAGCGGATGAAGCCATGATGGCTCGTGTATTAACAAGCTCATTGGGGAACCCCAAGAGGAAGGTATGATGAGCACAGCAGCAAGTTTCCCTCAGTTATAAAACCAAGGTTTAATCGAACCAATAGGAGAAAAGAAACACCCCAAAGGTGTTGCTAGCTGAGCCTTGGTAGGGCGCACTACCGGTGCTAGTAGCAACGTGGAGACCTGCACAACACAACCACATAACTATGTCTCCAACTTGCGATGAGGTTGTTAATCTCACCGTGTTTTGCTGAAAACAAAGGATTAAAAGTATCGAATGGAAGGAAGTAATTGTTTGCAGAAAGCAAACACAAAGCAGTAAACAGTTTATAGATTGTATGTAAAAGAAAAGGACCGGGATCCATAGTTCACTAGAGGTGGCTTGATGTACTCGACGTTCGACGTAGAGCTCGTTGGGAACCCCAAGAGGAAGGTACGATGAGCACAGCAACAAGTTTTCCCTCAGTTATGAAACCAAGGTTTAATCGAACTAGTAGGAGCAAGGAAACACCCCAAAGGTGTTACTAGCTGAGCTTTGGCTGGGCGCACTACCGGTGCTAGTAGCAACATGGAGACCTGCATAATACAACCACAGAACTTTGTCCCCAACTTGCGATGAGGTTGTCAATCTCACCGTGTTTTGCGGAAAACAAAGGATTAAACGTATCGAATGGAAAGAAGTAAAAGTTTGCAGAAAGTAAACACAAAGCAATAAAAGATTGTAGATTGTATGTAAAGACAAAGGACCGGGATCGATAGTTCACTAGAGGTGGCTCTCCTTAAGATAGATAACATGCTGGGTGAGCAAATTACAGCGGGGCAATTGACAAACACCGAGAAAGCAATACATGCATATACTAATCATCTTGACTCCTTTGAGACTTGATTGGGCATTACAACATAATACATAGACCGCCATCCAACTGCATCTATGACTAATAATCCACCTTTAGGTTATCATCCGATCCCCCTCCAGTATTAAGTTGCAAGCAACTGATTATTGCTTTACGAACTGCGTGTAAAGTAAACAATACGATTGTTCTATGAACAAAGGATTGTTGTTTCTCCCTAGTAGCAACAACACATCTAGTACCTTAGAGATTTCTGTCACTTCCCCAGATTACCAGAGGCATGAACCCACTATCGAGCATAAATACTAACTCTTGGAGTTGCTAGCATCTACTTGGCCAAGATAGCTACTAACAACGGAAAGCATGCAAGATCACACATAACAAAGACATGATAGAATCAATAATCAATCTGAAATAGCATCTCAATATCCATCGGATCCCCGCAAACAGAACATGTAGAATTACAAATAGATGATCTTGATCATGAACGAAGCTCACAAGATCTAAACATGAAAGCACAAAGGAGGAGAACCAGCCATCTAGCTACTACATGGATCCGTAGTCCAAGGATGAACTACTCACGCATCACACCGAAGGCTTTCATGGTGATGAAGAAGGCCTCCAGGGTGAATTCCCCTCTCCGGCAGGGTGTCGGGAAGAGCTTTAGATCCCTCCCGATCTAGGGATGGAGAGGACGGCGGCTACAGACTCTTTCGTGGATTTTTGATCGGGTACTTAGGATTTTCATCCCGAGGGCAATATATAGGTGGAAGCAGAGGCCGAGGGGGTGCCGGGAGCCACCACACCACCCCCTGGCGCGGTCCCAGCCTGGCCGCGCGGCCAGGTGGCGTGGCCGGCCCCTGGCCCTTCTCCGTCTCGTATTCTGGCACTTGATCACTTTCGGAAAAATAGGCATTTTGGCTTTTGTCCCGTCCAATTCCGAGAATATTCATTTTTTGACTTTCCTGGAACCAAAAACAGCAGAAAACAGGCAGCTGGCACTGTGCCTCTTGTTAATAGGTTAGTCCAAGAAATCATATGAAAAGTACTCCAAAGTTGGAACAAAACATAAGAAAGTGGATAAAACCAAGCATGGAACATCAAAAATTATAGGTACATTTGCAATGTATCATGGCTCTCCTTAGATAGATAACATGCCGGGTGAACAAATTACAGTGGGACAATTGACAAACATCGAGAAAGCAATACATGCATATACTAATCATCTTGACTCCTTTGAGACTTGATTGGGCATTACAACATTATACATAGACCGCCATCCAACTGCATCTATGACTAATAATCCACCTTCAGGTTATCATCCGAACCCCCTCCAGTATTAAGTTGCAAGCAACAGATTATTGCTTTACGAATTGCGTGAAGTAAACAATACGATTGTTCTATGAACAAAGGATTGTTGTTTTCTCCCTAGTAGCAACAGCACATCTAGTACCTTAGAGATTTCTGTCACTTCCCTAGATTACCAGAGGCATGAACCCACTATCGAGCATAAATACTAACTCTTGGAGTTGCTAGCATCTACTTGGCCAAGATAGCTACTAACAACGGAAAACATGCAAGATCACAAATAACAAAGACATGATAGAATCAATAATCAATCTGAAATAGCATCTCAATATCCATCGAATCCCCGCAAACACAACATGCAGAATTACAAATAGATGATCTTGATCATGAACGGAGCTCACAAGATCAAGACATGAAAGCACAAAGGAGGAGAACCAGCCATCTAGCTACTACATGGATCCGTAGTCCAAAGATCAACTATTCACGCATCACACCGGAGGCTTGCATGGTGATGAAGAAGGCCTCCAGGGTGAATTCCCCTCTCCGGCAGGGTGCCGGGAAGAGCTTTAGATCCCTCCCGATCTAGGGATGGAGATGACGGAGGCTATAGACTCTTTCGTGGATTTTTGATCGGTCACTTAGGGTTTTCGTCCTGAGGGCAATATATAGACGGAAGGAGAGGCCGAGGGGGTACCGGAGGCGGCCATACCACCCCCTGGCGTGGGCCAGGCTGGGCCGCGCGGCTAGGTGGTGTGGTGGCCCCGTGGCCCCTCTCCGTCTCGTATTCTGGCATCTGATGACTTCCAGATAAATAGGCACTTTGGCTTTTGTCCTGTCCAATTCCGAGAATATTCATTTTCTGACTTTCTTGGAACCAAAAACAGTAGAAAACAGGCAGCTGGCACTGTGGCTCTTGTTAATAGGTTAGTCCAAAAAATCATATGAAAAGTACTCCAAAGTGTGGACAAAACACAAGAAAGTGGATAAAACCAAGCATGAAACATCAAAAATTATAGATACATTTGCAATGTATCAACATCCCCAAGCTTAACTCCTGCTCGTCCTCGAGTAGGTAAGTGATAAAAAGAAAGAATAATTTTTGAGGTGACATACACCATCAAAGACTTGATCAAAGTATTTGTAAAACATTCAAAGCTGGGATCATAGTACTTCAATCATAGCATGGAAGACAAAATTCTAGCAATAAGACAAATAAACTATGATGCAACATGAAAAGGCACAAACAAAAGATTCATGAATAACAATGCTTTGCAAGACGTTTGTTTGTTTCACATAAAGAAAACATAGCATAATAGTATTCAGCTTGTCCCTCATAGAGTAGCAAATATAAATGCATAGGACACCTTCAAAATTCATAAGAGTGACTAGATACAAATAGTTTAAAACAAGCATTATCAAAGTATGCATCAATCAACTAGTCTTGGGAAAATGCACATAGAACTAAGAATGGCCACTATGCTCTCAAAGTAGGTGCATAAAGATAGAAGGTGGAGACTCAATATATTGGTGGAATAAAGGCCTTCATAGAAGGAAGTAGAGATTCAAGTCTCGTAAAGAGCTTCCAAAAATTATGGTACTAATAGCTTTCAGCTCTCATTGCCCCTATCATAAGCATCTTGAAGTGATTAAGGTTAAAGTGAATAAAATATGTTGTACATGCTTGACGAAGTATAAGTTAGAAATCTCATGTCCCTTGTATACGAGGGCCGCTCATCTTGCTACTCAAGTTTAGTCACTAGTAAGTTCTTGTCATCGTAAGTACATGTGTATCATAGAGAACCGCCAACGGGGTACCCCTTGCCCGATGATACGGAAGAATCCCCATATCAAAATGACAAGGCAAGCAGACACCGAGCATCTCAGCAATCTTCTTATTTACCATGGGAATATGGTGCTTTTTTCTCTCTTTCCTCTTTTCATCATCTCTCTTTTTTCTTTTTCTCTTTTTTCTCAATATAGGACTCTTTTTTATATAAGAAGAATGCTTCATAGACAACTCATTATGGTTATGCTGCAGGTTTCCACCATGTTAGCATGGATTAGACCAACGGCCCAAGCGTTTCTCTAACACATATACATAATTCCATGGAGTTACAAGCTCCCCTTTCATTTCACACCGACGACATCCATATACAAAAGAGCATGATATCAACTAGGTACAAGTACCAAGTGCAATGTTGAAAGCGTTCCCCATGAAAGCACAGTTCTGCTAATTCCCAAAAAACAAGTGCAAGCATATACAACATAGATGACACAGTGGTTCAAGTTTATTAAGGGCAAGAAAATTAAAGTGTGCCATCAAGTTCATGAGAGCTTTAATCACTAGTTTTCTCATAACAAGTTTAATTTAGAAGATAAACAAAAGCATGAATATACATGGAATAGCATAAGCTAGTAGGTAGGTATGGTGGACTCTTTGGAATAACTTGGTTTAGGGAGTTGGATGCATGAGTGGAACTCATTCTTGGTTGTGGAGGATAGCAAAAGACTGGGAGCGACAAACTAAGAGAGCAATAATGGCTATAATCATGCAGAGCGACAAAACATCATTGATCAAAGCATAAAGTGATACTACAAGTTGAAAACTAAAGGATCATAAAGGCTATGATGACTTGAGATAGTCATAACATGGTGTGAGCATGCGTCAAGTCAACCCAAATAAAGCATCAAAGGAGAATACCACTATACTATGCTTTAATATGCTAAAACAACGCATGATTCATCCAAGGCACATTAAGCAATATCAATTGTTTATAACAAGTCATGCTACAGCAAAGCATACTAAGCATAAAGCCAAAACAATATCAAGCATGGCATGACAAAGCATAGGCCACAGTCAAAAACGAGCTCTTTTAACCACATAAGTATGAACTTTCCTACTCTTTTCTAAACCAAACCAAACTATTTGCAAACCAATGTATGAAAGAGGGGGTCCAACCAATTTATTTAGAAAACTAAGAAAACAAAAGCAAACGAAAAACCAAAACGAAAATGAAAAAAAAGACGCTCCAAGAACAACACAACTGTGCATTAACAATAAAAATGAAGCGTTTGGAAGAAACCTGGAATTTTTATTGATAAAGAAGGGGATGCCTTGGGCATCCCCAAGCTTTGACGCTTGTACTTCTTGAATATTTCTTGGGGTGACACGCGTGGCATCCCTAAGCTTGAGCTTTAGTCCATCCTTCATCTCGTTACTCATTCCTTCCATACACCTGAAATGTTTCCTTCATACAAAACTTCACACAATCTTTATTAGCAACATTAGTGCACTCAAGATAAATAAGTCTTAAGGTTCAGTTCTAACACCAAATAAACTTCCATTAGAACATTAGCTACTGTAGCACTTTCCTCAAAAAGCTCAATTCCCCAAAAGAACTCAAAAAGGAATTAACAAGAAGCAAATGCAGAAAATGGCAGAAATCTGTCAAAACAGACCAGCAGGTAAAGACGAATTTTTTTGAAGACCTTCTATTGCTCAAATCACAAAGTGTTGAACTAACTAAAGTTAGATAACAACCTGGGTAAGAGGCACAAAAATTCACGTCTCAAAAAGACGTTCATAGATTGTACACAAATTTTTACGGTGAAGCACAGAAATCTGTTTCGGGATAGCAACTTTCCCAATCATTACTTCTCTCTCATTAGAGGTTACTCTTGGAAAAAAAAGCAAATAAAAAGGATAAGGAGCGGTTATTACAAAGGTAATAACTTCCAAGACTCATCTAAAACTTTTGGGTTATCTCTCAATAAGTACTTTTCTTTAACACCTTTAAGTTAGGCATAAGAAGCAAGAAAAAGAATCGAGTGTTCTCAAATGAAGAAGCATTAAGACCAAATTTCTTGCCCTTACCTCTCTTAATTTTATTCTTAACCTTGGGGAAAATATGATTGTTTGGTGGAGAATAAAGGTGCATGGTCCCCTTTCCCACATCTATTATTGCTCCAAGGAGTTCTAATAGGGACCTTCCAAGTGTAATTTGTCCTTTCCTGCACATTTAATAACAAGATAATCGGTAGAAGTCATTTTCCCAAGGATCTTTGTAAACACTCATTCGGCTATTGCAAGAGGTAATATGGTAGTATTATTAGCAAGATATATTTCTTTTCCTCCTTTAGTAAGCCCCCAAGTATTCAGAGATTCATAAATATCTTTGGGCATAAGACAAAATTCAGACATGATAGCACAGCGAGCTTGAAAAGTTTCAGTGTTTATCTCAATCTTTACTGTAGGGAGCCACTTTGATGGTTCAGAATTTATTAGAACATAATTGTGATGCTCCCTAAGTGTATTATAGCAATCTTTTAAGATAGCAGTACCAGTCTCAAGAGTGTTCAATCTAGCAAATATTTTTGCGAAAGAAATATCAGTTTGGCTAGGCAAGTTGTAAGTGAGGATCAATTTTTTTTATAGAATTAATAGCATCATCATCATTACATTGGAGGAAATCTCCTCCCACAGGAGCATCTAAAGCATATCTATAGCAAAGAGCAATTCCAAGGTAAAAACTGCTAAGGAACAAGCTTTGAGTCATTTTAGGCTCAATGTTTTCATGTAGATCAGAGATTCTAGACCAAGCTTCTTTAAAACTTTCCTCAATTCCTTGTTTAAAAGTGAAAATCGTTTCCTCGGGTGACATAGTGATTAGAGCAAGGCTAGACATAGTGGCAACTTAAGAAAGGAAATAATTTTTTTATGTTTTTGAAATAAGAAAGCAAACTAGTAGAACTAATTTTTTGTATGTTTTTGATAAAGAAAACAAGCAAACAAAGAAAAAAGGAAATAAGAAAAACAAAAATAACAAAGTAAAGAGATTGGTTATGAGGGACTCCCCTTGTGAAGATGTCCTTGACTCCCCGGCAACGGCGCCAGAAAAATGCTTGATGGCTCAGTGTCGGCGCCAGGAAAATGCTGGTGCGATGTTGATGTAGAGCTCGTTAGGAACCCCAAGAGGAAGGTATGATGAGCACAGCAACAAGTTTCCCTCAGTTATGAAACCAAGGTTTAATCGAACCAGTAGGAGCAAGGAAACACCCCAAAGGTGTTGCTAGCTGAGCCTTGGCAGGGCACACTACCGGTGCTAGTAGCAACGTGGAGACCTGCACAACACAACCATAGAACTTTGTCCCCAACTTGCGATAAGGTTGTCAATCTCACCGTGTTTTGCGGAAAACAAAGGATTAAATATATCGAATGGAAAGAAGTAATAGTTTGTAGAAAGTAAACACAAAGAAGTAATAGTCTGTAGATTGTATGTAAAAGACAAGGACTAGGATCCATAGTTCACTAGAGGTGGCTCGCCTTAGATAGATAACATGCTAGGTGAACAAATTACAGCGGGGCAATTGACAAACATCGAGAAAGCAATACATGCATATACTAATCATCTTGACTCCTTTGAGATTCGATTGGGCATTACAATATTATACATAGACCGCCATCCAACTGCATCTATGACTAATAATCCACCTTCAGGTTATCATCCGAACCCCCTCTAGTATTAAGTTGCAAGCAACAGATTATTGCTTTACGAACTGCGTGTAAAGTAAACAATACGATTGTTCTATGAACGAAGGATTGTTGTTTTCTCCCTAGTAGCAACAGCACATCTAGTACCTTAGAGATTCCGGTCACTTCCCCAGATTACCAGAGGCATGAACCCACTATCGAGCATAAATACTAACTCTTGGAGTTGCTAGCATCTACTTGGCCAAGATAGCTACTAACAACAGAAATCATGCAAGATCACAAATAAGAAAGACATGATAGAATCAATAATCAATCTTAAATAGCATCTCAATATCCATCGGATCCCCGCAAACACAATATGCAGAATTACAAATAGATGATCTTGATCATGAACGGAGCTCACAAGATCTAAACATGAAAGCACAAAGGAGGAGAACCAGCCATCTAGCTACTACATGGATCCGTAGTCCAAAGATGAACTACTCACGCATCACACCAGAGGCTTGCATGGTGATGAAGAAGACCTCCAGGGTGAATTCCCCTCTCTGGCAGGGTGTCGGGAAGAGCTTCAGATCCCTCCCGATTTAGGGATGGAGATGACGGCGGCTACAGACTCTTTCATGGATTTTTGATCGGGCACCTAGGGTTTTCGTCCTGAGGGCAATATATAGGCGGAAGGAGAGGCCGAGGGGGTACCGGAGGCGGCCAGACCACCCCCTGGCGCGGGCTAGGCTAGGCCGCGCGGCCAGGTGGTGTGGTGGCCCCAGGCCCCTCTCCGTCTCGTATTCTGGCATCTGATGACTTCCGGAAAAATAGGCACTTTAGCTTTTGTCCCGTCGAATTCCGAGAATATTCATTTTCTGACTTTCCTAGAACCAAAAACAGCAGAAAACGGGCAGCTGACACTGTGGCTCTTGTTAATAGGTTAGTCCAAGAAATCATATGAAAAGTACTCCAAAGTGTGGACAAAACACAAGAAAGTGGATAAAACCAAGCATGGAACATCAAAAATTATAGATACATTTGCAATGTATCACTCAACAACAAGATTCACGGGCAAAATCTTTAGATTGGAGAAGGATTAGAGGAGGGGGAGATCAACCCTAGGCGCCACCGCCATGGTGTGTGTGCTTTCTGTGAGGAGTTGGAGAGGAAGAGGAAGAAGAGGGTCGGGCCGGGCCGAGCCGCGCGTGGTTTAGTGCTGCTGCTTGTGCGGCGACGTGCGCCGTGGCGCGGCAGGCTAGGGTGCGGCGCCACCCCGAGTGGCGCAACACTCTGCAGGGGGCCCACGCGCCAGCGTGGCACGGGTTGCCGCACCGCACCGACGGGAGCAACATCGGTAAGTGCGGCGCCATCTTGGCTGGCGTTGCAGGGTCGAGCTAGCGTGGTAGCGCTGCGGCGCCAGGGCCCACGGGGCCAGCGTGGCAGTTGTGCGGCGCCGTATGTGGTGGCATCGCAGTCTTATGTGCAGCGCCGCGCGGGCGGGAGTGGCAGAAAAGGGTTACTCGATGTGAATTACTTTGCGTATAGATTTATTATTTAAAAAAATCGATTTTAGGTTATTTTTATTTAAATTACCGTGGACTCGCCATTCACAAGTATTCTCGATTCATTTCTAGATGGTCGTCATATATTTATTACTTCATCTGTTTTCATTTAACAGGCAAGCACGTGGTTTAAGAAAAACTTTAACAACAAATATCAATAAAATATGAGATATATGTCAAAAAAATTATATCATTGCAAACGGTATTTTGTATATGATTCTAATGCTATAGGTTTTTTTTGTATATATCTCATATTTTGTTGATAAAATTAATGATCAATTTTTTCTTAAACTACGTGTATGATTGTTAAACTGAACGAAAGGGAGTATATATTTCTCTCCAAGCTGTAAAGTTCCTCAATAACCACAACAAAAAGAGAGAAATTATGCCTAATAGCAATTATGGGTAGTTCAGTCCAAATAGTCAATATAGAATGATAAGTAACATTAAAAATATGTCATTATTTTTTGCAGGTAATTAAAAACATGTCATTAAACTTTAAAAGGAATAGATTCTTTATTTACGACATATGTAGGTTGTTAAGCACATTTTTTAAAACTTCAATGCTTCATACTCACTCCATAATATGAATATGATTATCTCAACTCTTTGCATTTATAAATTCTTTTTCGATCTTTGCATTTATAAATTCTAGCTGAAGATGAGAGTATAAGACAATTGTCCTCACTCAGTCTAAATTAATTGACTCAACTTTGTCTAGATAACATTTATCTACATAGCTAATTCTAGTTAGTTATAATCAACATGATTTGAATTTCTGAATGGTAATAGTGATATTACCAAAAACTACTAGCATGTCCAAATTGGGTTACCAAAAAAATCGTGATGTTACCCAAAAAAGTAGTTTCCTGATGCCCTAGGAAAAAATCGTGACGGTACCCAAAAAAGCAGCTTCGTGATGAATTCCATCCTGTACTCGATCAACCGGAACAAACATATCATCTTTTTTTTTTGCGAAATTTCACCAATCTACTAATAATCATCAATAGCAGTACAAAGAGTTCTAAAAGTAATAAAATTAAAAGTGCCCCTAAAAGTTAGGATTTTTTTGTGGTTTCTTCATAAAAAAGTCATCCTCACTAAAGATAATCTAGCTCGTCTAAACTGGAATGGTTGTAAGAAATGCGCATTTTATGATTCGGCGGAATCAATCAACCAGTTATTTTTTGACTATCCTTTTGCTCGTCTCATTTGGAGAGTGGTTCAGTTCACGTTTGACATACCAACCCTAACCAACGTTACAAATATGTTTGGAAATTGGTTAAATAGGGTAGATAAAATATTAAAATCTCGAATTAGAATTGGGATATGTGCTTTGATATGGGCTATATGGAACTGTCAAAACGATATTGTTTTTAATAAGAGTATGAACTCTCGTTTCTTACAGGTTGTCTGTATGGTATCACATTGGATCAACGACTGGTCACGTTTGCTTCCGGAGGCGCAACGTGAGCCTATGTGTGCTGGTGGCCAACGGTTGGAGGCTGTGGCGCGGGCTATCTATAGCCAAGCTGGATGGCAGCCTACTAAACGACTACATGATGCATAGACGTGTCTCTTTACTTTTTCATTGGCTAGTTTATGTGTACACGTTGTGTGATCCGTGAGTTGTAATATTTGATACCTTGACACTTTGAGAAATAAAGAAGGCTATGTGCATCGACTGATGCAAAGGCCGGGGCTCTCCCCCATTTCGAAAAAAAAAGTAATAAAATTACAAATAGGTCAATGGACCACCTAGCGATGGCTACAAACACTGGCACGACCCGAAGGCGCGCCACCGTCCTCGCTCCTCCATCACCGAAGCCGGACAAAGCTTATCATAGTAGAGCTTGTTGTAATAGACTGACGGAAAGTTGTCATGCTAAGGCCCCAAAGGATCGACACACCAGAGTAGCAACCATCGCCGATGACCAATGTAGATCGGAAGAGACTAACCTTAACACACACCAACGAAAAATGACAACACAGTTAATCAGTCAATTAAACAGACAGAAGCATCGGTCGGTGGATATTCCTCAGATTCCTCCCATTTTCAATCACTTCTCTATGCTTTAAGGTACATATTTATTATTACAAGCACATTATACTGCAGCACTGATCAGTTAAGGCAGCTGACCAGAAGGGTGTGACTTGACCTGGTCTCAGCCAGCAAGTCTTCAGATTTCAGATCTCGGATCAGTTTCAAAGCAAGGAGCTGTCCGGTTGACCATGACCAACAGGCAGCAAGAAAGTACTCCCTTCGTTCCTTTAAAAGTCAAATAGTATAAAGTTTGACCATGTTTGCAGAAGAAACCATTAACATCCACATATTCAGATCAATATCATTAGATACATTATGAAATATACCCTTGTATGATATTCGATGTAATATTATAGCGCAGACAGTTTTTTCTATAAACTCGATCAAACTTTAGCAGAACTTCTTTTCAGGAAGAGATAGCAACCAACTATACGTAGTAAGCCAAGAACTATAGAGAGCAGGAAGCTTCTCGGTAACTGTCATCAGTCATGCCTAAGAAAAATAATTTCCTCAACTGGAGAACCTTCAGCCCTGGAAGATCGGTTTAGTTGTTTTTACCTCGGGCTGAGAGGCAAGCGCAATAAACAGAGAAAGACTCATTTGTTGGTTTCTCCGTGCTTCTTTCTGCCTTGTCTCCTCGGCCTCCAACACCAACAGACTCTAAGGGTACACACTTGCTCACTCTTGTCTTGTCTTCTCTTCTCTCCTCCTCTCCTCTCTAAAGACATTGCTTACTTGCTGGTGCTCTCTCTGGTCTACTACCAAACATATATGCACAAACTGTTGGTTGAGCATCCATGGCTGTGGTCAGCAGCGCGCACGCCTCTCTCCCTTCGTTGCCACAGTCGCCATTGTTGCCCTGCTTGTCCCCTCGGTCGCCGCGGCTCGAGGTGGAGAGGATGTTCCCGCGTGAAGGGAGCGGGCGGTCGCCGTCCAATGCTCACAGGGGCGCCAGCCTCAGAGAGATCGAGGAGGACGGCGGCGGCGAAGGGAAGCTGTACGTGGCTGTCGGGAAGGACATCAAGGACAGCAGGTCCAACCTCCGCTGGGCCGCTCGGAACCTCCTGGCCGGCGACCTCAAGCTTGTCATCCTGCATATCCACCACCCTGCCGAGAGAATTATGACCGGTAAAGGCATCAAACTTCGATCACTTCACTTTTGACTTTAACCTCATCTACAATAACTCATTGAGAAGCAAGGAATCAACATAGCAATTGCTTTCCGTGTTATTTATATCCAAACTCAAAAAATTCAGAAATAACCTTGTTCTTACTCGATTTGAATCCCATCTATTTGTTCTTTTCAATCCTATGCTTGCCAAGATATTGCTCCGCAAAAATGATACAGCTGAATTTAGCAAGAAGCAAAACTAGTGTTGTCACATAACTGCTGTTTCTGTCATATTATAATCTTAGAAAGCACTCAGCCCTCCTGATTACCTCTGGCATTACCGTAAGCGCAGAATTATGCAAGGTTCCTGCAAGCCAGCTGGAAGAAAAGAAGCTCAAAGCATACAGGACGAATGAGAAGGAGGAGATGAACACACTTTTAAACCAGTACCTTGATTTCTGCAGAGTGTCGCTGAAGGTCAGTTAACTAATTCAGTAAGGCTATATGAATTTTTGAAATCATATATGCACTTGCGATTTCAAGTTATATGTCATCTCACCAAAAAAAAGATTACAGGTGCAAGCTGAAACACTGGTGATAGAGAAGAACAGTCCTGCAACTGGCATTATTGAGCTCATTGATCAGAATCACATTACAAAGCTTGTTATGGGAACATCTTCCATCTCGGCGTATGACCAGATGCAATATTTCAGCTTCATCAAGAGGTTTGATTAATAATAAATACAAAATCACAATTATTCCGAACTGCACTGTTTCAATGAGCAGAACACAAATTGAGTCGTGTGCTTATATGCTCAACTCTGTATATGTAAATATCTTATTTTTTGTGAATGCCTCCGCTGTTCTAACAAGTGGCAATAAGATATGCACCAGGACCACTTAGTCAATACTTTTAGCTCAAAAGAATGCCTTTGTAAGTTAGTATAACACGATGCAAAATCTGGCTTTCTTGTGTACTTAGTAAGCAAACTAGAATCAAAAGTGGACAATTAAACTCACAATAATAAACTATGGCTTTATTAATTATAATCTCCCCCTCTGTCCAAAGTCTAAAGTAGAAATCAAATATTCCAATTAACATATAATTTAAGTATTTATGTTGATTATGAATCTTTCATGGACAGGAAGAGAACAATACCGAAATCAAAAGTTGCAGCGATTGTGCATCTACAGGCCAAACCATATTGCCAGATCTTCTATATTTGCAAAGAGGCTCTTGCTTGCTCTAGGTATGAATGTCATGCAGCCCTCAAATCAACCTAAAGCAAATGCTACAAAATTTGCAATTTTTATCTCGAGCAACTACTCAAAATTATTTCCAGCCTGACAAAACAATGGTGCCATGGTTCTTCATCATCTTTCAGGGAGGCAAATCGGCTTTCTGCACAAGTAGAGTCACCTCGAAGCAGCAGCGCAAGCTCTGTCTCAGATCAATCCGAGTTCACTCCGAGATCCCTATCACTTCCACTAGGGCACCCAGGTTCCTTAAGCTCTAAAGATGAACAAGCCCTTCAACGACGGTCCAACTCAGTTAGTTATACGTTGTCTGGATTGATAGCAGACAGTGTGTCTGGATTGATACCAGACAGTGTCGAGAACATGTCAGCTGCAAGGCAGCAGTCGATTCATATGACACCAACAGGTTTGTCTCTGAATTCCAGCCAGCGAAGCAGTGGAGGATCCTCATGGAGTCTGAAGGATTTGGACAGCATAGATGGATCACCAGCACCTGTTTCAATTGCAAGCTCTGAAGAACATCGTCACTCCATGGTAAGCCTTATTGGAATGAGCACAGTTCTCTAAGCATAACACATATTACTGCTATATTGCCCTATCATCCCAATTTAGGTTGAACAACAAAGTCTTTGGTTTTCGTCTCAGTTGTAATAGTTATTGGACAATGTTGTCACAATTAGTATTAAATTCAGAGAAAAGTAATATTTTACAGGTGGAAAGTATACAAAATGAAGTGTTTGACCAACTGCAACGAGTGCACAATCAGCTAGAGCGCTCAAGAAAGGAAGCATCCAAGGGACGGCAGAAAGCCGAGAGAGATCTGTTTGAAGCTTCTATCATGGTATGCTATTTGTTACTGCCACATACTTCTAGTTATCCACTACTTGGTGGTACATGCATCTATAAAGAAAATTGTCTTCTTGCAGTTCAAAGCACGGGAGAATTCACTCCGCAAAGAAAAAAAGGAGGTAGAGGAACGGCTGACCAGAGAAAAGACTGGCCTCGAAAAACAGCATATCCATATATGCAACGAGCTGCAGAAGGCAAATGAGCAAAGGGAAGAACTGGAGAACAAGCTTCTCCAGGCCAATTCTCTAATTGAAGAGCTGCAGCTCGACAAAGACCATGCTGTTAGACAAGCTGAAGAGATGCGCCAAATAATCGATAACATTGTACTTCGCTCTACTAGTGCCTTGACAGAGTTCAGCTACGAAGAGATAAAAGAAGCAACCAACAACTTTGATGACTCCAAACAAATTGGGCAAGGCGGATGTGGAAGCGTCTACAAGGGATTCCTCCGTCATACTACTGTGGCTATAAAGAAATTCCACTGTGAAGGCACGGCAGTAGAGAAACAGTTCAATGATGAGGTAATGTTTCATACATTCATTTCATCAGATCAAGATTGAGAATTGAAAGAATAGAAAGGAGGAGCATCTAAATACTTGATTTTCCAACATATCGCAGGTAGAAACACTATGTAGGATGAGGCACCCAAACCTGGTCACTCTGATAGGAGTGTGCAGGGAGGCCAAAGCATTGGTTTTCGAATACTTCTCGAACGGAAGCCTAGAGGACCGCTTGCAGTGCAAGAACAAAACAAAGCCACTCTCGTGGCGAACGCGCATCAGAATTGCTGCCGACATCTGCACGGGACTTATCTTCCTCCACTCCAACAAACCAAAAGGCATTGCCCATGGTGATCTGAAGCCTGACAATGTCCTTCTTGACACTAGCCTTGTTTGCAAACTGGCAGACTTTGGGATCTCCCGTCGCTTGAATCTCACAAACACCACTGTAACCCCTTACCACCAAACAGACCAAATTAAAGGTACAATGGGATACATAGATCCAGTATACACTGCCTCAGGGGAGCTCACAGCACAGTCAGATGTCTACTCCTTTGGAGTAGTTCTGCTGCGATTGCTAACTGGAAAGGTCCCCCTAGGCCTTCTGAATGAGGTGGAGGCAGCCTTGAGCAATGAGATGATGCAGGATATAATTGATACTTCTGCAGGGGAATGGCCACCTGAGTACACTGAAGAGTTGGCAAGGCTGGCACTGAGATGTTGCCGGCTCGACAGAAAGGAGCGGCCTGATCTTGCAAAGGAGGCCTGGGGTGTCCTGCAAGCTATGATGAACTGTCCAGACAAAAAATGCCATCCACCACCGTTTTTCATCTGTCCAATTACACAGGTATGTTATGGAAAGTGAGGTGGTGGATTAAAAGAAACATCAAAGCAGCTCTATGTAGTTGGCGCAAATAACATGCATCTTTCTAATACTTTCAGGAGATCATGAGGGATCCACATATTGCTTCTGATGGATTCACATATGAAGGTGAGGCCATCAAGGACTGGCTTCGAAGTGGCCAAAAAATGTCCCCCGGAACCTACCTCAGTTTCAGACACCATGAGTTAATACCGAACAGTGGCCTTCGTTTTGCAATTCAAGAATGGCAAAGGCAACAGGAATCATGATTATAACCTTCTGTTTTGTTTGTATGGAGTCATGCTTCTGAAGTGAAGCAAATGGTTTTAAGTTGTACATGTCTAGTGTTTTTTTCTCACTTCAGCGGTTAGCACTCTCAACATTTGTCCCAACAAATGATTTTAGCCTTCCATTTGTTTTACAAAATCGTGTTTGTGAAGTAATGTGTCTTTAGAGCTTAGTAGCCATTGAAAGATCCTGTCTTACACATTTTATCATCAAAGATAGCTTATGTAATCTTACGAAGAAGGCAGGATCTAAGGATCATTTTAACACGCAGACGGGTAATCTTGTCTTATTCTCTCGTGTGTAAGATAACAAGATCCCTACCCGACCACTAAAATACCCAGTGCATCCATGAATGCACAATCTAGTTCGACTGTACCCTCAACATGTTGGCCCGATGTCCGACAAATCAGCTCACTAGATGCACACCGAAATAATGTAAAATGCTTGTGACATTTCCCTCTTTACAGCACCTACCGATCCCCTGCCCTATCTAAGGTTCCTCACTTAGTCACTTATAGTTCGAAATGAAGCAAACCATGTGTTCAATATATATAGTGGCTATTGTTCTCCATGATATGCTCTCTAAGTATTTGTATACTACATTTGCAAATGCTGACACAGAGGTGAACACAAAAGACATACAGTAGTATCTTTCTAGCATTATGGGGAAGGAACATATATGTGAAACAGTATTGCTTAATTTCATTTATTTCATCTTCTTAGCATAGAAAAAGAAAGTGAAATAATGGTGGCTGAGAGGAGGGCAGGATCCAAGGTGCTTTTACACTTCGTTGTATTATCCTTTTCTAGTTATTTAGGTTGTTCCAGCTCGGTACAGTTGGTTGTCGTTATTCGTTACCTCAGTGGCCGCGGCGCGCAGCCCTCCGCTGCGCGCGCACCCTCAGTCCTCCTGATCTCCGGTCGCCGCGGTGCCCGGACTCCGGCCCCTCTCTCTTTCTCCCGCGCCCGCCAAAGACGACCTTGAACGAGTCCTCGGTGGCGAGAAAAGTCTCTCGGGCTGGAAAGTGGAAAGGGAGGAACTGGAATGTAGGCGGCGGCGCGAGACGGTTCCGACCGGACGGAGGAGTACGTGGCGATTTGGAGATTTGTTTTTCCTCAGCTACAGAACACTGGGCTTGGGCTGGGCTCCGACGAGAGAAGCAGCCCACTTCTTACTTCTGCGACGTGAAAACAGTAAGCGGCCCAAAATTTACTGAGTAGGAGCCCACAAATATCCGAAAATGCAAAAGTACCAAGCCAGATAAGAAATTTGCTAAAAAAATGGAGGCCCTCCTATGGCCTAAAGAACAACCACTAAACAAGCTGAGACACTAGTGAACCCCGGTCGACATTGGTCAAGCTCTGCCACTGGCCATCTCCAAGGAGGAAACGACACCATGGCGCCGTCACCTGATCCAGTGAGCCGGATTCAGGGTTTTTCTTATACTCGCGATGAGAAAGAACAAATAAGTTCATCATGACGCCTCCTCCATGAAGAGAACATAGCCCGTACCCCGCAGAAGTCGTTGTTGCCAGCACCACACGGATCTTGCCTGTAGGCTCTAGGTCATCATCATCAACAAGGTCTGAGGACCAAGGGCAGCTAGACATCGAAGGAGGGAGATGCCAATCATAGCAGACCTCAGTGTGAGTACGACAGTCATCAAATGTATCTGAACGGAGAGATAGACGAGTTTTGTCAAGTTATGGTTGCGTGCATCAGTCCTTGGGTCATTCTCCATTTCGGCACTGTAGAAAAAAATCTCACCGATCGGATTTTAGATCGACCGCACTCAAGAGAGCAACTTTTTTTTTTAATAGAAACGCAGGCAGCAGACGGTTAGCAACTGTACATTGCATCCAATTTTGTATCTGCTCTCCATGGCCCAGAGTAGAGATGGCAACAGATTTCGCGCTGAGTCGGGATCACGTCTGCACATGCTTAAACAGAAACAGGGTGTTGCTGCTACCCGTACGACGGGTAGAGCAATTGCAAACGCATGGACAGAGAACATATGAATTTAATTTCGTCACAGTATACACATGATCAAACTACAGATCCCAAACCAAGAAAAGAATCGCAATCGAGCACTCATGAATTCACAACAAATCGCGGAACGAACACAAGCATGCGCGGAGCATTCCGCGTGCGGCCGGCGACGACCGCCACGCGGCGCATGCGCCTAGCAGAAGAGGTAGCCGAGAGCCGCGGCGGCGAGCGACACGGCGGCGAAGGCCGGGGCGGCAGCGGTGGCGCCGGACGTGGGGCCCGGAGCGGCTCCGGGCCCTTCGGCCGCGGAGACCGTGCAGACGAGAGACGAGGCGACGACGGCTGCGACGGCGGCCGCGGCGAGGATCTTGGCCTTCAATTGCGCTGCCATCTCCGTTGATTAGCTTCTTGCCTGAGGAACGAGCAGGTTCTGCGAGAAGCTTGGAGCTCTGTTGCTGCTGGTGATGCTAGTGCTGATTGTTTGGATGGACGGTAATGGAGGGGGAGAGGCGGTTATATACAGCTGCGTGGGGTGCCGTTGTGATTAGGCGGCCTGCCTAATATAAGCTGGCGCCGAACGGGAGGACGGCCGGCTGTCGCGTGGCTGGCTTCGGTTCATGGCGCGTGCGCGAGTGGTTTCCGGCGCCGGTGGCGGGAGTTGGTGCGGGGCCCGTCGCTGCGCTGGAGCGGCGAATTATTCACGCGGCAGCCGGCAATGGCACATGGTGGCAACCACTACTCTGCCGTGCTGGGTGCTGGCTGGCCTCCGCGCGCGCGGTATAAACGAATGCCGTCCACGGGTATTTTCGCTCGAGAAGGATTTTACCGTCGGACCATCCTACTGCTGTGTCAGTCGTCCGGGAGAGTGTCGATGGATTTTATTCATTTGCATCTGGTGACGACGATATAATAACACACGAATAGGAACTTTTTTTTCTATGCCGGTGCTATTCATCTTTTGGGTCCAAGTGAACGGAGCATTAGAAAAACATGGTAAAATATATTTGCTATAAGATACCGTTATTTTCTGTTATTTGCTGAAATACACTGCCTGATTAAGTCTTTACTAGGTACCATTACAATTTTGTACACACCACGTGGCCAAAATAGAAAAGTTTTAGCACTTTTGCTCGGATGACCATGTTATGGCCGGGTTTGAACAAATTGTGCCAAACTTTTCCATTTTAGCCGTGCGGCGTGTTCCGGCAAATTGCCACAAAATTATAGGGCTTTCTATTTCCGTGTCCTCGGGTCCTTAGTTGTACTCAGTTTTCCCCAGCTCCTTGGTTTTTCCTTAGTTTTCCCCAATCCCTTGTTTGAAACCCGCAGAAGGAGCTCGGACGGAGGATTCCTGTTTAGTTGATGTTGGTTGGTGCTGGCAAGTGGGGCCGCTGTTGGTGCCCCGCAGTGGACACGTCTCCACTTATCCAGATCATCGTGGGACCCACAACTTGTCCACGTTAGCGCGCCGGACCCACAGCTTACCCAGGTGACCGTTGCAAAATGGGAGCCCGAGCCAGCCCCGCGCCCGTGCCCGTGCCATTGCTTCCTCTTTCTTTCCACGCGCCTGTGCCCGTGCCATTGCTTCCCCTTTCTTTTCCCGCGCCCCATTGTTCTTCTTCTCCGCCAGCGGCAGCCCTTCTCCGGCAAGCGGGTGATGTCTAGTTTCTCTTCGACCTCCCGTTCTTCATGGCCGCAGTATGGCCCGTGCCTTTGACAAGATGCCCTGACTGCCCACGCCAGGAGCCTCTGAAGCGGTCGATCTGTAAGACGGACGACAACGGCAACCGTGGACGTGAGTTCCTTGCATGCGAGAGCTTGCCATATAGAGAGGGGGATAAGGTTAGATCTCGCTCCAATTTCTCTGTTTTCTCTCGATTTTCTTGTTATTCCCTCGAATTTGGGATTTAGGGTTCACGTTGTTGTTTTCAGATCCTGAAGAAATGCAGGCATTTCGAGTGGATCGATGTGTACGTTCAGAGGCTTCAATTGCAGGAATCAATTGGCGCTATTGGGGAGCGCAATTTGGGAGGGGGGGGACTTGCTGTAGAGAATGCGACGGAGAGAGGAGCCGTTCCGATTATGCCTAATGATCCCAATGCAGGACTGGTGAAAGTGAAGGGAGAACTGAAGAAAATGAACAAGCAGTTAAGGCAGCTGATCGAGTTGAAGAAGCAAGCTAATCTGATGGCTGGTTATTTTTTCTGTTGTATAATTGCGATTGGATTCTTATCATTGCTCACCAGGCGCTAGAAGTTGTTACAAGGGATACCTTGTTACAAATCCATTATTTAGTTACATGTACTTGTAGTTGTTTTCATAGTTAGTGTGTGCATTCACCGAAATTACCAACTATATTGGAATGCTAAAGAAAGTTGATAATTGTTAGAGGGGTGACAAATAATCTATTCACCGAAATCCCCCAAATATGCCAAATATGTATGTCTCATGTTTCTACCAAAATTACCAAAACTATATTCCCAACTATATTCCCTAAAAGAAAAGGAAAGCTAAAGATAGTTGATAATTGTTAGAGGGGTGACAATAATGCATTCACCGAAATCCGCAAATATGTATGCCTCATGTTTATACCAAAATTATACCACTTTTGGGCCGCTTCAAATTACCAAAACTATATCTCAAACTATATTCCCTAAAAGAAAAGGAAAGCTAAAGATAGTTGATAATTGTTAGAGGGGTGACAATAATGCATTCACCGTATGCCTCATATTTATACCAAAATTATACCACTTTTGGGCCGTTTCAAATTACCAAAACTATATCCCAAACTATATTCCCTAAAAGAAAAGGAAAGCTAAAGATAGTTGATAATTGTTAGAGGGGTGACAAATAATGGATTCACCGAAATCCGCAAACTATATTACGTGGCAAACTCGTTATTGCACATAAATAGAGGGGTGGCACTCTCCACCGACACAGAGAGAGAGGGGTGGCCACGAAGAGAGAGAGAGGGTGGCCACGAAGAGACGGAGAGGGGTATACTGCCCGTTAGATCAGTTGATCAACGATTCATGGAGTCGATCCGTGTGACAACGGCTCAACCAATCAGGATAAGTTTGGGCTTATGAGAGCATTTGTGACAGAACTTGAGGGCAAAACTGAGTAGTACTAAGAATCCAAGGGCACATAAATAGTAAATAGACTAAGGGATTCAAACAAAAGAATTACAAAATGAAAAATGCGTGTTTTGTATAATATAATTCATATTGGGCTACATCAAATTATTTGCAATTCAAATATACATGAGTGTGACAATTATGGCATTATTTAGACAAACTATGTTTTTGGGGAAGATGTTTTGCAAAGGGGTTTGAGTGGAAAACCATGCATCTTCATAGCTACACTAGTGATTCTGAGAAGTGGCAATTTGTGGTAAAACTTGATTTATATATGTTTGTTAAGGTTTTCTAGGTGGCAGGTTGCGTAGGAAGACTCCATGAGTAGGTGCCACTATGTTTTTATTTTTTTGGATTTTTTTGCGCATGAAATGACTCAATTAGGTATGTTAATCTCATTTGTTGACTCTCTATTGACCAGCTACTTGAGGGTAAAACTGAGTATATTGCACTTGCCAGTCTAAGTACTCGAGGGGAAAACTGGGTACAGATAAAATTTTTGTATAAGGCCCGAGGTTATAACTGAGTACACCAAACGTCCCAGGATTAGACTCGTGTCGCGGTGCACGCTGCAGCCGTGCATAGCGAACGCGTGTTGCGGTACACGCCACCTTCGTGTTTATAGAGCCCTTTTTCTCTCCCTCGACGCACGTTCTCACTGCAACCGCCTCTCCTGTCCCATCATCTTCTCCACAACCGAAGAGCCCAAGAAAAAACCCCGAAGAAAACCGCCGGCGATGAAGAAGAATGAGATGCCCATTGTCGTCGTCGCCACCGTCCAGGCCCCCGTCCAGACCCCCGTCGCTTGGAACCCGTACGAACCAGTGCCGTACGTCGCGCCGGAGAACCCCTACGACACCAGCATCGTCGACGACGAGCCGGAGGTAACCCTTTGCTCCCTTGTTCTTATCCCATTTCAATCCTTTTGTGTTAGATCTAGCGTTATTAGGGTTCGTCTGTTCCTAGTTCAATCCATTTGTGTTAGATCTTGCGTTATTAAGGTTCGTCTGTTTCTAATTCAATCCTTTTGTGTTAGATCTTGTGTTATTAGTGTTTGTGATTTTCTTTTGTTTAAGATTTGTGCCGATGATGATGAATATTTGGGCACAAATTATTCAGGGTTTGGTCAGTAAACTATTGGTGTGTACAAATTTGTTGTGCATGATCTTTGGTTTACTGACTCAAATCCTGGATATAAGTGTGTCCAATATAACTGAGGCTACCTCTTTTTTTCGAGCCCATATTATCATGCATGATCTTTGTTCACTCTCTGTTCCATCATCGTTGCAATTGACGCCGTGTTTTTTGCACGATCTTTGGTGCTACGTGACAGGTGCAGAGCAGCGACGTCGACAGCGATGACGAGTCCTTCCACATCAAGACTCATCACGTCCTCAGGAGGCTGCACTCCGGCCATTACGATGGCCCCTTTGTTCGAGGCATTTACAAGTGCCCCTTCTGCAACAGGAAGCTCCACGCCACCGACTTCAACTGCCTGGTGAACCATGCTGAATCCATTGACAGATGCGGCGCTACAGTTGGAACGACCGTGAATGTGCATGCGTTCATGGACAAACACAAAGCACTTGGGATTCACCTGCGCAACCTCCAAGCGAGTCACAGGCGCTACCTGGAGGCGTTGAACGTGCCTACTACACTCTTTGTATGTGACTGTTCTATCTGTAGAGCAGTTTAAATTCATGTAAAATGTAGCTTATGTTGTGTCTATCGGTACTACTATTGGATCTGTCGTGAATATATCTATGCTATATTGGCTGCTGTATGCAGCTTATCCTATATTTTCTCTGGATTTGTGCCCTAGATTTCCTACCTGATTGGGTAAAAACGAAGGCATAAAGAAATGAATGGCGTTAAAAAACAGAAGGAGAAGCTGCTCTAGATTTGCTACCAATTTGGGCTATCAAATATGAATGAGATCGAGCGAGAGAGAGGAAAAAGGTACATTCAAAACTGCTAATCTAGGCGAAAGAGACAGAAACCACTCGTGCCCACGTCCCGGACCCACACTCTACGGCCCCACACGCTACGGCCACACAAACACGGTCTCGTCCTGTCCCACGTGGTCCCTTCCTACCAGCCCCACACGACGCGGCCCCACAAACGACACGACCCCACTCGTCAGCACGGAAGGGTCAACTTAACGGATTCCTTCCGTCCGAGCTCCTTCTGCGGGTTTCAGACAAGGACTTGGGGAAAACTGAGGAAAAACTAAGGAGCTGGAGAAAACTGAGTACAAATAAGGACCTGAGGGCACGAAATAGAAAACCCAAAATTATAATGGCACCTGGTAAAGACACAATTGTGCGGTGTGTTTTAGCAAATGCCAGAAATAACGGTGTCCTGTAGCAAATTTTTCCTAAAATATATCAGTTTCAAACGCCAGACGCAAGACTATGACAATTCACTTGGACCTCCCTTTTCAAATTTGTACGCACGAAAAACAAGACCGAGGTAACTAGTCACATGATAATTTTACTTTTGTATATATGGTTTGACTTTGATTTCGTAATGTTTATTAGGATTCTTGTGTTTTTCCTACTTTTGTGAACAAAATCCCCCAAGTTAACAAAATTCTTGTGATTTTGAATCTTCTGTTCTGCACATGCATCTCTATCTTATTTTCGGCGGTTTCCCTATTATTGCGTTTATACAATCATGTGAACCAACCAAGTCTCGAATCCTCCTTCAAGAATGATTATTGGTTGTTGGCAAAGAATCCTCGAGGATTGGCTTTGCCTACACGTTGACAACCTATTTGATGCAATACTCGCTATTAATTTAAGTAAGAACAACTTGTCAACTAATATACTTTTAGCGGAAAATATGCATATCAAATATTTTAAGTTTGCTCTTTTTATATCTGATTCACATTATTAAGTATCGTGTACAATTAGTTCAAAATTGGTCTATGCCTGATGAAAATTGAGGAGATAGTCTCTAACACTTTTGTACATCAACGGAGATCCTTGAACAAAGACATATATCTTCCACATGCGACAACCCATGGTTTCTAGGTGCACCTGTCTTGTGACGGTTATTTCAGATTTCTTCAGCCAGCCTTCGTGGCGTCATTCTAATAGATTGGCAGATGTCTAGTTGTTGTCATTTATCTCTTGTGAGACCCTTAGCTTTGTTCGGATGGTTGATGTTTGTATCAACCCTTTCTGACCCGTGAACTGTAATACTTTTGTGCTACGGATTGTTTCTAATAAAAGGTCTGTGTGCACCTTATGATGCAGAGGCCGGGATCCCCCATTTCGGAAAAAACATGCGCACGGCAGTTTGAAATTGGAACAATGAGATCCTCATTAACCACATGGATCACAAAAGAAGACTAAAATGGAGAAAACAAAATTCTCAACACCACAAATAAACACTACTTATTTTTTTTCTTGAGAAAGAGAATCCATAAATTTTGAGTGAAATGGTTTAATAGACAACCAAAGTATATTCTAATATTTTCAGAAAATATGAACATGTTACATATCCATACAAATGTCAAATGTGTGCATGCAAAATTCCATTGAGGGAACTTTTTATTTAGGGTTACACATAAACGACAAAATGTGGATCTATCTGTAATTCTACTCAGAAATTATGTATTTACGAATGGTATTATACTTGTAAAAATTGTACATGTGCATGTAAGAAGGAGCCACATACATGTCTTTCGAGTAACTCATAAACTAAAATATTTTATGAAATTTTACGCATAAACAGAGCACATATATGTAAGTACTCCCTCCGACTCATATTACTTGACTTAGATTCATCTAGATACGAATGTATCTAGTCAAGTTTTAGCGCTAGATACATCTGTATCTAGACAAATTTGAGTCAACTAATATGAGTTAGAGGGAGTATATGAATCTTTCTCGGAAAAAATGTGTGCACCTTTCGGGGAAAAAAGGGGTATACGGCATGATGTCCTCATTGTAGGCACAACGAACGACATCTTGGGCGAGTTTGGTAGCATGCATTAGTTTCTCGGCCCATCCTATCAGGGTGTTGGTGGGTAGGGCCAGAGGAAAACAGAGGCTATATGCAACACATTTGATAGCTTGCATACTTTTTTTTGCATCTGGCAAAGACAAGAATTCTGTTGTTTGGTTCCCTAGATGCATGTATAGACGCAAGACTATTGCAGTTTGCAGTGTGTTTGGTTGCCTGCACCATTGTTTTTATGGTAACCTCTTTTGGAGAGAGGTGAGGTTACCAACTACAAAATAAGACAATGTAGATCAGATTACTAGTTCACGACGATGAAGCCGTAAGTTTACAACAAGACTTGAAAGTACTGGAGTTTACTACTTACTAAAAACCACATGTACTAATATCAACATGCCAGTAGACAGAACTCACTGCTACTTGACGACCCTCCTGAATAATTATGGGTGCTGAGGGCACCTCTTGATAGTCCCAGCTTGATTGTAGACTAGAGTTATGGATGCTCGTCTTGTACATCTTTGGAAAGATCTTCTTGAAGGACAACAAGTAATCGATCTTTAGGTTAGGAGAGCTGGACAACCTTGATCGAATCAAGTTTTCCAATTAACATATTTAATCGTGATGTCCCATTGGCATCCAGACATCAATAAGGATGGAAATTTTATCCACCGATCTGGGTATCCACGGATATCCGACCTGGCGGTTAAGGGTATGGAGGACTAATTATGCTCACGGATTTCATAGGACGGATATCCGCTAATTCATGGGGTGGGCATGAATAGTGGTTTCGCTCCATGGATATCGAATGGATACCCGGCTGACACGTGGGACCCACATGTTCTGTGAGGCTGTTATGAGACATATATGTACTCTGTGGTGTTACCGTGCGAGATTTGACATATGTAAGTACTATGTGGTTAAAATATTGTTGCTTTGATATTCCTATGTATTATCCATATAATATTTGCTGAAATGCTATCGAAATTTTCTATAATGTCACAGTTATGTTGAATGTTGTTATGATTATGTATATAACGTATAAACCTATGGATATCCATGGATACATGGATATCCGACGGGTTTGGATCTGGGGCGACATCTATGCCCATGGATATCTTCGTGGACGGGCAGGACTGCGATTCATGGATTTAGATTTGGATTTGAATTTGGTTTTGGTATATCCGTCCAAACCCGCTTCATCACCATCCTTAGACATCATCTTTAGTGTGACCTTCTTTGGGACGTTGTCCAAATAAGCCCTGAATGCATCTGGGATAGAAAGCAATCCTAGAGCAGGTGTTATCAGCACCTTGCAGAACTGGGTTAGGGTCACTCGCTCATCCTAGTGGCTAAGCCGTTGTCAGCATTCTCCTGATACGTCCATAACGTATCTATAATTTTTGATGGTTTTATGCTAATAATATGCTTTTGACACTCCTTTTTGTATAAAGTTTATGATTTATTTGGACTAACCTACTAATAGTTGCAAAAGTGCACAATGTTTTTGTTTTACACTTTGATGTGTAGGAATTACCAAGAATACAAGTGGAAACCTTGTTGGAGTCAAATTAGGATTTTTCCAGAAATCTGTCTCAGAACCCTTTTTGAAGATGGTCACGTTTCTGGTCGAAGACGCCGTCAAACGAAAAACTCTTTAACTATAAAGTTGTTGGAAATTTCGCGGCAAACATTTTGGACATAAAATTTAGCTGATTCCGAGTCCGGACAGGCCTTTTAGACCCGATTTACTGCAGCTCAAGATGGGGTGACGGGAATCCGAGAAGCTATATAAAGGGAGGAAACCTAATTCACCCAGGGCATCTCCACCCACGAATTTGCAGTCACCAAAGCCACGTTTTTGTCTCCCCCATGGCATGGGGGAGGGCTCCCAAGAAGCCATGAAGGAAGGGGGCTAAGGGGCAGTGCTCCCCCATGATACCGGTGGCACGGAAGGAGTCCCCCGCGCTGCCGCCGGCGCCGCCGCCACCTTTTTCACCATCTTCACCGCCATCTCCATCACCTAATCCTCCTAGTATGCAGTGGTTCATCCTCCCACACACCTTTGTACCGTCCTATGTAAACATGGTGTTTGATGCTATAAGTTATGATCATATGATCTATGTCATGTTTGCGTAGTTTCTTTGTTCTTAGATTGAATGGTTGAACGTCTTTGGTTCATTAGAGTTGTATGTTGATATGGTACAGTCCTTTGGTGTCCATTATATTTGTGCGCGCATGGATTAAACATCGTAGGGTTTGTAGTATGTGTAAAAGGAAGGGGAGTTCTGCCGGAGAGACAGAAACCTGAGGACACGAACCGGAACGTTGCACGTATGAGAGTAAGAGAACCATTAAACTTAAGACTATGGTTGGGGAAACCTTAATGCATTGATTAGTACTTACGGATGTTTTCTAACAATCCAATCATATACATGTAATTCTAAGTAGTGAAGCACATGTATATTTAGCCTCTCCCACATAGAAAACTGCATCGAAGACAATGAACCCGATCTATTCGCTATTTAAACTTGGACAAAGCCACCACAATCACCACCACTATTTCACACTCATGGTTTTGTTAGTTTAGTGTATTTTATTGCTGCAGCAACTAGCTTTACTTTCTTGTTATTTTTTATGATGCAGCTATCTCTATTACTCGTATTGTTCCTCTAGTTTTATTTCCTAGATAATGCAAACGTTTAGTATGCATAGAGTTGTATCAGTGGTTTATAGAATTTGAGAGAATATTTATCCTACCTTTAGCTCCTTGTTGGGTTCGACACTCTTACTTATCGAAAATGCTACACATGATCCCCTATACTTGTTGGTTATCAAGACCTTTTCTGGCGCCGTTGCCGGGGAGCAATAGCGTGTGGGTGAATATTCTTGTGTGCACTTGTTTGCTTTATCTCTAAGTAGGTTTTACTTGCAGTTTTAAGTTTTTCTCTATCTTAGTATGAATAAGGAATGCGAATTACAAAAAAATAGTTGTACTTGTTACCTAAAAATGTTTTTAGAAAGGAAAGTGATTGGAAAGATGAGTAATGGTTAAGTGGGGGTCGACCTTGAACACTTGTGTTCATGCCTATGAAACCAAAACAAATCTTTCCATGGAAGCTTTTCAGTTAAAAACTTGTAGGAATGCATGAAGCCTTGAAAAAGAAAGATATTTCTAGTATTGATCTTAATGCTTATTCATTCGAAAATACTTGAAGCTTGATCCTATGCCTAACTTAAAGGCATTAAAGAAAAGTACTTATTGGGAGATAACCCAAAAGTTTTAGTTGATTCTTGGAAGTTATTGCTTCAGTAATAACCTCTCCTTATCCTTTTTATTTGCTTTTTGTGCCAAGAGTAACCTCTAATGAGAGAGAAGTAATGCTTGGAAAATTTGCTGTCCCGAAACAGATTTTTGTGCTTCGCTGTAAAACTTCGTGTAAAATATCTGTACGTCGGTTTGAGCTGTAATTTTTTATGCTTCTGACCCAGGTTGTTATCCAACTTTCGTTTGTTCAATACTTTTCGATTTGAGCAACAGAAGGTATTCGAAAAAATTGGTTTCTCTCCACTGGTCTGTTTTGACAGATTTCTGCCATTATTTGCATTTGCTTCTTGGTGATTCCTTTTTGGGTTCTCTTTGGGGAATTGAGCTTTTTAAGAAAAGTGCTACAGTAGCTTGTGTTTTAGTGAAAGTTTTATTGGTGTTGAAACTGAACCCAAAGACTTATTATCTTGAGTACACTAATGTTGCTAATGAAGATTATGTGTAGTTTTGTATGAAGAAAAATTTCCAGGTGTTAAGGAAAGAATGATGTAATAAGATGAAGAATGGACTAAAGCTCAAGCTTGGGGATGCCACCCCATGTCACCCCAAGAAATATCCAAGAATTACAAGCGTCAAAGCTTGGGGATGCCTAAGGCATCCCCTTCTTCATCAATAAAAATCTCAGGTTCTTCCAAACACTTCATTTATTGTTTCATGCACAGTTGTGTTGTTATTAGAGCGTCTTCGTTTTTGTTTTTGGTTTTCGTTTGCTTGGTTTGCTTAGTTTGCTTGAATAAATTGGTTGGACCCCCCTCATTCATACACTAGTTTTCAAATAAGATTGGTTTGGATTGGAAAAGAGTAGGAAACGTTTATGCTTAAGTGGTAAAAGGAGCTTGTTTTTGACTGTGGCCTATATTTTTTCATGTCATGCTTGGTATTGTTTTGGCTTTATGCTTAGTGATTTTTGTTGTAGCATGACATGTTACAAACAATTGAGATTGCTTAATGTGCCTTGAAAGAATCATGCGTTGTTTGAGCATATTAAAGCATAATATTATGGTATTCTCCTTTGATGCTTTATTTGGGTTGACTTGGCGCATGCTCACACCATGTTAAGACTATCCCAAGTCACCATAGCCTCTATGATCCTTTAGTTTTCGACTTTTAATATCACTTTATGCTTTAATTAATAATGTTTTGTCGCTTTGCATGATTATGGCCATTATTGCTCTCTTAGTTGGTCGCTCCCAGTCTTTTGCTAGCCTCCATAACCAAGTATGAGTTTCACTCATGCATCCAACTCCAAATAAAACCAAGTTATTTCAAAGAGTCCACCATACCTACCTATTAGCATTTGCTATTTCAAGTATATTCATGTTTTTATCTACCTTCCGAATTAAATTTGTTATGAGAAAACTAGTGATTAAAGCTCTCACAAACTTGATCGCACACTTTACTTTTCTTGCCCCTAATAAACTTGAACCATTGTGTCGTCTATGTTGTATATGCTTGCACTTATATGTTAAGGATTAGCAGAACCATGCTGTCATGGAGAACACTTACAACATTGCACCTATACATTGTACCCAGTTGATATCATGTTCTTTTGTCTATGGATGTCGTCGATGTGAAATGAAAGGGGAGCTTGTAAGTCCATGGAGTTACGTATGTGTGTTAGAGAAACGCCTGGGCCACTGGTCTAATCCATGCCTAATCATGGTGAAAACCTGCAACGTAACCATAATGAGCAATCTATGAAGCATTCTTCTTAAAAAAAGAGATAGAGATTGAGAAAAAAAGGAAAAAAAGAGATGAGAAAAGAGGAAAGAGAGAAAAAGCACCATTTTCCCATGGTAAATAAGAAGATTGCTGAGATGCTCATTGTCTGCTTGCCTTGTCATTTTGATATGGGGATTCTTTCGTATCATCGGGCAAGGGGTACCCCGTTGGCGGTTCTCTATGATACGCATGTACTTACTATGACAAGAACTTACCGGTAACTAAACTTGAGTAGCATGAGGAGCGACCCTCGTATTCAAGGGACATGAGATTTCCAACTTATACTTTGTCAATCATATACTCCATAGTTTGTTCACTTTAACCTTAATCACTTCAAGATGCTTATGATAGGGGCAATGAGAGCTGAAAGCTAATAAGTACCATAATTTTTGGAAGGTCTTTATGAGACTTGAATCCTGCTTCCTTCTATGAAGGCCTTTCTTCCACTTTTATATTGAGTCTCCACCTTCTATCTTTATGCACCAATTAAGAGAGCATAGTTGTCATTCTTAGTTCTATGTGCATTGTTCCAAGACTTGTTGATTGATGCATAACTTTGACATTGCTGATTGATGCATAACTTTGATATTGATTGTTCCTAAACTATTTGTATCTAGTCACCCTTATGAACTGTGAATGTGTCCTATGCATTTATGTTTTGCTACTCTATGAGGGATAAGCTGAATAGCATTCTCATTATGCTTTCTTTATGTGAAACAAACAAACGTCTTGCAAAGCATTGTTATTCATGAATCTTTTGTTTGTGTCTTTTCATGTTACAACATAGTTGCTATGTCTTATTGTTAGAACTCTATCTTTCATGATTCATGTTTAGAGTACCTTAATCCTAGTTATCAATACTTTTACAATAATGATGATCAAGATTGTATTGTCTGCATGTCACCTCAAAAATTATACTGTTTTGATCGTTTACCTACTCGAGGACGAGCATGAACTAAGCTTGGGGATATTGATACGTCCATAATGTATCTATAATTTTTGATGGTTTATGCTAACAATATGCTTTTGACACTCCTTTTTGTATAAAATTTATGATTTATTTGAACTGACCTACTAGTAGCTGTAAAAGTGCACAATGTTCTTGTTTTACACTTTGATGCGTAGGAATTACCAAGAATACAAGTGGAAACCTTGTTGGAGTCAAATTTGGATTTTTTCAGAAATCTGTCTCAGAACCCTTTTTGAAGACGGTCACATTTCGGATCGAAGACGGCGTCAAACGGAAAACTCTTCAACTACAAAGTTGTTAAAAATTTCACGACAAACGTTCTAAACATAAAATTTAGCTGATTCTGAGTCCGGACCGGTCTTTTAGACCCGATTAACTACAGCCCAAGATGGGGTGACGGGAATCCGAGAAGCTATATAAAGGGAGGAAACCTAATTCGCCCAGGGCATCTCCACCCATGAATTTGCAGCCACCAAAGCCATGTTTTTGCCTCCCCCAAGGATCCCATTGATGACCCACAAGTATAGGGGGTGTGTCGCAGTATTTTCGATAAGTAAGAGTGTCGAACCCAACGAGGAGAAGAAGGTGCTGGCTAGTGGTATAGATCAGGAATTCTCCGCAAATACTTAGCAAACGAATTTTTAGGGGTTTTTGATAAAGCAAGTAAAGAAAGTACGACTAAAAAAAAACAGTAAGAATAAATGTAGCAAGTGGCCCAATCCTTTATGCAGCAAATGACAAGCTGGTTGTATTACTTAAGATGACCAAACGTTCTCGAGGACACATGGGAAGACTGCCAAGTGCTTTCGCTTCATATAGTTGATTAATCTTCTTTAGCTTGCTAAGTGTTGTGTGGGTGAACATGTGCTAATGTACCGACCTTCCTAGGACTAATACATACTTGTGATTATACCCCTTGCAAACATCCGTAAGTACAAGAAAGTAATTAAGGTAGAAACCTAACCACAGCTTTAAACTCTAAGACCCTTACGTCCCTTGTGCAATGGTTTCCTAACGGGGGTTCAGGTTTCTGTCACTCCGGCAACCCCTAGGATTAGTATCCAAATACACAATGCATTCTCCTAGGCCCATATAGGTGAAGTGTCATGTAGTCGACATTCACATGACACCACTAGAAGAAGTACACCACAACTTAAATATCAAACTATTGAATCTTTCTCAACACAACTCCACTACTAACAACATGACTTCTCCCATGTCCTCAAGAACAAAACGAACTACTCACAAGACATCATATGGATCATGATCAGAGATGGAATAATGATGTATAACAATCTGAACATAAACAATAATTCAATGGTTCACTCAATAGCATCAACTACAAAGAGTAATCAACACCGTGAAAGTTTCCCCTATGAACTATGCAAGATTCCACCCAATTGTTACAACAATATGGAGATGGTGATGAGGGTGATGAGGGTGCTGATGGTGATGATGGTGGTGATGATGGTGGTGGTGATGATGATGATGATCCCGATGAATTCCAGCTTGATGGTGGTGTTGATGGCGACGATCTCCCCTCTCCGGGAAGGAATTCCCCCAGCAGAAATCTGTCTGCCAGAGAGATCTTTCTCTCTCAGTGTTTTCCGCCCCGCAGAGGCGGCAGAATCTTTCTGTCGTCACTCCCCGAGTCTTAGGGTTTCGGGAGGATAATATACGCCAGAGGGGAGTGCCAGGGGTGGACCAGGGTGGCCACACCACCTGGTGGCGCGACCTAGGCTGGCCCGCACCAGGGGGTGGTGTGGGCCCCCTGTGGCCCATCTCCAGCCCCCCTTCTGGCTTCCTTCGTCTTTTGGAAAAATAGGATTTTCCATGTATTTTCTCGGATTTTCTGATCTTCGCGAATTTTGCCTCCAAACAGCACCTTTTCCATTAGAATCCTGACTGCAGTGGTCCATGCTCCAAAAGTCATCAACCATGCAAAAACAGATGAAATAACATAAGTATCACCTCTCAATACGAAATATATCAATGAATAACAGTGAATTATGACATAGAATAGTGATGCAAAATGGACGTATCAACTCCCCCCAAGCTTAGACTTCGCTTGTCCCCAAGCGAAACTGAGCTCAATAAACATGGCCTTAGGTTTATGGAGTGAAGAGTCGATAAAAGAATACGGACAAGAAGCATCACATTCATCAATACATAGATCATAATAGAAGACAACTCACTATTATATAACTCAACTTGCAATGAGTAAAGGAAACACAATAAAGATACATAAAGTAAATCATAATTGGTAATGGCAAACTTAGCTCTTGGTCGAAGAATAGTTGATAATTTGCTGGAGTTCACAAATAACTGGTTTTCAATGATAGCTTTCAAAGTAGTAATCACCAAGATAAGAGAAATGTGCAAAACAAGGAACATAAGAAACATGATTGAATAAATCATCATATGAATGAATGAAACACAACAACTCAAAATACTTGTTGAGATAGAAGGGAATAGGTTTACTGACTCAACTAAAAAGTAAAAGAAAGGCCCTTCGCAGAGGAAAGCAGGGATTGCAAGTCTCATAAAGAGCTCCCAAAAATTATGATACTTACTAGCTTTCAGCTCTCATTGCCCCTATCATAGGCATCTTTAGGTGATTAAGGTTAAAGTGATCAAATATGAGGATATGCATTGACAAGTTGTAAATTGAGAATCTCATGTCCCTTGAATATGAGGGCCGTTCCTCATGCTAGTCAAGTTTAGTCACCGATAAGTTCTTGTCATCGTAAGCACATGTGTATCATAGAGAACCGCCAATGGGGTACCCCTTGCCCGATGATACGGAAGAATCCCCATATCAAAATGATAAGGCAAGCAAACAAAAAGCATCTCAACAATCTTCTTATTTACCATGGGAATATGGTGCTTTTTTTCTCTCTTTCCTCTTTTCATAATATCTTTTTTCTTTTTTCTTTTTTCTTTTTCTTTTTATCAATCTCTATCTCTTTTTTTATAAGAAGAATGCTTCATAGATGCTCGTTATGGTTACGCTGCAGGTTTCCACCATGTCAGCATGGATTAGACCATCGGCCCAGGCGTTTCTCTAACACATATACATAACTCCATGGACTTACAAGCTCCCCTTTCATTTCACACTGACGACATCCATAGACAAAAGAACATGATATCAACTAGGTACAAAGTACCAGTGCAATGTTGAAAGCGTTCCCCATGACAGCATGGTTCTGGTAATTCACAACTCACAAAGCGCAAGCATATACGCAACATAGATGGGCATAATGGTTCAAGTTTATTAAGTGCAAGAAAGTAAAGTGTGCCATCAAGTTCGTGAGAGCTTTATCACTAATTTTCACATAACAAGTTTAATTTGGGAGGTAGATAAAACAAGGATTTACTTGGAATAGCAATAATGCTAATAGGTAGGTATGGTGGACACAAATGGCGTGGGTTTTGGTTTAAAGGAAGTGGATGCACGAGAAGAATTCCTTCTCAGTACAGGTTTTTGGCTAGCAAAGCTGGGTAGCAAGTATAAGAGTTGAAAGAAACAAACAAACATACACGTGATAAAAACAAACATGCAATCTTCCTTGGAAGCACAAAAGATCTTAACCAGAGAATACTAGACTTATGAGCAAATCAAGAAAGAAAGATGATGAAATTATATTTCTTTAGAGTACTTTTATCTTTTTCATTCAACTCTCAAAAATAGTGTGCTACTGACCGAGCCAGGTTTGCCAAAACCAACTAAATTAACTCAATGCTCCCAAAGTGATACCAATACTAACAACAAGATCAATCATATAACCATGAATTGAAAACTAATATAAGCTATGCAAAAGAGTGAATGATAGAACTTCTCATTAATATTCCATAACGGCAACTCACACCAAGGGATACATATCTAACGAGAGAGGGGACACTTCCAAAATGCAAACCATCCTACATGATAACTTCTCTATTCATGATATGACTCTACTAATAAGGTAAAAAGATAGAAGATAGTGATGTGATACCACAACACTTCCCCAAGCTTGGAAAAAACCAAGGGGATGCCAAACCTGATGACGAATCACTCCTTTGGTGGTCGTGGTATTCTCTCAATGAGCTCTCTGATAAGTTTCCCCAAGTCCTCAATCTCGAAGGTGAGATTACGAAGGAGCTGTGAGTTTTGCTAAATGCGGCTCATGATCATGTCGGGTTGAGAATCCCAGCTCTTGCGACTTTCCCCCACTCTACCTCCTTGAAGTCTTCTTTTCCTGCATGGCTAGAACGAGGCAAATCCCAATTGGAGGGTAATTTCCCCTTGGGCATATTCTGGTATTGATGCTCATGGATAAGGGTATGGAAAGTATTCTTGGTGCGTGGAGGAAGTGACCATGGAGCCAAGCAGTGACGAGGAGTTTTCCCCCCAGTCTACATCCGTGCAGTCCTTCTGATCCTGGCAGGGTTTGCCACCACTCCAATGCTTGTAATGGAGTGCCGGTGTGCTTTGCCTCCTCTTCACCTTCACTCTTGATCTCCTTCTCCTTCCCTGGGGCATGGAGGTCTTCCTCCATAGGCTCCTTCCCTTTATCCTTGGCGGACACCATTATGCTTCTAAACCTTCAAAGAGTATGTCCTAGCAGAAACAGATCAAAATGAAAACACGACGAAAACATGATATATGAACCTCGGGAGATCCGGGGGATTATATATTACGAAGTTTCATATCAAAAGGAAGGTACTGGGAGAAAACAAGTCAGAGGTGGAGTCCGGGGTGGACTCACTACCTGGTGGCGTGGCCAAGGGTGGACCCACGCCACAGGGTGGTGTGAGCCACCCTGGCTCCGTTTCCGTCCCTTTTTCGCTTCGTAGATTTTCTTATTGACTAAAAACTACAAAAATATAGTTGGATAGTATTTTCGTGGAACTTTTCTTACCAGAACTGTTACCTATTTGAAAACGGACTTTGCAGGTCTCTGAATTTGGTATCTAGTAGATTCTTCCAGAGTCACCACTTGAATAACATCAATATCTTCATATTCATACACTTATTACTTGAGTCATAAAACCTTTCTCTTCCTTAATACACCATGATCTCCACTACCTGGAAATTTCTTTCACACAAAACTTCACACAGTTCTCATTAGCAACATTAGTATAAGTGAAGTGATAAAACCTTTTGAGTCCAACTTCAACTGAAAACCATCAAAACATAAGCTACTGTAGAAACTGCTTCCGAAAACCCAAAAAGAATTCAAAAAGGAAATCGAATAAAGAGGCAAATCCAAGAGTGGCAAAATCGGTCAAAACAGACCAGCAGGTAAAGATCATTTTTTTCGAAAATCTTCTGTTGCTCAAATCAAAAAGTGCAAAACTAACGAAAGTTAAATAACAACCTGGGGCAGAAGCAAAAAAATATTACAGCTCAATCCGACATACAGAGATCTCTCACGAATTTTTACGGTGAAGCACAAAATTCTGTTTCGGGACAGCAACTTCCCCAAATCTTACTTCCCTCTCATTAGAGGTTGATCTTGACACAAAAACCAAACAAAATGGATAAGGAGCAGTTATTACCGAAGTAATAACTTCCAAGACTCAAAGAAACAAAAACCAACTGAAATAAAAAACAAATTGGGTTGTCTCCCAAAGAGCTCTTTCTTTATAGCCATTAAGATGGGCATGATGATTTTGAAGATGCTCACATAGGAATATGAATTGAAGTGAAAAAGAGCATTAAGAAGCAGAAATACACACATTTAAGTCTAACCCACTTCCTATGCATGGGAATTTTGTGAACAAACAAGTTGTTGAAACCAGAGGCTACTTGCATAAGAAGGCAAAACAAGTGCAACATAAAAACTTTCAGCATAAAACAAGGAAACTTGATATTATTGAGATGCATAAGAACACTTTTCCCTCTCTCGTAGTAAATTTCAGTATCATGCATAAACATAACAATATAACTATCACAAGGTCCATCCTAACACTGATCACTTATTCTAACAGAAAACAAAGGAATACTAGCTCTCATAACACTACTTTGTGAAATAATATTAGAGGTATCCTTACAAAGGATAGTGTGTCCCTCTTCTTCATATTTAGTAACAAAGTCTTCCACATTTGCTATTATAGGTTCATCAACCATTTGTTTATCAGGTTCAACAGCTTTATGTGTACTTTCATTAACCATATTAGCTATCATAGAATGTTCCTTTATCTTAACTGGGAAATACATTTTCTCAATGTAAGGTTTAGGTAAAACATGATTAGCAGTATAAACTTTAGTATTTCTTGTACGAACACTCTTAGCAATATCTTTATAAGGTTCATGATACTTATTCTACTTCTTTTTAGGCACTTCAATGTAGGAAGCAAAAGCCTTAAAATAAGAAGCAATAGCTTGAGAGTCTAGACCATAAGAATTTTTAATATTTTGAAAGTCATCAGTTCCCATAAAAGATTCAATGCATTCATAATCATAATTTACACATGACTTTCTACCTTTGTCATTTTCCCATGCTTCAGCATTGTCTTGAATACGGTCCAGAAGATCCCATTTAGCTTCTTCTTCTTCCATGCGAGTGAATGATCCAACATAACAAGCATCCAATAAATCCTTATCATGAAGAGGAAGCCTTGCATAAAAGTTATTAATAATATTGTTGGGGAGCTCATGAATGGGACATTTGAGCATTAATAACTTCAATCTCCCCAAGCTTGAGTTGTACTCTCTCCATCAAGAGGCCAAAAGTTGTATATTTGATTCCGATCTTTATGAATCTCACTAGGAGGATAAAACTTTGAATAAAAGAGAGGCACTATTTCCTCCCATTCCAGAGCTTGACCATTCTTCAGCAGCTTATACCATACCTTAGCTCTTCCTTTCAGTGATAATGAGAATAACTTCTCCTTAACTTGATCTATAGTAATACCTGCATACTTGAACAACCCGCATAATTCGTGTATAAAGAGTAAATGATCACCAGGATGGAGAGTTCCATCCCCAACATAGTAGTTATCCATAACACGAACAATAATTCCTGTAGGTATATTAAAAGCATCCTTCTCAACAGGTGGTGGTTCATCTACTACCTTAGCAGTGGTAGTAGCATTGCCAAATAAGAAACTCAGCGAATTGTCCATAACAAAAATAGAGCAACTAATAGAAGTAAACAATACTCACAGTAGAAGTTTCCTTTACCAGTTCCACTCTCCAATAGCGCTTCACTCCCCGGCAACGGTGCCAGAAAATAGTCTTGATGACCCACAAGTATAGGGGGTGTATCGCAGTATTTTCGATAAGTAAGAGTGTCGAACCCAACGAGGAGCAGAAGGTGTTGGCTAGTGGTATGAATCAGGAAGTCTCGGCAAATACTTAGCAAATGGATTTTTAGGGGTTTTTGATAAAGCAAGTAAACAAAGTACGAGTAAACAAAATACAGTAAGAATAAATGCAGCAAGTGGCCCAATCCTTTATGCAGCAAAGGACAAGCCGGTTTTATTACTTAAGATGACCAAACGTTCTCGAGGACACATGGGAAGACTGTCAAGTTCTTTCGCTTCATATAGATGATTAATCTTCTTTAGCTTGCTAAGTGTTGTGTGGGTGAACCTGTGCTAATGTACCGACCTTCCTAGGACTAATACATACTTGTGATTATACCCCTTGCAAACATCCGTAAGTACAAAAAAGTAATTAAGGTAGAAACCTAACCATAGCTTTAAACTCTAAGACCCTTACGTCCCTTGTGCAATGGTTTCTTAACGGGGGTTCAGGTTTCTGTCACTCTGGCAACCCCTACGATTAGTAGCCAAATACACAATGCATTCCCCTAGGCCTATATAGGTGAAGTGTCATGTAGTCGACGTTCACATGACACCACTAGAAGAAGTACACCACAACTTAAATATCAAACTATTGAATCTTTCTCAACACAACTCCACTACTAACAACATGACTTCTCCCATGTCCTCAAGAACAAAACGAACTACTCACAAGACATCATATGGATCATGATCAGAGATGGAATAATGATGTATAACAATCTGAACATAAACAATAATTCAACGGTTCACTCAATAGCATCAACTACAAAGAGTAATCAACACCGGGAAAGTTTCCCCTATGAACTATGCAAGATTCAACCCAATTGTTACAGCAATATGGAGATGGTGATGAGGGTGCTGATGGTGGTGATGGTGGTGATGATGATGATCCCGATGAAGTCCAGCTTGATGGTGGTGTTGATCGCGACGATCTCCCCTCTCTAGGAAGGCATTCCCCCAGCAGAAATCTGTCTGCCGGAGAGATCTTTCTCTCTCGGTGTTTTCTGCCCCACAGAGGCGGCGGAATCTTTCTATCGTTGCTCCCCGAGTCTTAGGATTTTGGGAGGATAATATACGCCAGAGGGGAGTGCCAGGGGTGGACCAGGGTGGCCAGACCACCTGGTGGCGCGGCCTAGGCTGGCCCGCGCCATGGGGTGGTGTGGGCCCCTGTGGCCCATCTCCAGCCCCCCTTCTGGCTTCCTTCGTCTTCTGGAAAAATAGGATTTTCCATGTATTTTCCCGGATTTTCTGATCTTCGCGAAGTTTGCCTCCAAACAACACATTTTTCATTAGAATCCTGACTGCAGCGGTCCATGCTCCAAAAGTCATCAACCATGCAAAAACAGATGAAATAACATAAGTATCACCTCTCAATAAAAAATATATCAATGAATAAAAGTGAATTATGACATAGAATAGTGATGCAAAATGGACGTATCACCCATCTCCATGGAGGAGGGCTCCCAAGAAGCCATGAAGGAAGGGGCTAAGGGGCGGTGCTCCCCTCATGACACCGGCGGTGGGGAAGGAGTCCCCCGTGCCGCCGCCGCCTTCTTCACCATCTTCACCGCCGCCATCTCCATCACCTAATCCTCCTAGTATGAAGTGGTTCATCCTCCCACACACCTCTGTACCGTCCTATGTAAACATGGTGTTTGATGATATAAGTTATAATCTATGATCTATGTCATGTTTGTATAGTTTCTTTGTTCTTAGATTGAATGGTTGAACGTCTTTGGTTCATTAGAGTTGTATGTTGATATGGTACAGTCCTTTGGTGTCCATTATATTTGTGCGCGCATGGATTAAACATCATAGGGTTTGTAGTATGTGTAAAAGGAAGGGGGAGTTCTGCCGGAGTGATAGAAACCCGAGGACGCGAACCGGAACGTTGCACGTATGGGAGTAAGAGGACCATTAAACTTAAGGCTATGGTTGGGGAAACCTTAATGCATTGATTAGTACTTAAGGATGTTTGCTAACAATCCAATCATATAGTACATGTAATTCAAAGTAGTGAAGCGCATGTATATTTAGCCTCTCTCACATAGAAAACTGCATCGAAGACAACGAACCCGATCTATTCGCTATTTAAACTTGGGCAAAGACACCACAATTACCACCACCATTACACACTCATGGTTCTGTTAGTTTAGTGTATTTTATTGCTGCAGCAACTAGCTTTACTTTCTTGTTATTTATTATCATGCAAAGCTATCTCTATTACTCGTATTGTTGCTCTAGTTTTATTTCCTAGATAATGCAAACGTTTAGTATGCGTAGAGTTGTATCAGTGGTTGATAGAACTTGAGAGAATATTTATCCTATCTTTAGCTCCTCGTTGGATTCGACACTCTTACTTATCAAAAAGGCTACACACGATCCCCTATACTTGTGGGTTATCATCTCCCTAGGCCATCAATCTTCAAAGCTTGCAAGTAGGAAAAAATAATCAGGAAGGTAAAGAAATAACATGGTCATCAAACCATAACTAGGTATTTATGGGCAAACACAAAACAGTTGGAAATGGCAAGGTATGTTGCCTCATATATGTACCGAACATTTTTAGGGATGGTGTGAGCGAATCAGATCGCAATACACAAGCAATATGGCTTTGTACACATAACTAGGTTTGATTACCCTTCCCTAAAATCACACTATGTGACTTTTTCTTCATTGGCATAGCAAACAGAAGAACGATAGCAACACGTAATGTTTCCTCTTTGGGCAAAAATACTAGGTACAAAAGTGAAAACATTGTCCTAAACATCGTTGGTTCAGCAAAGTGCATACATTGTTGCTTGTGGAACTATCCTAAACATTGTTAGTTCAGAAAAGTGAAAAAATTTCCTCGTATAGTCTGTCTTGTGCAGATTTAGACCTGCATATGGCATTGGACATACACCTTTTTCAAAGGTAGAGTTAGTAAACCTAGTCTAATGCACAAGCATTGTACACACCACTTGGTTCGATAATCCCATTTCGGAAGTGCATAACACACACATTTTAATCATCAACAACTCTTTATGCAAGATTTGTCGTCACTTCAACCGTAGGATGAGTATGAATCTAAAATCCTACTCTTAAAAACAGGAGGCCAAGAAACGGACGACTCGATATTTCCAAAAACAAAACAAAGGATCAACAATAAACCCTAATCGAAAATACCTTGAAAATGCACATCTACAATGCATGTAGATCTACCGTCAAAATGGCTCAAATAAGAAGGGGCAGAGCTTACCGCCATTGCCAACCCTACGAAGCACACAGATGCAGCAGATTGTTCAACACAAAGCAACATGTACGGTTGACGAATACATAGATGTTGAGGTCACCCGGATCTTGCTCTCCGCATGTGACTGCAGGTGTCGATGATGAGCGAGAGATTCGTTAGTGACAGTGAAACAATAGAGGGAGGAGAATGATAGAAGAGTACAGAGGGAGAGGAGTGGGTGATGAGGGGATTTATGACGCGTGTTCCAGACGGGACGCGCTGTCTCCCTCTCGTTGCCAACACGAGCGTCCATGATTTTTTTTGCTCGACCGAGCGAGGCTTCAAGAGAACGGCCAATTCGAGCATTGTCACCCGACCTGCCTCTAGGTGGTTTTAAGACTCATGATGGTGACATCACAGGGGTCATGCAGGTATTCGATCAGACCGATTTCAACGGCAGCTCAGCTTGTCCCGGAAGAATGTAGGATAGAAAACGACATACCTAGTTGCCCAGCTTCCGGCAACATGGTTGTATCACGTTTAAGACATGTTTTCTTGAGATGCTTACCTTCTGAGAGAAAAACCATCGTCGCTCCGCACAAGCGACTCGGGGGAGCCAAAAACCGTCACCGTCGGGAGCCCTCCTACCTTCCACCCCCTCCGCCGCTGCTGCCGCGTGCCGTCCCTGTAGTGGCGGCGGACGCCCTCACCTCCAAAGGGGCTAGGGGAGCTCGCCGTGGAGGCGCTCATCGTAGAGGAGTGCCTAGGTCGACGCGGATCTGTCGGGTTATCGCGGCGTAGGCGGCTGCTTGCTGGCGCTCGGCGGAGGCACGGCGGAGCTGATGGGGCATGCTGGCATGGTGTGCTGGCGGCGCCCGTGCATGCCCAGGCACCGATGGGATCGGCGGGCCTAGATGGTCTCGGTGGGCCCTACCCCTAGGACGCGCTAGCTCTACCATGAATCTGTGGTCTTCTTCCTCGTCGGTCCTCAGACGACGACGGTGGTGGCCGGAGTTGTTGCTCCTATGGCGGCAGTGAACCATGGTGCTTGGATCAGACCATCTCGGTCTCTTTCTTGGTGTGTCATGGGTAGTTGCTGTTGTAGGGGTTCCGCGTATGAAAACAATAAAATTTTACCCTACGCCCCTGAACCCCTGAAGCTGCCAGGACCTATCTATTAGTAATATAGTAACGGGAGGGGCTTTTCGCGAACTTACCCTTGAAGACCGAAAAGCGTTGTCAACGCTTAGGAGAGCGTGGTTGATGTAGACGAGCTGAAGCCGACCTTAAGGTCGTGATGAAGTCCTTGCGCTCCTCTGGCTCCAACGACTTGAGTGCCTCAAGTGCGACACCTTGCGGGGAGTTATACACGTCCGGTGCCTGACGATGACTCCCGCTTCCCCGATCTAGTAGCAGTTGCGGAAGTAGAGCTCCAAGATCTGAATCCCGCAGCGCGACGGCGCTCCGCGGTGAAGATGTCTCTCGCTCGCGTAGTCCAGACTTGGGACCACGGTCACGAGAGAGAGAGAGTGGGAGGAGAAAATATCAACTAGAGGTCTTCCCAAAAGTGAGAAGACCTTTATTGATTATTGGTGTATTTAAATTGGCCAAATACCCCCACTATATATAGGGGGAGGGGAGGTACTACCTCCCTCAAAGTCCCGGGGTGTGACTAAAGGAGAGGAGGGGGAGGGGTGGCCGCCGGCCACCCTAGTGGGCCCCGCATGGGGGGGCTAGGCCCAGCCGGCCTCCCCCTTGCCCTTTCTCCCTCTCTCCTTTCCCCTAATGGGCCCTCTCCCTCCGGAAATTGGCCCATTAAGCCTTTGACCATTTATTTGATTTTTCTCTTTATTAAATAATTATGAATAAATGATTAAATCAACATTTAACATTCATTCACATATTATTCAACCTCCGTGGCCATGGAACACCTTCCACCTCCACTCCGGACATCCTCCGGACTTACCGAAACCCTTCCGGTTTTCTCCCTACTCTTCTTCGGTGATTCCACCGATCCTATAAACACCCTCTAAGCATCATCAAGCCCTTAAGCGTGATACCCCACGGTTCGGGAACACTCCAGACATGGTCGGGACACTCGCGCACAAATGATCGACAGAGGGACCTGGATGACCATGTGATCCCTGTGCGTTCCACGAAGATCTTTCGTCGTTTGAACTGGGACATTCGTGTCTTATTCCCTTTGTCTCTCGATACTTGCATTGCCCGAGATCTGATCAGTGACATCACCATGTCGTGTTCAATCTCGTTACTGAACAATGCTACTTGACTCGTTCCGACAAGTGATATCCCCGTTGTAGCACCCTGGTAAAACCACTACTAGAAAATCGCGTGTTATTCTTACTTTGTGCATTGAATCCTCATGACAACATGCTCATGTCATCATGCCACATTGCATTTGAGCATCGTCATCATGCATTTGTTTGTCTAAAACTATTTTATAAAAGTGTCTCTTTATTTTCCAAATAACCCTTTTTTATTCAAATACAAAACCTGGTCTTTCTGAGTATTTTATTTGTCTCAAAACTAATAACAAAAAGTCTTTCAAAATAATAAATAAATACTTTTCGGGGAGGCAGCCGGCAAGGCCCAATGGCCCAGCCAGCCAGCCTACTACCCAAACTAGAAGAACCAAAACCCTAATCCTATCTATCTCAAATCCTAACCCCACCTACCCCTGCACCCAGCCGCCATTGTCCCAGGTGCATGCTCAATACGCACCGTGCGTGCGGAAGCAAACCTACCGCGCTACCACCCTGCCTGGCCCCACCGACATGCCCGCATCACACCGAGCCAGCCCCGCACATCCGGACTGGCCGCTACATGCTAACCACCCTCGCTCCCTCGTCTCCACCCGCGTCGAGCGCCGCCCCTCTCCTCTGCTCACCGAGCTGCCGCCGCCCTCTTAGCGTCCAGCACTGCTCGGAGCCCAGTCCCATGCGTCCCAGTCAGTGGTCGCTGCCGCTTACGGCCTCCTCGTCGCCCGCACCACCCCGCACGCGAGCCGCCTGAGCTCCTCCTCGTCGCCATGCTTCCTCCGCTCGGGCCGCTGCCACCTCCCGCTGCAAGCAGCAGCGAGCCCCGCTCCTCTCTTCCCGAGGCGCGCGTCGCTGCCGTCGGCTTCGCCACCGTCTCCCCTGCAGCGAGCCCTGCCGCCAGCGGGCCCTCTCCTTACCGGATGCCGCCTCGTCTACCCGTGCACCTCCGTCGTCCAGCCACTGCCTCTGTTGCCCGAGCACGAGCTCCCCTTGCCGTCGTCTCGCACCTAACCACCGCGAGCTCGTGTTCCACCAAGCCCCGCCACCGAGCCTCCCTGAGCAGAGCTCCTCCGCCTCCTGCACGCGTGTGCCGGTGCAGCTGCACCTTGCCGTCCTCCGCCGGTGTGCTTGCGTACCTTGCAGGTCAACCCCGTGAGGCTCCCTGCACCCGTGCCGCCCCGAGCTCGCCTGGCGCTCGTCCCCGACCCGGGATCTGCCGCGCATCGACACCGTCCCTGTCCCGTTCGACCCCTACCTCCGTGCCCACGTCGGCATCGGCATCCTCCCCGCATCTCGTCTCATCTTTGTCTCGTGTGACCTGGTCGTGCCCTCTGTTACTCCTGTTGTACTCATGTCACAGATGTTGTACTATTGGAATATTGTGGGGTGACATTGTGGAGATGTTATTGCCTAAGTCGAGCCCTATTCCGTGGAACGACATGGTATTTCGAAGATAATCGCCGCAAATTTGGTGCGACAAGGCCTCCCGTTGACAAGCAACCCGAGTCCGACACCGGCAATCTAAGTGAGAACCCCAAGTACGCCGTCGTGGAACCCGGAGGTGGTGACGCCATATCGACAAGGTCTCCTTCATGGAACACCAAGTTCTTCTTCACGGATCTGAACCCCGACCCCGGAATCGAAGAGTGAACCGTAGGCCCCGAGCTCTCCCTCCTAGAGTCCGAAGACCGATCCCGTCGAACCCCTTCGAGCCCCAAGATCTTCGACCCTAGATGTGTGACCCCTACCTATCCTTATTTTATAAATGCCATCTATATGAATTGCTACATATTAAATTGCTCATACTTGCATGCATATTATGGGTGTTTGGGGCTATTCCAATGATTCACCTAAACTAAATATGGAGTCTATATGCGGATACATTTGTCTTATTCTAGACTCCATTTAAATTTGTGTAGCGAATCAATGCTATGTTTTGCCTTGTTAAGACAACATCTAAATTGCGGGGTACCTATACAACAGGAACCTATTAATTAATTGTCGGGACCCCGGTTTCGCTTAATATTGTCTAGTTGCACCGCATCTTTGCCATGTCATGCATCATGCCCGGTCTTCTGCCGTAGTATTAAATAGTGCATCCGGTGTTTCTTTTAGTGCTTTGCTTCTTCGCGGATTAGGCCGATGAGTTGATGCGAGTATCGTCATGTCCTTCAGATAATGTACCTTCGGCAGTGTTTCCCAGGCGAGCATTCTCCCCCTTTCTACCTATTTTGCATTTATAGTCTTTATTTTCTCCTGTTGATCTATTGCTATCCGTGTTGTGATGCTTTAGTTTCCGTGCACCATTTATATTCCTTGCAGCCTCTATATTTCCTTGGACACATCCTATTGCCTGTTGTTTGATAGATAGTCAGACTTGCGAGTCGTAGTTGCTTGCTCAGGTGCTGCTTTCGCGTGATTGTTGCTCCACCATTGTTGGAAGGTTGGCACATGTTTAATGGTGGAGATGATCATGACCTTAAATACAACTTGATTAAAATGCTGGGAGTAGTTATAACTAATATTTAGTTTTTAACCGCTCACTTGTGTCCCGTAGGCCCCGAGTACTTGATACCTGTTCCTTGGCTATCGCACTATCCGCATGTGGGACCATGAATCCCCTTAGCCAGAGCTTGATTCATTTCTTATTTCTTGGGGCCACAAACTAGTTTGGGGCTTTATTACTATCCTATACTTATGCCATGCTTTACTGCTTTATTTACGATTGTGCGTGGAGCACGTGTACTGTTTTGGAACGTGGAATTTTTTCGTGGTATAGACAAGCCCAGTCACACTTTCGGGTTCCTAGTCGTTTATAGCCATTGACAAAAACCCTGAGTCCGTCTCGGAGCCAGCCAACTTCGTTGCGGGTAGCTTAGTGGGGTGGCCCCCTGAAATATTTTATGAATCCTGTGATTTCTTTGTCGTGAAAGCCTCGTTGGGTTTTGATTTGGTTTTTCCGAGGTTGATCGTGTGTGTGTTGCTATTTGTGCACCCCTGCAGAGTAAATCTTTCTGAAAGCCGTGTCCGCGGTTATGGACGACTTGGAGCACAGTATCTCGATCATAGACAAGCATAACTAAAGTAGTGCTATAAATTTGACTTAATATGTGACTAGTAATCAGCTTCACTATAATGGATGGATAATAAATGTGCCAACAACTGGTGGAACTGGGGTGTATCGTGTCATGTTATACCTGCCTAGTAAGTATCGCAACTCCAATGGAATGAAATAAAAGTGCCAACAACTGCTGGGTTTGGGATGTCACATGCTAATTGTATCTGACTAGTAAGTACTGCAACTACAACTGAATGGTTAACTAAAACTGCCCACTACTTATGCTATCAGGATGACTAATGATATCTATATCTGACTAGTAAGTGCTACAACTATAATGGAATGAATTAAACTGCCAACTGTGTGAGTTCCTTGGTTTGACTTCCTCGTTTGGTCTCGAGGGGGAAATACCAGGAGGGGTATGATTGGTGTTAGTATCAGGTTGGTCCCGAATAGGTCTCTCTTCTCCCTCTCTAATAGCCGACAGTTGAATCGAGTCTCTATAGATTGTTTAGTGCATGTTGCGCTGCCGCTTCATTCCACCATACCTATGTAGGCGAGAGCCGCCGAATTCTAGCCTCGCCGTGTACTGGCCTCAGTACTGACGCTCCTCTTTTTCCTTTGCCCTTTGTCGGCACCCCTTTTGTTTTAGCAGGTTTGAGATCGACGTCGTTAGCAGGGTTACCCTTCCGGCTTGGCCTGGTGATGACCCACAAGTATAGGGGTTGTATCGCAGTATTTTTGGTAAGTAAGAGTGTCGAACCCAACGAGGAGCAGTAGGTGCTGGCTAGTGGTATGGATCAGGAATTCTCTGCAAATACTTAGCAAACGGATTTTTAGGGTTTTTTGATAAAGCAAGTAAACAAAGTACGAGTAAATAAAAGATGGTAGGAATAAATACAGCAAGTGGCCCAATCCTTTATGCAGCAAAGGACAAGCCGGTTGTATTACTTAAGATGACCAAACGTTCTCGAGGACACATGGGAAGACTGTCAAGTGCTTTCACTTCATATAGTTGATTAATTTTCTTTAGCTTGCTAAGTGTTGTGTGGATGAACCTGTGCTAATGTACTGCCCCATCCAAGACTAATACATACTTGTGATTATACCCCTTGCAAACATCCGTAAGTACAAGAAAGTAATTAAGGTAGAAACCTAACCACAACTTTAAACTCTAAGACCCTTACGTCCCTTGTGCAATGGTTTCCTAACGTGGGTTTAGGTTTCTATCACTCCGGCAACCCCTACGATTAGTAACCAAATACACAATGCATTCCCCTAGGCCCATATAGGTGAAGTGTCATGTAGTCGACGTTCACATGACACCACTAGAAGAAGTACACCACAACTTAAATAGCAATCTATTGAATCTCTCTCAACACACCTCCACTACTAACAACAAGACTTCTCCTGTGTCCTCAAGAACAAAACAAACTACTCACAGGACATCATATGGATCATGATCAGAGATGGAATAATGATGTATAACAATCTGAACATAAACAATAATTCAATGGTTCACTCAATAGCATTAACTACAAGGAGTAATCAACACCGGGAAAGTTTCCCCTATGAACTAATGCAAGATTCAACTCAATTGTTACAACAATATGGAGATGGTGATGAGGGTGCTGATGGTGATGATGGTGGTGATGATGATGATGATCCCGATGAAGTCCAGCTTGATGGTGGTGTTGATGGAGACGATCTCCCCTCTCCGGGAAGGAATTCCCCCAGCAGAAATCTGTCTGCCAGAGAGATCTTTCTCTCTTGGTGTTTTTTGCCCCGCAGAGGCGGCAGAATCTTTCTATGGTCGCTCCCCGAGTCTTAGGGTTTCGGGAGGATGATATACGCCAGAGGGGAGAGGCTGGAGTGGGCCAGGGTGGCGACGCCATGGGGTGGTGTGGGCCCCCTGTGGCCCATCTCTACTCCATCTTCTGGCATATTTAGTCTTCTGGAAAAATAGGATTTTCCGTATATTTTCCCAGATTTTCTGATCTTCGCGAATTTTGCCTCCAAACAGCACCTTTTCCATCAGGATCCTGACTACAGCGGTCCATGCTCCAAAAGTCATCAACCATGCAAAAACAGATGAAATAACATAAGTATCACCTCTCAGTACGAAATATATCAATGAATATTAGTGAACTAAGACATAGAATAGTGATGCAAAATGGATGTATCAACTCCCCCCCAAGCTTAGACTTCGCTTGTCCCCAAGCGAAACTGAGCTCAATTAACATGGCCTCAGGTTTATGGAGTGAAGAGTCGATAAAATAATACGGACAAGAAGCATCACATTCATCAAAATCATAGATCATAATAGAAGACAACTCACCATTATATAACTCAACTTGTAATGAGTAAAGGAAACACAATAAAGATACATAAAGTGAATCATAATTGGTAATGGCAAACTTAGCTCTTGGTCGAAAAATAGTTGATAATTTGCTGGAGTTCACAAATAGCTGGTTTTCAATGAAAGCTTTCAAAGTAGTAAACATCAAGATAAGAGTAATGTGCAAAACAAGGAACATAAGAAACATGATTGAATAAATCATCATAAGAATGAATGAAACACATCAACTCAAAATACTTGCTGAGGTAGAAGGGAATAGGTTTACTGGCTCAACTACAAAGCAAAAGAAAGGCCCTCCACAGAGGGAAGAAGGGATTGCAAGTCTCATAAAGAGCTCCCAAAAATTATGATACTTACTAGCTTTCAGCTCTCATTGCCCCTATCATAGGCATCTTTTGGTGGTTAGGATTAAAGTGACACAACTAAGAGGATATGCTTGACAAGTTATAAATTGAAGTCCCATGCCACTTAATTATGAGTACCGATCCTCATGCTACTCAACTTCAGTCATGAGCAAGCTCTTGTCATTGTAAATACATGTGTATCATTAAGAACCGCCAACGGGGTACCCCTTGCATATGACACAGGAGCTATCCCATAATCAAAATGACAAGGTAAGCAGACAGTGAGCATCTCAGCGATCTTTTTATTTGCTATTTGCATAGGTTTTTATTGAGGATGCTTCATAGAATTCTCACTATAGTTGTGCTGCAAGTTTCCACCATGATTAGGCATGGCTTAGGCTAGCGGCCCAGGCGTTTCTCTAACACACATATAAACTCCATGATCTTACAAGTTCCACTTTTATTTCACACCGCCGGGATCCATAAGCAAAAGAACATGATATCAACTAGGTACAAGTACCAATGAAGTGTTGAAAGCAGTCCCCATGATACATGGTTCTGCTAACTTCAACTCATAAAGCGCAAGCATATACGCAACAAAGAAGGACCCAATGGTTCAAGTTTATTAAATGCAAGAAAGTAAAGTGTGCCATCAAGTTCGTGAGAGCTTTAATCACCAATTTTCACATAACAAATTTAATTTGGGAGGTAGATAAAACAAGAATTTACTTGGAATAGCAATAATGCTACTAGGTAGGTATGGTGGACACAAATGGCAAAGGTTTTGGTTTAAAGGAGTGGATGCACGAGAAGAATACCCTCTCAGTATAGGTTTTTGGCTAGCAAGGCTGGGTAGCAAGTATAAGAGTTGAAGGAAACAACCAAACATACAAGTGATAAAAAAACATGCAATCTTCCTTGGAAGCACAAAAGATCTTAACTAGAGAATACTAGACTTATGAGCAAATCAAGAAAGAAAGATGATGAAATTATTTTTCTTTAGAGTACTTCTATCTTTTTCATTCAACTCTCAAAAATTGTGTTGCTACTGACCGAGCCAGGTTTGCCAAAACCAACTAAATTAACTCAATGATCCCAAAGTGATACCAATACTAACAACAAGATCAATCATATAACCACGAATTGAAAACTAATATAAGCTATGCAAAAGAGTAAATGATAGAAGTTCTCATTAATATTCCATAACGGCAACTCACACCAAGGGATACATATCTAACGAGAGAGGGTACACTTCCATAATGCAAACCATACTACAAAATAACTCCTCTATTCATGATATGACTCTACTAATAAGGTAAAAAGATAGAAGATAGTTATGTGATACCGCGGCACTCCCCCAAGCTTGGAACAAACCAAGGGGATGCCAAACCTGATGACGAATTACTCCTTTGGTGGTGGTGGTATCCTCTCAATGAGCTCTTTGATTAGTTTCCCCAAGTCCTCAATCTCGAAGGTGAGAGTACGAATCAACTCCGAGTTGTGCTCAATACGGCTCATAATCATTTCATGTTGAGAATTCCAACTCTTGCTATTCTTTCCCCACTCTTCCTCCTTGAAGTCTTCTTTTCTGGCATGGCTAGAACGAGGCAAATCCCAATTGGAGGGTAATTTTCCTTTGGGCATATTCTGGTATTGATGCTCATGGATAAGGGTATAGAAAGGATTCTTGGTGTGTGGAGGAAGTGACCGTGGAGCCAAACTATGACGAGGAGCTTTCCCCCCAGTCTGCATCCATGCAGTCCTTCTAACCCTGGCAGGTTTCGTCACCACTCCAATGCTTGCAATGGTAGTGCCGGTGTGCGGATGTTGGCCTTGCTCCTCTTCACCATCACTCTTGACCTCCTTCTCCTTCCCGGGCTCTTGGAGGTCTTCCTCCATAGGTTCCTTCCCTTTATCCTTGGCGGACACCATTGTGCTTCTAAGCCTTCAAAGAGTATGTCCTGGCAGAAACAGATCAAAATGAAAACACGACAAAAACACGATATACGAGCCTCGGGGGGTCCGGGGGGTTATATATTACAAAGTTTCATTTCAAAAGGAAGGTACTGGGTGAAAACGAGTCGGAGGCGGAGTCCAGGGTGGACTCACCACCTGGTGGCGCGGCCAGGGGAGGGCCCACGCCACAGGGTGTTGTGAGCCACCCTGGCTCCGTTTCCGTCCCTTTTTCGCTTCATAGCTTTCCTTATTGACTGAAAACTGCAAAATATAGTTGGATAGTATTTTCGCGGTACTTTTCTTACCAGAACTGTTACCTATTTGAAAACAGACTCTGCATGTATCTGAATTTGGTATCTAGTAGATTCTTCCGGAGTTTCCACTTGAATAATCATCAGTATCTTCATCTTCATATACTTATTACTTCAGTCATAAAGCCCTTCTCTTCCTTATTACACATTATCTCCACTTTCCTGGAAATTTCTTTCACACAAAACTTCACACAGTTCTCATTAGCAACATTAGTATAAGTGAAGTGATAAAACCTTTTGAGTCCAACTTCAACTAAAAACCATCAAAACATAAGCTACTGTAGCAACTCCTTCTGAAAACCCAAAAAGAATTCAAGAAGGAAATCGAATAAAGAAGCAAATGCAAGATTGGCAAAATCTGTCAAAACAGACCAGCAGGTAAAGATAATTTTTTTTCGAAAATCTCTTGTTGCTCAAATCAAAACGTGCAAAACTAACGAAAGTTAAATAAAAACCTGGGGAAAAAGCACAAAAAATTACAGCTCAATCTGACATACACAGATCTCTCACGAATTTTTACGGTGAAGCACAAAAAATCTGTTTCGGGACAGCAACTTCCCCAAATCTTACTTCTCTCTCATTAGAGGTTGATCTTGACACAAAAATCAAACAAAACAGATAAGGAGCGGTTATTACCGAAGTAGTAACTTCCAAGACTCAAAGAAACAAAAATAAACTGAAAGCAAAAACAAATTGGGTTGTCTCCAAAAAAGCTCTTTCTTTATAGCCATTAAGATGGGCATGATAATTTTGAAGACGCTCTCATAGGAATATGAATTGAAGAGAAAGAGAGCATTAAGAAACAAACATACACACATTTAAGTCTAACCCACTTCCTATGCAAGGGAATTTTGTAAACAAACAAGTTGTTGAAACCAGAGGCAACTTGCATAAGAAGGCAAAAGAAGTGCAGCATAAAAACTTTCAGCATAAAACGAGGAAACTTGATATTATTGAGATGCATAAGAACACTTTTCCCTCTCTCATAGTAACTTTCAGTATCATGCATAAACTTAACAATATAGCTATCACAAGGACCATCATAGCAATGATCACTTATTCTAACAGAAAACACAGGAATACTAGCTCTCATAACACTACTATGTGAAACAATATTAGAGGTATCCTTGCAAAGGATAGTGTGTCCCTCTTTTTCATATTTTGTGACAAAGTCTTTCACACTTGCTATTATAGGTTCATCAACCATTTGTTTATCAAGTTCAACAACTTTATTCATACTTTCATTAACCATACTAGCTATCATAGAATGTTCCTTTACCTTAACTGGGAAAGGGATTTTCTCAATGTAAGGTTCAGGTAAAACATGATTAGCCGTATAAAATTCAGTATTTCTTTAAGGAACACTCTTAGCAATATCTTTATAAGGTTCATGATACTTATTCCACTTCTTTTTAGGCCCTTCAATATAGGAAGCAAAAGCCTTAAAATAAGAAGCAATAGCTTGAGAGTCTAGACCATAAGCATTTTTAATGTTTTGAAAGTCATCAGTTCCCATAAAAGATTCAATGCATTCATAATCATAATTTATACCTGAGTTTCTACCTTTGTCATTCTCCCAAGCTTCAGCATTGTCTTGAATACGGTCCGGAAGATCCCATTTAGCTTCTTCTTCCATGCGAGTGAATGATCCAGCACAAGAAGCATCCAATAAATCCTTGTCATGTAGAGGGAGCCTTGCATAAAAGTTATTGATAATAATATTGTTGGGGAGCTCATGTATGGGACATTTGAGCATTAGTAACTTCAATCTCACCCAAGCTTGAGCTGTACTCTCTCCATCAAGAGGCCAAAAGTTATATATTTGATTCCGATCTTTATGAATCTCACTAGGAGGATAAAAATTTGAATAAAAGAGAGGCACTATTTCCTCCCATTCCAGAGCTTGACCATTCTTCAGCAGCTTATACCATTCCTCAGCTCTTGCTTTTAGTGATAATGAGAATAACTTCTTCTTAACTTGATCTGTAGTAATACCTGCACACTTGAACAACCCGTATAATTCGTGTATAAGGAGCAAATGATCACCGGGATGGACAGTTCCATCCCCAACATAGTAGTTATCCATAACACGATCAATAATTCTTGTAGGTATTTTGAAAACATCATTCTCAGCAGGTGGTGGCTTATCTACTACCTTAGAAGTGGTAGTTGCATTACCAAATAAGAAACTCAGTGAATTATCCATAACGGAAATAAAGCAACTAACAGAAGTAAACAATACTCACAGTAGAAGTTTCCTTTACCAGTTCCACTCTCCAATAGCGCTTCACTCCCTGGCAACAGCGCCAGAAAATAGTCTTGATGACCCACAAGTATAGGGGGTGTATCGCAGTATTTTCGATCAGTAAGAGTGTCGAACCCAACGAGGAGCAGAAGGTGCTGGCTAGTGGTATGGATCAGGAATTCTCTACAAATACTTAGCAAACGGATTTTTAGGGGTTTTGATAAAGCAAGTAAACAAAGTACGAGTAAATAAAAGACAGTAGGAATAAATGTAGCAAGTGGCCCAATCCTTTATGCAGCAAAGGACAAGCCGGTTGTATTACTTAAGATGACCAAACATTCTCCAGGACACATGGGAAGACTCTCAAGTGCTTTCACTTCATATAGTTGATTAATCTTATTTAGCTTGCTAAGTGTTGTGTGGGTGAACCTGTGTTAATGTACCGCCCCATCCAACACTAATACATACTTGTGATTATACCCCTTGCAAACATCCGTAAGTACAAGAAAGTAATTAAGGTAGAAACCTAACCACAGTTTTAAACTCTAAGACCCTTACGTCCCTTGTGTAATGGTTTCCTAATGGGGGTTCAGGTTTCTATCACTCCGGCAACCCCTACGATTAGTAGCCAAATACATAATGCATTCCCCTAGGCCCATATAGGTGAAGTGTCATGTAGTCGACGTTCACATGACACCACTAGAAGAAGTACACCACAACTTAAATAGCAATCTATTGAATCTCTCTCAACACAACTCCACTACTAACAACAAGACTTCTCCCGTGTCCTCAAGAACAAAACGAACTACTCGCAAGACATCATATGGATCATGATCAGAGATGGAATAATGATGTATAACAATCTGAACATAAACAATAATTCAATGGTTCACTCAATAGCATTAACTACAAGGAGTAATCAACACCGGGAAGTTTCCCCTATGAACTAATGCAAGATTCAACTCAATTGTTACAGCAATATGGAGATGGTGATGAGGGTGCTGATGGTGATGATGGTGGTGGTGATGATGATGATGATCCCGATGAAGTCCATCTTGATGGTGGTGTTGATGGCGACGATCTCCCCTCTCCGGGAAGGAATTCCCCCGGTAGAAATATGTCTGCCGGAGAGATCTTTCTCTCACGGTGTTTTCCGCCCCACAGAGGTGGCGGAATCTTTCTGTGGTCGCTCCCCGAGTCTTAGGATTTCGGGAGGATGATATACGCCAGAGGATAGAGGCTAGAGTGGGCCAGGGTGGCCACACCACCTCCTGGCGCGGCCTAGGGCTGCCCGCGCCATGGGGTGATGTGGGCCCCCTATGGCCCATCTCCACTCCGTCTTCTAGCATCTTTAGTCTTCTGGGAAAATAGGATTTTCCGTATATTTTCCCGGATTTTCTAATCTTCGTGAATTTTGCCTCCAAACAACACCTTTTCCTTCAGAATCCTGACTGCAGCGGTCCATGCTCCAAAAGTCATCAACCATGCAAAGACAGATGAAATAACATAAGTATCACCTCTCAGTACGAAATATATCAATGAATAATAGTGAATTAAGACATAGAATATGATGCAAAATGGATGTATCACCTGGGCAGGGTTATGGACGCCATTGGTTATTCTTCAGGGATCTTAGCCCCATTTGCATCTTGTCCGTAGTCGGACGCTCTATCATTTTCAAGGTGATTTGGATCTTTGTATAGTATACCTGTATTCTTGACTCATGGAGTTGTTGTTGTATATATGTTCTGTGGGTTCCATCATGGACTAATGTGTAATGGTATTACTTCGTTCTCCACCCGCACGCAAGTGCCTGGTAGGCGTCCTTGAATCGTTTCTATGCGGGTTTGGCGGGAAGCGCTAAAACTTGCATAGGGTCGATTCGAGGGTGTTACACCTGTGATCAAATCACACGCTGCGTAGCTATTGGATATAACCTCTCCGAGTGGGCCCTTGAGTATCTTCCTGTCACATGGACGGACAAATCCCGCTCTTGACATATATTGCCTCTACGGTTTCCTCCAAATACCTGAACACACCTTTATAACCACCGTATTACCAGATGGCATTTGATGCTATCTAAGCACTCTCGGGAGACAGTGATTGATATAGCCTCACGGTCTAAGGAATAGTCTACGAGGATCAATTTCTAATCATCGTAACTTGAACTTCGTGACATGATCGGGTCACGATGTTTAGGTTGGGTATTGGTTCATCATCTCATTCTCAGAATGAGATGACCTTATTTCCAACTGGCATAAATGCCACATGATCAGGAAACTTGATCATTTGTTGACCAATGAACTAGTGACTAGAGTTTCACTGGGAACCCCTGGTTGTTTGTATATCACACGTGTATTGATGTTTCCACTCAATACAGTTATAGCATGATATAAAAATTAATCATAAACTATATGAAATATGATAATAGTCCTTACTACTATTTGTCTCTAGGGCATATTTCCAAGAGTCTCCCACTTGCACTAGCGTACAAATACACTAGCTGCATTTGTTATCAATCTTTGGCACCATATACCCGGTACTCTGAACATGCTTGCTCATGGAAGAGGTTGAGTCTTGGGTCTGTACTTTACAGTCACAAATCCTTTGAAACTTACTAATGTCACCTTGATTGACATTAATATTCTATCATCACATGACAGCATCTGTGTGTATGCATCGTTGCTATGGCACCACAACGAGGCCTGATTCTAGGAGCCTACAGTGACGTTAGATCAACCTCGAGGGATTTCTCATGGGCACTGTGCCCTGGGACACATCATTCTACTTTAAAAGCGAACTAGCCCCGCCATAACATTATACAACACTTTAGATGGTACCCTTATCTATTATTATAAATGTATTCATCGAAACACTAGTGCACTCTGTGCAACTTTCGATGTCTTTGTTCACCTCGCTTCCTACTTAACTTTAATTGGTATCTAGAGGAGTTTCCAATATATTCCCTTATAACATAACTCTTTATGCTTTAAGATATGTCATCCTTTATGGATCTGGAAAACATGTCTGCAGTTCTCTATTAGACACTGTGGACAAAACATAGCTCAACGTTCTATGATTCGAACTTAATCACTTTTATGCTAAGTTATCATCATGGTTTTCTAAGAAAGAACCTATGTCTCAACATAGTGGATGATGATCATCCTTTTCTTTCTTTCAACCATTGATATTAAACTTAATACTATTCCTAATTTGAGTTATTAGGGATCAGTTCCTTAATTAACTTCTATTCTGAAACCCCTTTCAGAATCCCTTAAGGAATACTACATAATATCATAATACACTTATTGTCAACTTCTACATCTTATAAATCATTATTTATAAGTATTTGTGCTTTCATTCTTAACATACTTAAGAATTACTCCTATAAGCTCCCACTCAGAATATGTTCCTACATATTTGAATTTGAGACTTATATTGCTCCCACTTAAAAATATGTCAATCACATATTGTTTCAGGAAGACTTTCATAGCTCCCACTCAATTTTATGCAAATTGCATATCCTCCCACTATTTTGAACAATTTCAAAATCCTTTGATCAAATATCAAACTTGGAGATTTACTATGAGATACTAGTACTGTTACTAGTTTTAAATCTAGTAGACATTTAGCACATTTGAATCAAATTCATTTGAATTCATACAATACTTGACAAATTGTGCTTTTGTCATTCACCTCTATTTCCTACTATGACTTTGCAGTCATTTGGGAAAATTCAAGTAACTCCTTTTACTTGTGAGATTTAGCAACGAATTGCTTTCTAATCTCAAGGGAATTTTGTTTCTAGGATTTCTCATAATTCCAGTTTACCATTATTTCCTTAGTAGTTCGTAGGTATGTCATATTCCAAAAATCATGACAAGTGATTCACAAATGTCTCCATACAAGATATGGATTACATTTTGAACCCTACTTCATATAGTGAAAACATTAGTGGGGAAAACACAATGATCAATATCATTAATTCTTTCCTTCTGTGCAGAGAGTCGTTCAGGAACGTTGTCCGTTGCGCTTCTCAACACTCTGATGCACGGTTTTGAATCCTCATCGTGTTTTTCACTAATTTCCATTTGCTCCATAATTGAGAAACATCACTAAAAGTGAGCTTTCTCAAGAATGTACCAAAATTCAAGCAATACAAGTTTTGCTTCTCTTTCGGTTTAGCTATGGATTTTGTATTCAAAGTTACCAATGAATACTCTACAAGGACTTATTCGCTATTGTTTTGGTTATATCGAATAGCCCCAAAACTTTCACGAATTCAAATGGTTTACTGCCTTCTAATTGAGTGCTAACTATTTCTAAGCTAATGGTCTCTACATCTACACTACAACGATTTATTTGGTGCCTTTCTATTCAACCCCTTTGATATCTAATATCACATTGCGACGCTTTGTATTTTGACGTTTCAAAACTCTTCGCATTCCACAATTACTTTTATGCCATTCTTATAAAGTTGAATTTCATTACTATTGATCAAATCATAGTAATTGGATTCTCTTTTATATTTATACCCTTTTATTGATGAAACATTTTGATCAAATCAAATAGTTTCATATTCATGTTTCCTTTAACTACTTTACACATTTAAACAATAATTATAATTACCATTTTCGTTAAAACACAATACATCGGATATGTATTTACTTTTAACAATTCATTAAACACTTTGTATTCAAGTAATACACGGTATTCAAGTTATTTTTCTAAACTTAGGCATGATTTATATGTGATAAGAAATCGAATGACTTTCACATATTATCACATAACTTTGAATTTAAACAATGGTTTTTCATTCACTAATGAACATATCATTAAGTTGGGTATTTTAAACAAGGCATTTTAATGTTTTACAAATGTTCACGTATTATCAATTAGTTTCAAACAACAAGGATAATTCACACATAATCAAACAATATATGAACACGAATAGAAATCATTCATAAAAGGGGAACAACTGTTTGTTACAAACTCATATGAATAACCGTCTCACGAAGTGTGAGACACACTAAAGAAGTTCACAATATCTTGATTACAATAATCATCCTAAACAAAAACTAAATGATAAATGTCGAGGGAGAGCACCGTTGGCCATCATCATCATGCTCGCCATCAGCACGCAACGTCTGATGGCTCAGTGTACGGCGCCAGAAAAATGCTGGAGCGGTGTTGATGTAGAGCTCGTTGGGAACCCCAAGAGGAAGGTATGATGAGCACATCAGCAAGTTTCCCTCAGTATGAAACCAAGGTTTAATCGAACCAGTAGGAGCAAGGACACACCCCAAAGGTGTTACTAGCTGAGCTTTAGCAGGGCGCACTACCGGTGCTAGTAGCAACGTGGAGACCTGCACAACACAACCACAGAACTTTGTCCCCAACTTGCGATGAGGTTGTCAATCTCACCGTGTTTTGCGGAAAACAAAGGATTAAACGTATCGAATGGAAAGAAGTAATAGTTTGCAGAAAGTAAACACAAAGCAGTAAACAGTTTATAGATTGTATGTAAAGAAAAGGACCGAGATCCATAGTTCACTAGAGGTGGCTCTCCTTAAGATAGATAACATGCTGGGTGAAAAAATTATAGCGGGGCAATTGACAAACATCGAGAAAGCAATACATGCATATACTAATCATCTTGGATCCTTTGAGACTTGATTGGGCATACAACATTATACATAGACCGCCATCCAACTGCATCTATGACTAATAATCCACCTTCAGGTTATCATCCGAACCCCCTCCAGTATTAAGTTGCAAGCAACAGATTATTGCTTTAAGAACTGCATGTAAAGTAAACAATACGATTGTTCTATGAACAAAGGATTGTTGTTTTCTCCCTAGTAGCAACAGCACATCTAGTACCTTAGAGATTTCTGTCAATTCCCCAGATTACCAAAGGCATGAACCCACTATCGAGCATAAATACTAACTCTTGGAGTTGCTAGCATCTACTTGGCTAAGATAGCTACTAACAACGGAAAGCATGCAAGATCACAAATAAGAAACACAATATGCAGAATTACAAATAGATGATCTTGATCATGAACAGAGCTCACAAGATCTAAACATGAAAACACAAAGGAGGAGAACCAGCCATCTAGCTACTACATGGATCCGTAGTCCAAAGATGAACTACTCACGCATCACACCGGAGGCTTGCATGGTGATGAAGAAGGCCTCCAGGGTGAATTCCCCTCTCCGGCAGGGTGTCAGGAAGAGCTTCAGATCCCTCCCGATTTAGGGATGGAGATGACGACGGCTACAGACTCTTTCATGGATTTTTGATCGGGCACTTAGGGTTTTCGTCCTGAGGGTAATATATAGGCGGAAGGAGAGGCCGAGGGGGTACCGGAGGCGGCCAGACCACCCCTGGCGCGGGCCAGGCTGGGCCGCGCGGCCAGGTGGTGTGGTGGCCCCTGGCCCCTCTCCGTCTCGTATTCTGGCATCTGATGACTTCCGGAAAAACAGGCACTTTGGCTTTTATCCCGTCCAATTCCGAGAATATTCATTTTCTGACTTTCCTGGAACCAAAAACAGCAGAAAACAGGTAGCTGGCACTATGGCTCTTGTTAATAGGTTAGTCCAAGAAATCATATGAAAAGTACTCCAAAGTGTGGACAAAACACAAGAAAGTGGATAAAACCAAGCATGGAACATCAAAAATTATAGATACATTTGCAATGTATCAATGTCACCTCCTCTCCAGCAAGCACCTCTCATGCAGAAGGACCTGTTTTCAGCAAAACAGAACAAGTATCAGATATACTTAACACTGCAATGTGTTTGCAAGATTATAACATTTATAAAACTGTATATCAAATATATACCTTTGTTGTTGACAACCCCAGCGACGTTGGGTTCATCTACGACATTTCTGAAATGTGATATGAACTTAAGGAAATCTAGTGTTTCCGTGTCACCTCTCATAATGCAGATCCCGACTTGTGCTTGGAAGCTTGGTGGAAGCGACCATAGCACAACTCCCATCGCAAATGAGCTTGAGAACCAGTTGTCTAGGTAGTGTGCCAGACTCATGTACGCATCGTAGATGCACAATAAGTGCTCATCCAGTGAGGAGCCCTCCTCCATCTTTATGGAGAGGAAGTTCCCCATTAGCTCATACTCCCACATGCGCACTTGTTCCACGAAGTGTGATCTCAGATGTGCCATGACCGCTCGGACTTGAGACTTCCCACCATTGGCCATAGCCCATCCTCCATTTCGAGGCGCATGGTCACTGATATAAAAGTGGCCATCACACGACGATGATAGCGCAGATCCCGCTGCTCCTGGGTCTCATGAGAATAGGGTGTGTCCAAATACATCTCGCAGGTCATGTAGTCAGCTACATTGTTCTCCCCAAGGAGATCAAACAGGCATATGACCCATGCAGAAAAGTTGGATCCATCTAACTTGAGCTTTTCTCCTTTTAACCAATCGTCGATAGGAAAGGTAATCTCGGGAAGAACCATTTTCTACATTTATAATTGTAAAAGGAATTTAGACTATGTTTATAATTAAATGAGTTAATAATAACTCCACTGAGAAACACCTATCCCCAATCAGGGTTCCTAGTGATAACACGACCCCTATCAGCCACATCTCCCCCGATCATCACGGCCATCAATGTGGGTTCAAGGGTGGACGCTAAACGTTGGTCACATCATTCATGTGACTCGTGCTCGATCTTTCTACCATCCGTGTTCCGAGGCCATGTCTGTACATGCTAGGCTCGCCAACTCAACCTTAGTGTTTTCGATGTGCAACATGGCTTACACCCACTGTATGCGAACGTAGATATGTCTGACACCCGATCATCACGGCCTGCCTCATACCGAAGAACTTTCTTGGTGGTGCACACTAAGGGGGAACACAATCGTTGGTAATTTTAACAGGGATCATCTTATTAGGCTACCGTCGAGTATCTAATACTAGCACACAATAAGATATACAAACAATAATATTGAATGTAAATGCTATGTGATATGGCCCTTCACATTGTGATCTCCATCCACTGTCACTGGGTTCCGGCGCGAGGGTTCCGGCGCCGTAGACACCAGGGTACCGGTGTCATTCCGGCGTGGTAGTCCGTCACCTCCGTGACTATCTACTACTACGTAACAAAACGTAATCACTTTACCTTTGCCACAACCATATCACAAAGAAACGCCCCCTTGCAAAACAAATTTAGACGCCTCTACTTTATCTTTGCATGTTTTACGTGGCTGAATGGGCTTTCGCACAAGAACCGTTCTTACCTACGAACTTTCAGCACAACGCTGATCAAGTAGTTGTCTCTACTACACCCCTTTCGGGGCCCTCCGTTGCAAATGGTATACCAACTAATGCGAGAGAGACAGACACCCCCCCTACGCCACTTTATACGGTACAAGCCTTATGTCAAGCATGGACCAGTCTCGCGAATGAACGCGTAAAGTCGGCTGGGGGCCGCTTCATCAAGCATTATTGTGGTATACACAAGTACACGTGGGAGGGTGACAACTAAAAGATCAACGCCCACACGCTATCTCGTGTGTTCTACCCGTACTAACATTACTACGCATAGATCTAGCTCTGATACCACTGTAGGGGTTCCGCATATGAAAACAATAAAATTTTACCCTACGCCCCTGAACCCCTGAAGCTGCCAAGACCTATCTATTAGTAATATAGTAACAGGTGGGGCTTTTCACGAACTTACCCTTGAAGACCGAAAAGCATTGTCAACGCTCAGGAGAGCGTGGTTGATGTAGACGAGCCGAAGCCGACCTCAAGGTCGTGATGAAGTCCTTGCGCTCCTCTGGCTCCAACGACTTGAGTGCCTCAAGTGCAACACCTCGCAGGGAGTTACACACGTCCGGTGCAGAAGTAGAGCTCCCAGATCTGAATCCCGCAGCACGACGGCGCTCCGTGGTGAAGATGTCACTCGCTCGTGTAGTCTAGACTTGGGACCACAGTCACGAGAGAGAGAGGGGGGAGGAGAAAATATCAACTGGAGGTCCTCCCAAAAGTGAGAAGACCTTTATTGATTATTGGTGTACTTAAATTGGCCAAATACCCACACTATATATAGGGGAGGGGAGGTACTGATATGTCCTTTTTGCATCACTATTCTATGTCATAATTTACTATTATTCATTGATATATTTCATATTAGGAGATGATACTTATGTTATTTCATCTGTTTTTGCATGGTTGATGACTTTTGGAGCATGGACCACTGCAGTCAGGATTCTGATAGAAAAGGTGTTGTTTGGAGGCAAAATTCGCGAAGATCAGAAAATCCGGGAAAATATACGGAAAATCCTATTTTTCTAGAAGACGAAGGAAGCCAGAAAGGGGCTGGAGATGGGCCACAGGGGGGCCACACCACCCCCTGGCGCGGGCCACCCTGGATCGCGCCACTAGGTGGTGTGGCCGCTCTGGTCCACCCCTGGCACTCCCCTATGGCGTATATCATCCTCCCGAAACCCTAAGACTCGGGGACCGACCACAGAAAGATTCCGCCGTCTCTGCGGGGCAGAAAACACCGAGAGAGAAAGATCTCTCCGGCAGACAGAATTCTGCCAGGGGAATTCCTTCCCGGAGAGGGGAGATCGTCGCCATCAACACCACCATCAAGTTGGACTTCATCGGGATCATCATCATCATCACCACCATCATCACCATCAGCACCCTCATCACCATCTCCATATTACTCTAACAATTGGGTTGAATCTTGCATAGTTCATAGGGGAAACTTTCCCGGTGTTGATTACTCTTTGTAGTTGATGCGATTGAGTGAACCATTGAATTATTGTTTATGTTCATATTGTTATACATCATTATTCCATCTCTGATCATGATCCATATGATGTCTTGTGAGTAGTTCGTTTTGTTCTTGAGGACATGGGAGAAGTCATGTTGTTAGTAGTGGAGTTGTGTTGAGAGAGATTCAATAGTTTGATATTTAAGTTGTGGTGTACTTCTTCTAGTGGTGTCATGTGAACGTCGATTACATGACACTTCACCGATATGGGCCTAGGGGAATGCATTGTGTATTTGGCTACTAATCGTAGGGGTTGCAGGAGTGACAGAAACCTGAACCCCCGTTAGGAAACCATTGCACAAGAGACGTAAGGGTCTTAGAGTTTAAAGTTGTGGTTAGGTTTCTACCTTAATTACTTTCTTGTACTTACGGATGTTTGCAAGGGGTATAATCACAAGTATGTATTAGTCCTAGGAAGGTCGTTACATTAGCACAGGTTCACCCACACAACACTTAGCAAGCTAAAGAAAATTAATCAACTATATGAAGCGAAAGCACTTGACAGTCTTCCCATGTGTCCTCGAGAACGTTTGGTCATCTTAAGTAATACAACCGGCTTGTCCTTTGCTGCATAAAGGATTGGGCCACTTGCTGCATTTATTCTTATTGTCTTTTGTTTACTCATACTTTATTTACTTGCTTTATCAAAAACCCCTAAAAATCCGTTTGCTAAGTATTACTTATCGAAAATACTGCGATACACCCCCTATACTTGTGGTTCATCAAGACTATTTTCTAGCGCCGTTGCCGGGGAGTGAAGCGCTATTGGAGAGTGGAACTGGTAAAGGAAACTTCTACTGTGAGTATTGTTTACTTCTGTTAGTTACTTTATTTTCGTTATGGATAATTCACTGAGTTTCTTATTTGGTAATGCTACTACCACTTCTAAGGTAGTAGATAAGCCACCACCTGCTGAGAATGATGTTTTTAAAATACCTACAAGAATTATTGATGGTGTTATGGATAACTATTATGTTAGGGATGGAACTGTCCATCCCGGTGATCATTTACTCTTTATACACGAACTACGCGGGTTGTTCAAGTGTGCAGGTATTACTACAGATCAAGTTAAGAAGAATCTATTCTCATTATCGCTGAAAGGAAGAGCTGAGGAATGGTATAAGCTGTTGAAGAATGGTCAAGCTCTTGAGTGGGAGGAAATAGTACCTCTCTTTTATTCAAAGTTTTATCCTCCTAGTGAGACTCATAAAGATCGGAATCAAATATACAACTTTTGGCCTCTTGATGGAGAGGGTACAGCTCAAGCTTGGGGAGATTGAAGTTATTAATGCTCAAATGTCCCATTCATGAGCTTCCCAACAATATTATTATCAATAACTTTTATGCAAGGCTCCCTCTACATGACAAGGATTTATTGGATGCTTCTTGTGCTGGATCATTCACTCGCATGGAAGAAGAAGCTAAATGGGATCTTCTAGACCGTATTCAAGACAATGCTGAAGGTTGGGAGAATGACAAAGGTAGAAAGTCAGGTATAAATTATGATTATGAATGATTGAATCTTTTATGGGAACTGATGACTTTCAAAATATTTTAAGGCTTTGCTTCCTACATTTAAGTGCCTAAAAAGAAGTGGAATAAGTATCATGAACCTTATAAAGATGTTGCTAAGAGTGTTCCTGCAAGAAGTACTGAAGTTTATACTGCTAATCATGATTTACCTGAACCTTATATTGAGAAAATGCCTTTCCCAGTTAAGATTAAGGAACATTCTATGATAGCTAGTATGGTTGATGAACCTATAATAGAAAATGTGAAAGACTTTGTTACTAAATATGAAAAAGAGGGACACACTATCCTTTGTAAGGATACCTCTAATATTGTTTCACATAGTAGTGTTATGAGAACTAGTATTCCTGTGTTTTCTGTTAGAATAAGTGATCATTGCTATGATGGTTCTTGTGATAGCTATATTGTTAAGTTTATGCATGATACTGAAAGTTATTATGAGAGAGGGAAAAGTGTTCTTAGGTATCTCAATAATATCAAGTTTCCTTGTTATATGCTGAAAGTTTTTATGTTGCACTTGTTTTGCCTTCTTATGCAAGTAACCTCTGGTTTCAACAACTTGTTTGTTTACAAAATTCCCTTGCATAGGAAGTGGGTTATACTTAAATGTGTGTGTTTTTGCTTCTTAATGCTCTCTTTCACTTCAATTCATATTCTTATGTGAGCATCTTCAAAATTATCATGCCCATCTTAATGGCTATAAAGAAAGAGCTTTTGGGGAGACAACCCAATTTGTTTTTTCTTTCAGTTTGTTTTTGTTTATTTTAGTCTTGGAAGTTATTACTTCAGTAATAACTGCTCCTTATCCGTTTTGTTTGGTTTTTGTGTTAAGATCAACCTCTAATGAGAGAGAAGTAATATTTGGGGAAGTTGTTGTCCTGAAACAGATTTTTGTGCTTCACCGTAAAAATTCGTGAGAGATCTCTGCATGTGGGATTGAGATGTAATTTTTTTGTGCTTATGCCCCATATTTTTATTTAACTTTCGTTAGTTTTGCACTTTTTGATTTGAGCAACATAAGATTTTCGCAAAAATTGATCTTTACCTGCTGGTCTGTTTTGACAGATTTTGCCACTCTTGCATTTGCTTCTTTATTCGATTTCTTTTTTGAATTCTTTTTGGGTTTTCGGAGTTGCTACGGTAGCTTATGTTTTGATGGTTTTTAGTTGAAGTTAGACTCAAAAGGTTTTATCACTTCAATTATACTAATGTTGCTAATGAGAATCGTGTGAAGTTTTGTGTGAAAGAAATTTTTAGGAAGTGGAGATAATGGTGTAATAAGGAAGAGAAAGGTTTTGTGACTCAAGTAATAAGTGTATGAAGATGAAGATACTATTGATTATTCAAGTGGTGACTCTGGAAGAATCTACTAAATACCAAATTCAGAGACCTGCAGAGTCCGTTTCCAAATAGGTAACAGTTCTAGTAAGAAAAGTTCCGCGAAAATACAATCCAACTATACTTTTGCAGTTTTCAGTCAATAAGGGAAGCTACGAAGCGAAAAAGAGACGGAAATGGAGCCAGGGTGTCTCACACCACCCTGTGGCGCGGGCCCTGCCCTGGCCGCGCCACCAGGTGGTGAGTCCACCCCGGACTCCGCCTCCGACCCGTTTTCTCCTAGTACCTTCCTTTTGATATGAAACTTCGTAATATATAACACCCCGAATCCCCCGAGGTTCATATATCGTGTTTTCATCGCGTTTTTGTTTCGATCTATTTATGCCAGGACATACTCTTTGAAGGTTTAGAAGCACAATGGTGTCCGCCAAGGATAAAGGGAAGGAGCCTATGGAGGAAGACCTCCAAGACCCCGGGAAGGAGAAGGAGATCAAAAGTGAAGATGAAGAGGAGCAAGGCCAACATCTGCACACCGGCACTACCATTGCAAGCACTGGAGTGGTGACAAAACCTGCTAGGGTTAGAAGGACTGCACGGATGCAGACTGGGGGAAAGCTCCTCGTCACTGCTTGGCTCCACAGTCACCTTCTCCAAGTACCAAGAGTCGCTTCCATACCTTTATCCATAACCATGTAGGAAAAGAAGACCGCAAGGAAGGAGAGCGGAAAAAGAATCACAAGAGCTGGGATCCACAATCTTACATGACCATGCACCACATCGAGCACAACTCGGAGTTGATTTGTACCCTCACCTTTGAGATTGAGGACTTTGGGAAATTGGTCAAGAAGCTCATCGAGAGGATACCACCACCACCAAAGGAGTAATTCGTCATCAGGTTTGGCATCCCCTTGGTTTGTTCCAAGCTTGGGGGAGTGCCACAGTATCACATCACTATCTTCTATCTTTTTACCTTATTAGTAGAGTCGTATCATGAATAGAGAAGTTATTATGTAGTATGGTTTGCATTATGGAAGTGTCCCCTCTCTCGTTAGATATGTATCCCTTGGTGCGAGTTGCCGTTATGGAATACTAATGAGAAGTTCTATCATTTACTCTATTGCATAGCTTATATTAGTTTTCAATTCGTGGTTATATGATTGATCTTGTTGTTAGTATTGGTAGAACTTTGGGATCATTGAGTTAATTTAGTTGGTTTTGGCAAACCTGGCTCAGTCAGTAGCAACACTATTTTTGAGAGTTGAATGAAAAGATAAAAGTACTCTAAAGAAATATAATTTCATCATCTTTCTTTCTTGATTTGCTCATAAGTCTAGTATTCTCTAGTTAAGATCTTTTGTCTTCCAAGGAAGATTGCATGGTTGTCTTTATCACTTGTATGTTTGTTTGTTTCCTTCAACTCTTATACTTGCTACCTAGCCTTGCTAGCCAAAAACCTGTACTGAGAGGGAATTCTTCTCGGCATTCACTCCTTAAAACCAAAACATTTGCCATTTGCGTCCACCATACCTACCTATTAGCATTATTGCTATTCCAAGTAAATTCTTGTTTTATCTACCTCCCAAATTAAACTTATTATGTGAAAATTAGTGATTAAAGCTCTCACGAACTTGATGGCACACTTTACTTCTTGCACTTAATAAACTTGAACCATTGTGCTCACCTATGTTGCGTATATGCTTGCACTTTGTAAGTTGTGAATTAGCAGAACCATGCTGTCATGGGGAACGCTTTCAACATTGCACTAGTACTTTGTACCTAGTTGATATCATGTTCTTTTGTCTATGGATGTGGTCGGTGTGAAATGAAAGGGGAGCTTGTAAGTCCATGGAGTTATGCTGGTCTAACCCATACTGACATGGTGGAAACCTGCAGCATAACCATAACAAGTATCTATGAAGCATTCTTCTTATGAAAAAAGAGATAGATCTTGAGAAAAAGAGAAAAGAAAAAAAAGATATTATGAAAAGAGGAAAGAGAAAAAAAGCACCATATTCCCATGGTAAATAAGAAGATTGCTGAGATACTTGTTGTCTGCTTGCCTTGTCATTTTGATATGGGGATTCTTCCGTATCATCGGGCAAGGGGTACCCCGTTGGCGGTTCTCTATGATACACATATGCTTACGATGACAAGAACTTACCGGTGACTAAACTTGAGTAGCATGAGGAGCGTCCCTCGTATCCAAGGGACATGAGATTCTCAACTTACAACTTGTCAACGCATATCCTCATATTTGATCACTTTAACCTTAATCACCTAAAGATTCCTATGATAGGGGTAATGAGAGCTGAAAGCTATTAAGTATCATAATTTTTGGGAGCTCTTTATGAGACTTGCAATCCCTGCTTCCCTCTGTGAAGGGCCTTTCTTTTACTTTTTAGTTGAGTCAGTAAACCTACTCCCTTCTATCTCAGCAAGCATTTTGAGTTGTTGTGTTTCATTCATTCATATGATGATTTATTCAATCATGTTTCTTATGTTCCTTGTTTTGCACATTGCTCTTATCTTGATGTTTACTACTTTGAAAGCTATCTTTGAAAACCAGTTATTTGTGAACTCCAGCAAATTATCAACTATTCTTCGACCAAGAGCTAAGTTTTCCATTACCAATTATGATTCTATTATGATCTATGATTTTGATGAATGTGATGCTTCTTGTCCGTATTCTTTTATCGACTCTTCACTCCATAAACCTGAGGCCATGTTAATTGAGCTCAGTTTCGCTTGGGGACAAGCGAAGTCTAAGCTTGGGGGGAGTTGATACATCCATTTTGCATCACTATTCTATGTCTTAATTCACTATTATTCATTGATATATTTCGTACTGAGAGGTGATACTTATGTTATTTCATCTGTTTTTGCATGGTTGATGACTTTTGGAGCATGGACCGCTGCAGTCAGGATTCTGATGGAAAAGGTGTTGTTTGGAGGCAAAATTCGCGAAGATCAGAAAATCCGGGAAAATATACGGAAAATCCTATTTTTTTCATAAGACGAAGGAAGCCAAAAGGGGGGCTGGAGATGGGCCACAGGGGGCCCACACCACCCCCTGGCGCGGGCCACCCTGGATCGCGCCACTAGGTGGTGTGGCCGCTCTGGTCCACCCCTGGCACTCCCCTATGGCGTATATCATCCTCCCGAAACCCTAAGACTCGGGGACCGACCACAGAAAGATTCCGCCGTCTCTGCGGGGCAGAAAACACCGAGAGAGAAAGATCTCTCCGGCAGACAGAATTCTGCCAGGGGAATTCCTTCCCGGAGAGGGGAGATCGTCGCCATCAACACCACCATCAAGTTGGACTTCATCGGGATCATCATCATCATCACCACCATCATCACCATCAGCACCCTCATCACCATCTCCATATTACTCTAACAATTGGGTTGAATCTTGCATAGTTCATAGGGGAAACTTTCCCGGTGTTGATTACTCTTTGTAGTTGATGCGATTGAGTGAACCATTGAATTATTGTTTATGTTCAGATTGTTATACTTCATTATTTCATCTCTGATCATGATCCATATGATGTCTAGTGAGTAGTTCGTTTTGTTCTTGAGGACATGGGAGACGTCATGTTGTTAGTAGTGGAGTTGTGTTGAGAGAGATTCAATAGTTTGATATTTAAGTTGTGGTGTACTTCTTCTAGTGGTGTCATGTGAACGTCGACTACATGACACTTCACCTATATGGGCCTAGGGGAATGCATTGTGTATTTGGCTACTAACCGTAGGGGTTGCTGGAGTGACAGAAACCTGAACCCCCGTTAGGAAACCATTGCACAAGGGACGTAAGGGTCTTAGAGTTTAAAGCTGTGGTTAGGTTTTTACCTTAATTACTTTCTTGTACTTATGGATGTTTGCAAGGGGTATAATCACAAGTATGTATTAGTCCTAAGAAGGTCGGTACATTAGCACAGGTTCACCCACACAACACTTAGCAAGCTAAAGAAGAATAATCAACTATATGAAGCGAAAGCACTTGACAGTCTTCCCATGTGTCCTCGAGAACGTTTGGTCATCTTAAGTAATACAACCGGCTTGTCCTTTGCTGCATAAAGGATTGGGCCACTTGCTGCATTTATTCTTATTGTCTTTTGTTTACTCGTACTTTATTTACTTGCTTTATCAAAAACCCCTAAATATCCGTTTGCTAAGTATTTGCAGAGAATTCCTGATCCATACCACTAGCCAGCACCTTCTGCTCCTCGTTGGGTTCGACACTCTTACTTATCGAAAATACTGCGATACACCCCCTATACTTATGGGTCATCAGGTACTACCTCCCTCAAAGTCCCGGGGTGGGACTAAAGGAGAGGAGGGGGGAGGGGTGGCCGTCGGCCACCCTAGTGGGCCCCGCGCGGGGGAGCTAGGCCCAACCGGCCTCCCCCTTGCCCCTTCTCCCTCTCTCCTTTCCCCTAATGGGCCCTCTCCCTCCGGAAATTGGCCCATTAAGCCTTTGACCATTTATTTGATTTTTCTCTTTATTAAATAATTATGAATAAATGATTAAATCAACATTTAACATTCATTCACATATTATTCAACCTCCGTGGCTATGGAACACCTTCCACCTCCACTCCGGACATCCTCCGAACTTACCGAAACCCTTCCGGTTTTCTCCCTACTCTTCTTCGGTGATTCCACCGATCCTATAAACACTCTCTAAGCATCATCAAGCCCTTAAGCGTGATACCCCACGGTTCGGGAACACTCCAGACATGGTCAGGACACTCCTGCACCAATGACCGACAAAGGGACCTGGATGGCCATGTGACCCTTGTGCGTTCCACGAAGATCTTTCGTCATTTGAATCGGGACAATCGTGTCTTATTCCCTTTGTCTGTCGATACTTGCATTGCCCGAGATCTGATCAGTGACATCACCATGTCGTGTTCAATCTCATTACTGAACAATGCTTGACTCGTTCCGACAAGTGATATCCCCGTGATCAAATCACACGCTCCGCAGCTATTGGATATAACCTCTCCGAGTGGGCCCTTGAGTATCTTCCCGTCACATGGAGTTGTTGTTGTATATATATGTTCTGTGGGTTCCATCATGGACTAATGTGTAATGGTATTACTTCGTTCTCCACCCGCATGCAAGTGCCTGGTAGGCGTCCTTGAATCGTTTCTATGCGGGTTTGGCGGGAAGCGCTAAAACTTGCATAGGGTCGATTCGAGGGTGTTACACTTGTGATCAAATCACACGCTGCGTAGCTATTGGATATAACCTCTCCGAGTGGGCCCTTGAGTATCTTCCTGTCACATGGACGGACAAATCCCGCTCTTGACATATATTGCCTCTACGGTTTCCTCCGAATACCTGAACACACCTTTATAACCACCGTATTACCAGATGGCATTTGATGCTATCTAAGAACTCTCGGGAGACAGTGATTGATATAGCCTCACGGTCTAAGGAATAGTCTACGAGGATCAATTTCTAATCATCGTAACTTGAACTTCGTGACATGATCGGGTCACGATGTTTAGGTTGGGTATTGGTTCATCATCTCATTCTCAGAATGAGATGACCTCATTTCCAACTGGCATAAATGCCACATGATCAGGAAACTTGATCATTTGTTGACCAATGAACTAGTGACTAGAGTTTCACTGGGAACCCCTGGTTGTTTGTATATCACACGTGTATTGATGTTTCCACTCAATACAGTTATAGCATGATATAAAACTTAATCATAAACTATATAAAATATGATAATAATCCTTACTACTATTTGTCTTTAGGGCATATTTCCAACAGTTGTAGCGATGCGGTGGGCTACACTCTCCTTCGTCGGCATCCAGTTGCTTCATGTGGTGGTGTTGCAGGCCAGCTAATCCCGGCTTGTCTACGTCTCGCCGGGGGTGTGGTCTTTGGTCCAGGTGAAAACCCTGCTCGATGTGTCCGATGCGGATCTGACATCTGTGGATGCCATTTTCCTCCTTGGAGGCGTGATCCTGGACCTGGTTGTTCCTCCCCTCAACATCGGGGGAAACCCTAGGTCTGCCTTGCCAGACCGAGCAGTGGCGGTGTAACCACGTCGTTTTCCTTCACGAAGGCGCTGCTTGGCTGTGAGGGGTGTCCCCAGTTTGGCACTCGAAGATGGTTGCCTCGCTGGTGTTGGCTACTACTCAAGGCGAGTCTTCGGGCGTAATGTACGCCATCATCGACACTCTCTAGTCGACTCCTTCCCAATTTTGGCCGGATCCTGCCATTCGCTCGCTTCATCTTCTAGGCGCATGTAGTGGTACGTTGGTCTGGGCTCTTCAGGGTTTGGTCGTGTTATGGTGGTCTTTGGTGTTGGCTGTACGTGGCTTGGATGCTCAGTGCTCTTCCTCCTCGCCATTCTTGGCTAGAGGTTGGGCAAGGCGAGCTTGTCGTCGATGTAGGAGTGTGTTGTAAGCCGAAAGGCAAGTGTAGAGTTGTAGCCATTCTTTGGCATTCTTGACAGCTTAATATAAAGACGCGCACTTCCATTGCGGGTTCTCGAAAAAAAGACATGTTTTCTTTCTGCGACATGATCAGAGTAAGTGCATCAGACAGGTACACAGTAGGGTTGTGAAGCGGCACCTGATCCGCCCCACTTCGTAGACAAAATTTATTAGTCTAGTTCATTTTTTTTCCATTAAATTTTCTCTAGTTTGAACTAAATTTTGCTTCCACGAGCTCTCGCGGGTTGCCGATTCGCAACCCTAGTACACAACGTGTCGCGCTCATAAGTGAAATACGGATCGTTTGGCAACTAAAATTCTCATTTTCTAGAACTTCCTTAGTCTAGGATCCCAACGTCCATCTCAAAAGAAAAGCATCACCATGGTTCGGGTCTATTACAATACCCCCTTCTCCTCTTCCGCACGAACCTAGAGGCAAGTTTTGAGAGTCCCCTTCCTCCTCCCATGTAACACCCTCGCCTGATAAGGCTGAGTTCCTGTGTATAGTGCCAATCCCTGGATCGGTTCACTGGCACACACAGTACAGATGAATACCAAAGAATATAACAGTGTATCATTATTACGTTGAATGATCTAAAATTTGTAATTATTACATAATGCGTAGCTCAAAGGCTAGCTCAAATAACAAAGTAGCATACGGAAGCATAAACAGATAGTAGGCTCCATCTTCAATTGTGCCACGGGCGAACAACTGTTAAGTGGAGTATCGCGACCTATTCGATCACTCATAATCGGTATAACCTGCAACATAAAACGTAGCAGCCCCGAAGGGTCAGCACTTGGAATGCACTGGCAAGTGGAACAATGAGAGAATCAACAAGGCTAATAACTATATGCATATCTGGCTTGTGGGGTTCAGGCTTAGTTGCAGCAGCAAAATACTTTATCCTATCTTTTGTAAATCATTTGTAAAACATTTGATCTTCTTCACACAACCCAATTATGTTTCAACCACAAGTTTTTGCAATTACAAGTTAGAATGAATGAGAACATGTCATAGCACCCATAATTCAGCAAATCAATCGTCCATTACCGGGGACACGGCTAAGTACTTAGTTTTACACCCTGCAGGGGTTGCACACTTTACCCATATGACTTGGTCGACCTGCTCGTACCACGACACGCATATTGAGTCGTGATAGGGAGGAGTCCAAGAAGAGACAATTCGGGAAGTAGCTCCCCAAGCCCATCCACGCACCGTACCAACCTATCACATTCACTACATCTCTGGATATGAAGGGCTCGGGTCGCCACAACCTACTAAGTCCATCCAGCCACCCATAACTCACTGGCATATGGTTGCACACGGAAGCTACCAAATCAAGACACTAATCATTTCTCAGAAACCTGGGTGGCCATCCACAAGTGAGCTACTCGGGTAAACCATAGACATGGGCCCGGCATTCACGAACCAAGCAATTACCAATCCACCCAGATAGTTCATTAATTAAGTTGTTTTCACTTTCCAAACATGTTCTTTCAAAACAAGCTTTGCCATGGTGTATCCCACCCTCGTCTACATAAGCACAGCTAAGCATAGCTACTTACGATGGCTCGCCTATCAAGATAGACTACGGCATAATAGGATATAGCATAGCAATAGATAAACTTGTAAAAACAAAACAAGCTACAATGCATATAGAAAGTAAATAGGACATTTATGGAGCTCCACTTGCCTTCAGTTGATGTAGTCGTTCAAACAATCCTCACAATTGCAATCATTGCACTCGTCGCACTCAAAAGACTTGCAATCACAATGCTCGCAATCATAGCTGTAGCAATCATAGTAGTTACACTCCTCGCGATCTATCGTTCAAAAGCAAAAGCACAACAACATATCATTCAAACATTGCAATCATGCAACAATACAACAATACAATAAAACAGTGATGAACCAATGCATGCATGATGATTTAATATGTCATAATGGTTGTAATTAGTTATCTAAACAATACTAGATCACATGATGCATGTAGAAGTGTTTTAATGCAATATAATATTTGTTATCCAATTTCAATTGCCAATAAAGGGGTTTTAACATAACTGTTGTAGCTTCTGTACTAGTTTCCTAATTAAATTTATATCTGAACTGTAATGGATAGAGGGCTTTAATACGAACCAGTAGCAATTGGATTCACCCTTATCGGAGTTATAGATCTTTTTCTAGAATTTATTTAGTGTTTAATGGAGTTTAATAAATCTGAACAGATCATACTGACAACAAACAAAACTAAGTACAGATCTGAAAACTACGCAAGATTATAAACTCAGGGACATATTACTCATATTTTTCGGATCTATAGATAATTTACTATGAATTTAATGATTTAAAAGTCCAATAAGAATAATTAATTATTCGCGAGTGATCTATAGAGGAAACTTGTAATTTTATTCCAGAATCATGTTCTATACAATTTTTTGAATCCAGGGGTATATCATTTGTATTTTTATGAGTTGTATTTTATTTTCTGTGAATTAATTGCTCCAAAAAGTGTATTAAACCATTTAAATAATCACGACAAATACTTACAGTAAATGTCTGATACAATTTTATATTAATACTCTACACAATTTTGTGATTTCAACGGTATATTATTTGCAATGTTTGGACATAGTGTGAATTTTCTATGGATTTTACAAGTTAGATCTATAATCTGCAATTTTAAATTCGAACGGAATATTTCAGGGAATATTCCGCTGACTGAACAGGTTGACCGTGCAGGCTGACTGGGACTAGACGCTGACCTGACGACGACGTGGCGATGACGAGGCAACTGATCGGGATGATTGAATCTCGACCGTCGGGATGAGATCCGGTGGCTAAAAGAGAAGTTGGCTCAAAATAGACCCGATTTTGCCTCACAAAGGACTAGAAGTAGATCTGTATTAGAGAGACAAATCCGTAGGTCAAATCGAAAAACTTTGAACATGAAAGTTGTGGAGGATGATTAGATCTACCTTTTTATCGAAGGAATTTGGATTTCAAGAAACGAGCGCGAAGAGATCTTGGAATTACGCCATCAGATCTGAAATATTGCGTTACGAAATTCTCCGGCTGTGGTGGATGAAAATAGGTGAGGTTTGTCAGAATTGGAAGATTTCGACGAGATCTACAACTTCCGTGTTGAAGCCGAAGGCATCCGATAAAGTTTAGATGGGTTTAGAAGCGAAATACGATTCGGTAGGGTGTAGATTCGGGATTTCGGGAAGAAAAATTGTTATAGCTGTGGCTCCGAGGGATTATTTAGGCTTTTAGGATGATGGGAAGATATATCTTGAAGTAGAGAACAAGTAGAAACAAACGAAAGTCAATTCGGAGTTATAGATAAATAGTTATAAGAGTTTTAATAGAGATAGGTTTGAGAAAACAGATTTCGCACGGTTTCTATAGCGGAGGTGGGATAGATTCTTTCTGTGCACGTGGTGGCTGGTTCGGTCGGCCTAGTTGGGCCGGCCATTTCGTCTTTTTTTGTTTTTTTGTTTTTTATATTTTGGTATTTTTTTTATATCTTTTGCATACGAATTCCAAATGACATGATTCTTGTTTCTAATTTTTTCTAAAATTCAGTAGATCATTATAAGATCATATTTGTAACATTTTCACTAGTTTGAAGATGATTTGTTTATAAATGTCTATATATTTCTTATAGGAACATTTGGGCAAATCAACTATCGGATCTAGATATTAGGATTTGGATTCAATTTTTAGGAACTTTGCATGGATGCAAAGAAATGCTTATGAATGCTTCATGATTTTAATTTTTGCAAAAATTCACACAAATCCTAAAACTAAAACTCAATTCACGTATTTTTGCGTATATGGCTACTTAGGTATTATCAAAAGGATATATGGTTTTATGCATTTGGCCTTATATGGCTACTATGCAATATTTCTAAATAGCTTCTTAGGGTTTTATTTTAACCACTCAACCAAAACACACAATGCCACAAATGCCCAAAACAACAAGTTCAATCATGTAACATGAAGGAACACATTCTTAATATCCAATGAAAATGAAGATGTCACGTTATCTTCTCTCTTTTTAAGCAAGTGGTGAAAAGCATCTAGAATGGTTTCATAAATCGAAGTAGAGAGTTAAAGGGTCAAATAGGGAAATTAGAATATCACTCCACCATAATTGGGAAAGTCATTTTATTCCCCATCTTTATTCATCTAAGCATGGTTGGATATTTAAAGAATCAAATGGTTGAAAAGAAAATGAAAACAAGTTGGATAGTCATGTTAATCCAATCTCATACAAGTTTCTGAATTCAAGGAAGGAAAATCATAACAGAAAGTTTCTTTTCTTTGAGAAATTTCAATAAAGTCAAACAATTCAACCAAGTTATTTTATTAACTTTACATTCCAAAATTAGGAGAATTTTGGGATGTGATATCCCACCGGGCCCCTCTGATGGCGCCCTTGCTGGACTAGCCGGTAAGCGGTGGCTGGGAGGTGGCGCCGGAGTAGTTAGGGTTAGATTTGCAGCTTGTTTGCTTGCTGTGGGCCTTCTTCCTGTCGGCTAGGGTCTTGCCCCTCCGTTTCGCTGCTCCGGTGGCCGGGGCTAGCGGCGGCGACGGTGAGCAAGGCAGCCCCGAATAAAGCTGCGGTGTATCTTGGGTTTCTTGTGGCGGTGAGGGATGGCACCGTGGATCTAGATATTAGGATTTGGATTCAATTTTTAGGAACTTTGCATGGATGCAAAGAAATGCTTATGAATGCTTCATGATTTTAATTTTTGCAAAAATTCACACAAATCCTAAAACTAAAACTCAATTCACGTAATTTTGCCTATATGGCTACTTAGGTTTTATCAAAAGGATATATGGTTTTATGCATTTGGCCTTATATGGCTACTATGCAATATTTCTAAATAGCTTCTTAGGGTTTTATTTTAACCACTCAACCAAAACACACAATGCCACAAATGCCCAAAACAACAAGTTCAATCATGTAACATGAAGGAACACATTCTTAACATCCAATGAAAATGAAGATGTCACGTTATCTTCTCTCTTTTTAAGCAAGTGGTGAAAAGCATCTAGATTGGTTTCATAAATCGAAGTAGAGAGTTAAAGGGTCAAATAGGGAAATTAGAATATCACTCCACCATAATTGGGAAAGTCATTTTATTCCCCCTCTTTATTCATCTAAGCATGGTTGGATATTTAAAGAATCAAATGGTTGAAAAGAAAATGAAAACAAGTTGGATAGTCATGTTAATCCAATCTCATACAAGTTTCTGAATTCAAGGAAGGAAAATCATAACAGAAAGTTTCTTTTCTTTGAGAAATTTCAATAAAGTCAAACAATTCAACCAAGTTATTTTATTAACTTTACATTCCAAAATTAGGAGAATTTTGGGATGTGATATCCCACCGGGCCCCTCTGATGGCGCCCTTGCTGGACTAGCCGGTAAGCGGTGGCCGGGAGGTGGCGCCGGAGTAGTTAGGGTTAGATTTGCAGCGTGTTTGCTTGCTGTGGGCCTTCTTCCTGTCGGCTAGGGTCTTGCCCCTCCGTTTCGCTGCTCCGGTGGCTGGGGCTAGCGGCGGCGACGGTGAGCAAGGCAGACCCGAATAAAGCTGCGGTGTATCTTGGGTTTCTTGTGGCGGTGAGGGATGGCGCCGTGGATCTGCTTCAGGCCGGCCATGGTGGCGAGGTGAAGCTGGGTCTTGGCGGGCGTTCCTCTCCGTGGAGTTGGGTGAGTGGCGTTGCACCGCCCCTTCTGGCCTGCCGTGGAGGCGAGGGGAAGGGATGTGCCGTGTGTGACTCCTCCTCTCAGTCGAGATCCCGTGCATGGTGCTGTCTCCATCTGCTTGGCGCCTCTGCTACTTCGCTCCTCTTCTCGGCCGACCGTGGAGGCGAGGGAGAAGTTGTTGCTGGTGGTGAGTTTGTTGACGCATGGAGATGGTACCGTGGGTCCCTGGAGACTGCGCCCTCTGCAGCAGTTCCTCTGCGCCGCTGCTTCTTGCGGCCACAGGGGTTGCCCTGTTGCGCTTAGCCTGCGTGGCTAGAGCTCGTTCTTCCTCCAAATTGGGAGGCTCTTCCTGGATCCCAGCAAGGCGTCCATCGCTGCTGCTCCCCCAAGTGGTTTCGTCCCCGGTGGACGCGGTGGTGGCCGCGCTTGGAGATCCCCGGTCGTCGGCGAAGTAGTTGGACTCGATCGCGTTTGTGCGATTCCTGTTAGGGTGTTCTTTGCATATCTAGAGGGTCTCGTTGCTTTTTTTTCTGAGGTCCTGTTTGTAACTGTACCACCCACCGCCAGTTAATGCAGTCTCTAGGCCCTTCTAGGACTTACCCGTTCAAAAAAAAAAGCATCTGATCGTCCGTACAAAAGGTGAGTACAAAACTAGAGCTCTTTTCATGTAAAAATAAAACTCTCCTCTTTTTTCGCGGATAATCATCTCTTTGCTAGGCTCAGCCCAGCAAGTAGGCTTTGCAAATGTAGTCTAACTGGGCACAGTTTTGTGAGATGAGCTCAATTCCTCCATGGCTCGATAGCCCGTGCCTATGTTATGGCCAACTAAGACTACCGGCCCAGCATCGGTGAACGGCAAGCGAAACAGAGTTGCCCCCTCGAACAGAAAAGCAAGCGAGAAAGACTGAAAGCGCAATTTGAATTGGCACTGGCAGATTCGAGCAATTACTGAAGATTTTTCGTTCGTCTCGGCAATGGGGGATGAATTGACCTGCATCCTGATGCAGCCTTGACATAAAACAACTGAGTCAAATCAAAACTCAAAACTCAAAAGAGGGGTGCGCTCGGATGAGCCTATCACCACGCTCATCATTCATCAAGCAAGCCGCGACGCAGACGCAGCAGCTTCAACTCTTCTTGTACCGAAAGGCACTTTGTCGTCCCAGCAGCTCCAAAAGAGGCGCTGGACGAAGGCCAGATTAATGTACTCCTATAAACGTCGGATATGTTAGCTATACTAGTTCTCCACCTCCCACGGAGCCACGCGCAGCCATACCGCGCCGCCCGTTTCTTATTCAGGGCCGGGGTGCCGTCGTGACGATGCCTATCGACCGCCGACAGATGCAGCTCCCGCGATCGATCATCGGGTCAGCCTGAGCACGGTCGTCGGCGTGGGAGGCGGCAGGCCGTGGGACTCCATGAGGATGGACCAGAGCACGTGCACGTCCTCGCACTGGCACGACTTGACGTCGTCGTACAGGATGTAGATCCCTCTCTCTGCAGCCAAGAAAGAAAACGATGATCGATTAAGCATCGCCATACATCAGAAACCTGAAGAACAGCGACTGATGATGGAGGACGCGCCGAACATACTCTTCCGCCGCTGCAGCCTGGTGTTCTTGCTGCACCAGAGCTTCCTGAGCGGGGAGACGACGGACCGGAGCCACCCCATATGCTCTTCTCGGCGCTCTGGGCCGCCCTCTGCCCCCCTGCCTTTATACCCCCCCCAGCGAAAACGGGGCCGAAATCGTGACGGGCGTGCGGGAAGAACTGTAGAGGGGGCAACCGGCAGGGCAAGGCAGGTTGAGGTTGGTGTGGTGCGCGTGTGTGTTGCTTCTTGCTTTACACTGGGTAAAGCAGTATTTCTCCCTCACGCAGCTCTTCCTTCGCAGTCACTGGACTGGAGTGACCGCTCGCTCATCGGCCGCACCAGACACCCTTGCGCCTCAATCAATCATGCGGCCGGGCGGCCGGCGGTGATCTCCGTACGGGTACGCGGTCGTTCTCGCGGATCTCTCCCGCGCGCGCTTACGACTTACGAGTACGACCGTTCACTCTCTCGCGAGCGCGCTCGCGTTCCCGACAGAGGTGAAAGAATAAGCTAGTATCGCGTGTGCGTGCGTGCGTGCGCGCCGTATTATATGGTGCTTGATGGAAAAAGTACTCCCGGAGCCTTTTCTTATACTAAGGAAAAAGTAGAATATTAATCAAGAAAGTAATAGTACAAAAGTGATCGTTAACGATGCGTGAAACAGAGCCATAATAAGCCACCGGCACGGTTAATTAGTTTCTTCTGTCCGGCCGATCGATCATAATTGCTCACCGGCCGATCGCGAGTCCTGGCCATGCATCATGCACGCATGATCGATGTTCAGCTACACCAACGAACGAATGCGTGGAAACACCTGCATCCACATGCATGGTAAATCTTACGACGCACGGCATATCAGTTAACCAGACGAGCGCAGCGCAATCGCGCAAGCAACACCACACCACGTAGACACCGAGACAGAGAGAAAACGTGCGCAGGCCGATCGACAAACCGACGCTCGTCAAGTCTCACCGACGATATCCCCCTGTCTCATTAGCAGCTCGTTATCCACGTGCAACGGCTATCGGGCGCCCGTGCGCGTGTGGCCATCGGGCGATCGATGGCCCGTCCACCTGAAAGATCCGCAAGCTCCACGTCACATCGGGGGGAAAGAATAAGTGTGCATATATACTTTGTCTACCTATTGTTTTCTGGATTATCCATGGTTAGGGTGCACCTATCGGGATACATACACCCACGTCACCCGATCGAGAGATTACGAGGTGGTGGTGGTGGACCTGGTGGTCTACGGGCTGATGTATCAAATGTGTAAAGTCTGCTCTGTTTAGCTTCACACGCATATATAATCATCAGTCAGCGCCCAAGCCGAAAAGGTTAAGGGAAAGGAGATGATTGTTACACTGCTTATCACTGTTGGAGGGAGTCCAGGTTTTTTTTTGGCACTGAGATAGGTACCGAAGGACTTAGATACTGCCATTAAAAAAGGTGGATACATATTACAACAAGGAACAAAAGAAAACAGTAATTTAAGCCCAGGTCCCTAGGATTAACAACAAGCACCCTACATGTCGTTGCTGAAACGCGATCCAGACCCTGCATGGCTGCATACCGCAACATGCTCGCCTCAGCACGCGGTCGTCGTCACGGACGCCGGGGACGACACCAACAACATGGATCGCTGCGCAGTGGCGGTTGAAGAAGCTCGGGATCCATAGGCACTCAAGCACGGTGTGGCCATCACCAAGGCCAGAGATAGCGGCTAGCACGCAACCTCTGCTTGTAATACGCCGGAGAAGTCGTAGTACCGCCGCTTGGGTTGACCAGGTAGCCCCCTTCTTCAGCAACGGTGGCAAGCCCAGGTCCCCTATCCAGCTCTCCCTCGCTGCCACGGCCGGCCAAGAGGAGGGGACAGGACCCCACACGTCGATCCATCGAAGAAAAAACCAAGCCTTATGCTCGAGCCGCTAGAGCCGCACCTCCCCTCCATGACTCCAACCAGAGGAGCACTGAGAGGAAGGGCGCCCAGCAACCTCCTGATGTCGCTCGCCTGCTTCGAGAAGTAGCTCGGAGGTGTCGTGTCTCGCCGTTGTCATCAGACCACACCCTACTCCCCCCTCCACCACGGTGGTCTGGAGAATGGACTGGATCTTGCGGCAAAAACTTGACAAAAGCACCAGGAGCAACTTTATTCGTAGAAGAGTTGGTAACCACCGCCACCACACATCCACCAAGGACCAGGAGTACTCCGGTGAGCAACTATAAGAAGAACCAGATCTGGCTGCTAAGATCCTGGCCACATCTTCTTCCTGCGGGCATATAGCCCACAACTGACACTAGGCCACTACCACTACCTATCCTAACTAGTCTGGCACCACTCGTCCGCCATCTCCAGTCGGCGACGCCGACGGAGAGAGCTCGGGGGCGGACGGGCTTCCCTTTTTGGTCGCTTAGAAGAGGAGGGGAGGGGAGTGGTGAGAGAGGGAGAGCGAATCTAGGTATTTTATTGTTCTCCAGAAATCCCTCTTTGGAGTCGTCAATTAGTAGCATCCATGTTTTGCTTAATCAAGGCCATGTGAACTGACAAAGCTACCACCAAATAGGAATAATGCCTTACAATGCTTGAACGGATTGTGGTGTCATACATACATACAAAAACCCAGTCATAAGTTAGTAAAAAAAATTACTCAGAGATAGCAAATATATTTAAAGGTAATGAATGTTATTGCAGTACTTCCTTCTAACTAAGTTGTTCAAAGTAAGCGGATAGAGCTCTAATTTTTAAATTATTATAGTTCAATTTAGAGGTTAATTCCTACATATCCTCCGACTATGATAATATTTCACTATCTCAATAGGTCAGATTCACTGCACAAGATTCTCGTCTTGAGAAGCTATAGAAACAAGTGCAAGGAAATCTTCTTGTGGTGGAAGGGTAAACTAAATAATTGGCAGAGCTATGTTCTTTGGTGCTAAATCTAGCATCTTCAGGTAGGTACTTTATATTCATGTTTTGTATTCTCTAACATTTTTCATGTTTATTTATTTTCATTTTAATAAAAAATATCCTTTTTTAGATATTTTTTACCAAACTTGAAAGTGCATGTGTGCCCCCATGTGTGGTTTTGGTAATTAATGACAATCTTTATGGACTTATGTTCGCATTGAGTTTTACTTGTAGGATTTGTGCATATGCAATGCTTGAACCATATGTTGGCTTCAAGGTTGGAAGAAGAAGAAAGTAAAGGAGATCAAGTGTTGACCAAGGTTTAAATGAATGATCTGGAGATTGGTCAAGTGAGACTTGAGGCTATGGCAAGTGTGTCTTGAAGAATAAAGTTGGAGTGATCTCTTATATACCCTCAAGACACCAACATAATGAAGAAAGAAGGAATGATGCGCAAGTTCAAGATGAGCCATATCGAAGAGATCATTTGCTTGAAGCTTTCCATCCTATGGTGATCATGGATATGGGAAGATGATATGCCCAAAAGAGAATCTCTACCATAGTGGAGTATGGGGAGAAATTTGCAAGTATTCACCAAGCTAGCGCATTCAATAAAGGTGTTCCATCTTGAGATGGAGAAGATCGTCGTCATCAAGCTCAAGTGGAATATGTGCAAGGCAAAGGTATGTTCTTGATAGGGTTTCTTTCTTACTGGTCCCGTGGTGTTAGTTGGAGAGACCGGTTTATAGGATAGATAGCCGTACTATCAAGAGGGGCTCTCGAGTGAGTAACTTGATCATATCCTTTGGAGCGTGCTCAAAACTTTGCATACTTGGTATTATCTTTCTTGATTGTTATTTGGATCTTATCCATGAGAGGATCTAGAGCTTGTGGTAATATTCATAACAACCTCTAGTTCATCAAAAATGATTTTCATATGCATTCTCTATTGCGTTTTCGAGGTTGGAGGTTTTACCGGTTCGTCATTTTGAGAGAGGTCAAACCTTTCGTCATTTGATTCTATCCTCCCTTGATTTACTATGATGGTTCCCAACATTATCTTGTAGAGCTTGTTACTATCTTCGAAACGAGCCCAAGATCATCAAAATCGGAGTCCGGATGCAAAAGTTATGGTTGTTTTCGTATTGCTATTTCTGTCAGTTTTGCCTTGGCCGGAATATCCGGGGTGAAAACGCCGGACACTCCAGTATCGCGCAAAAATCTCAGTTTTCGGTCACGTGGTTGCCATTCTATATTCCATATCAGAAACCACTCGGAAACTGGCCGGAATGTTCGGCCCGCGCGCTCCAGAGCTCCAACGGTTGGATTTTAGAGGACCTATATAAGGGGTCCTTCTTCCCCAACGGTTGGAGAACCTTTCTTGCAAATTTTTCCCTCCATTGCTGACCTTCTTGAGCTTGCTATCTCTCAAACCCTCCATTGATTCTTGCATATTCTTAAGGTATTTGAAAGAGAAAATCTAGATCTACAACCCCACCAATCAATCTCTCATCTAAGTGAGGGGAACATCTTGGGATCTAGATCTTAGAGTCTTTTATGGATTTTCTCGATTGTTCTTTCTCTCTTATTCCCCATAATCTTTTGTAGCTTTGGTGGAATTTGGGAGAGAAGGACTTGAGCACTTCGTGTGTTCTTGCCATTTCATTTGGTGCATCGGTTTGAGTTCTCAGTGAGGATTCGATTGGGTGAAAGGTGAGAAGCTTTTTACTCTTGGGTTCTTGGAACCCTAGACGGTTTGGTTGTATTCCAGGTTTGTGGATTGCCTGGGGCCTCCAATTAAGTTGTGGAGATTTCCCCAAGATTGTTTGTTGGGAGCCTCCAATTGATTTGTGGAGAAGTGCCCCAACCTTGTGAGAGGTTACGGATTGCCACCGACAAGTGCACTGATAAGCCACAAGTATATGGGGTGTATCGCAATATTTTCGAGGGAAGTGAAACCCAATTTATTGATTCGACACAAGAGGAACCAAAGAATATTTATAAGCCTTAACAACTGAGTTGTCAATTCAGCTGCACCTGGAAACAATCTTGCTCACAGCAGTTTATCAGTAGCAACAGTTTTGTAATAGCAATAGCAAAGTGATGGCAGTAGTAAAAGTAAAGACAGTAGTAACAATAGCAGTAAACGGTATGATTAAAGCGCGGTAGGCATAGGGATGGATGGACGGGCAGTGCATGGACAAGACAATTCATATAGCAATCAATACATAGGGCATTTGCAGATAAATAAGATAAAGCTTCCAAGTACTAAATAATCATAGGCATGTGTTCCATATATAGTCATGCATGCTCGTAATGAGAACTTGCACAACATCTTTTGTCCTGCCAGCCCATTTGTAGCGGGCCTCAAGGGAACTACTGGCAATTAAGGTGCTCCTTTTAATAGATAACCGGAGCAAAGCATTAACACTCCATGAACACATGTGATCCTCACATCAAAGCCATTCCCTCCGGTTATCCCGATTACTAGCACTTCGGGGCCTTTGGTTCCGGACAACAATATGTGTATACAACTTGCAGGTAAGAACATAAACAATACTATCATCATGAATCAATAACATGTTCAGATCTGAAATCATGGCACTCGGGCCCTAGTGACAAGCATTAAGCATAACAAGTTGCAACAAAGTCAAAAAGTACTAATAATAGATACTAGGCACCATGCCCTAACAATCTGATGCCATTACATGAACGATCTCATTCAATCCCTACCATCCCATAGCCTACATCGGGGGATTACTCACTCATAGATGGGGGAATCATGGATGGTTGATGGAGAAGCGATGGTGACGATGATGGCGATGATCTCCTCCAATTCTCCGTCCCGGTAGGGTGCCCGAACGGAGTTTCTGGTTCTGATTTGCGGAATCTAGTGGTGGCGGCGTAGCGGAACTCTTTCTGGAAAAACGTCGACCCCCCTCGGTTTTTAGGTCAAGAGGCATCTTATAGGCGAAGAGGGAGGCCGAGGGGGTAGCCGAGGCGGCCACACCACCCCCTGGCGCGACCAGGCCTGGCCCGTGCGGCCAGGTGGTGTGGGCCCCTTGTGGCCCTCCTCCGTCTCGTCTTCTGGCTCCGTGAGTCTTCTAGTGAAATAGGATTTTTGGCATATTTTCAGGGAATTTTCTTGATAGTTGATTTTCTGCACGAAAACTAGACACCAAGGTAATTCTGCTGAAAACAACGTCAGTCCGTGTTAGTTGTATCCAAATCACACAAGTTTAGAGGAAAAACAATAGCAAAAGTGTTCGGGAAAGTAGATACGTTTTGGACGTATCAACTCCCCCAAGCTTAGCTTATTGCTTGTCCTCAAGCAATTCAGTTGAAAACTGAGTGCGATAAAAGAAACTTTCACGAACACATTTGCTTCATAAGATGTATATATTCTCAGCATATGATCAAGTACTTGGACAATTCATAATAAGGAGTATGCAAATAAAGTTACTCAATAGTCATTGCAAGCTATGAAGAGATTCCAACTCAAAAATAATAAGTAGCATGAAACATAAACATAAGCAACATTGCAATGTTCATAAAAAGGTATGATAGAGTGGTATCTTGCTTGCCTTTGATTGTAGGCAAACATAAATGCCAATGCACCTCTGAAGTTCAAGTGAAGACTAGAAGTAAAGATATCAGAGATACAAGCATCAAAGTCATGACACAATTAACCAAGTTTTGAAACAAGCATAGTATACTAAGAATGACAACTATGCTCTCAAGAAAGTGCTCAAATAATATGTGGAGACTCAACAAGGAAAATGAAAAGGTTTTGAAAAGTTTGAAAGGCTTTCAAATGCTGAAAGTATGGTACACGTTAGCTTTGAGCTCTCATTGCCCCTATCATAAGCATCTTTAAATGGTTAAGGTGAAAGTGAGCAAATATGAGGATGTGCTTGACAAGTTATAAGTTGAAATCTCATGCCCCTTGCTTACGAGTACCGAACCTCATGCTACTCAACTTTGGTCACAAGTAAGCTCTTGTCATTGTAAGTATATATGTATCATAGAGAACCACCAACGGGGTACCCCTTGCACATGATACAGGAGCTATCCCATAATTAAAATGACAAGGCAAGCAGACAATGAGCATCTCAACGATCTTTTTATTTGCTATTTGCATAGGTTTTTATTGAGGATGCTTCATAGAGTGCTCATTATGGTTATGCTGCAAGTTTCCCCCATGATTAGGCATGGCTTAGGCTAGCGGCCCAGGCGTTTCTCTAACACACATACAAACTCCATGATCTTACAAGTTCCACTTTTATTTCACACCGCCGGGATCCATAAGCAAAAGAATCATGATATCAATGGAATATAGGTGCAATGTTGAAAGCATTCCCCATGATACATGGTTCTTCTAACTTCAACTTATAAAGCGCAAGCATATACGCAACATAGATGGGCACAATGGTTCAAGTTTATTAAGTGCAATAAAAGTAAAGTGTGCCATCAAGTTTGTGAGAGCTTTACTAACTAACTTTCTTATAACAAGCAAACATTTTATTCAGAAGAAAACGAGGCATACTGAATATGCACGGAATAGCAAATGATGCTAATAGGTAGGTATGGTGAACACTTTTGGCAATATTGGTTTTGGGGAGTTGGATGCACGAGTAAAGCTTATACTCAGCACAAGTGAAGGCTAGCAATAGTAAGGGAGTGACAAACGAGAGAGCAATAACTGTCATAATCATGCTTGCAACAAAACACGACTAATCATGGCATGAAAGTTATTCAAGAACACTGAGGCAAAATAATTCATCGAGGCTTTAACTGATTGTTTCAGTGATATGCATGCATGAGCATGTGCCAAGTCAATTCAATTGAAACATTCAGAGGAGGATACCACAGTGTCATACCAAGTTATGAATAGAACAATGCAAGCAAACATTCATATGTCATGCTACAAACTACTAGCAAGCTGGGGCTAATCATGAGAAAGCAAGAACTACTAAGCATCCATAAATAACATACACCTTACATGAACAGACTAAGCATGCCCACAATGATGAGTATATGTACAAAAATGAAAACAAATAGAGTTTGTTACCAGCCTCTTACCACACCTCAAGTTGTCATTAATCTTCATTATTGCCTTTCACTTGTGTGGCTTGAATAATAACATGAAACCAAACTCCACTGAGGACTGCTGAACCCTAACGAACTTCACAAAACCGAAGAAGAACAACAAATATTTTTGGGTTTCCGGTTTTTAAAGGCAAGAACCAAAAGGAAGAACAAGCAAAGCGAAATCTTTTCGGGTTTTTCGAATAATCAAAACAAAGCTAAAAGGAAAAAAGGCAAACCAAGGCAAAAAGAAAAAGAAGCAAACAAAGAGAAACAATGAAAATATTTTTGGTCTTTTTGTGTTTTGGAAAGCAGAAACAAAGCAAGAAAAATGTAAAAAGAAAGCTAAACATGGATATACAAAGTGCCGACTGAACATGATATGTAGATGAGTGTGATGTCGGCGTACCTCCCCCCAAGCTTAGGCTTTTGGCCTAAGTGGAGATCAATCCCAGGTTGGCCAAGATGGAGCGTCTCTATAATATGGCGAAGAGGTACCTTCGTCCTGATACAAACTCGAGGACGCCCCAGCGTAGTGCGTAGAGTAGTCGTAAGAGGACGCATCTACCTGGTGCTGCCTGTGGAAACCTAGCAGGTGGAGTTGCTCATCCACCTCCTCCTTGGAGCGTGACCATGGAATCCTACAAATACTGAACAAAGAAGGCTGTGGTAACGGAATTTCCCTCTCATCTCCGTCAGTGAACAACATCCTGTAAACTAAACTCTCAGTACTAGAGTCAGTAGTAATAAAGTGATGCTTTTTTATAGCAGCAAGATCAAGCCTTTGTGGAGTCAACATAGTGTCATTAGGATCCACAGAAAGTTCTAAAGTAACCACCATGCGTGAAGCAATAATTCCTCCATAAATAGGTCCTCTAGCGGCTAGGCAGAAACCAATGAGAGAATCAAGATTATACTTGGTATTATTAAGTGCAGCAGCGAGGAAGGCTAAATGATAATTAAAAATATTACGAGTGTTCTCCCTACCAAGAATGCTAGTGGCAAGATAGTAGGCAAAATATCTAAGAGCTGGGAGTTGAATGTTCCTTATCTTCCCACGCTGAGTTGCGCGGTCATCGTCATTTATCACACTTCAGTAGAGCTCCAGCAAATCAGCGGGTCGACCTTGGATCTTCTTCACCGTCCCAGTCATGCCTATGCCTATAATGTTGCAAAATCTTTCCAATGACATGGTAATAGGCAAATTATAAATTTTGAACGAAACAGTTGACTGATAAGGTGTGTTAGTGAAAGCAAAACTCTCAACAAAAGTTTTGGTGAGCATGGCATATTGCTCACTCTCATCTTCCATGTAAGTGGTCAGCCCAACCCTCTGAACGAGGAGTAAGAACTCATCGAGGATCCCTGCAGCTCGCAAAAAGGTAAAACAAGGGAAAGTAGATGGGTGAGCATCTCCCTCATCTCCTTCATTGCCAAAGTGTGGTGCAATAAGATCTTCATTATATGATGGCCTAAATTGAGAAGCCGATCTTGAAGGCCTGGCCCTCCTGGGTGTGTCCCTCCCAAATATCTCTCCAAAAGTGTGGTTGTTCATCTTCTTCTATTCTGAAATTTAAACAACCATCATACAAGTGATTGCAAAGTGATTACATAATGAAAGGAGCTACTTATAGGGACATGTAAGAGGACTAAAAATGCATGCATTGAACAAGCTTACAAGCTCACATAACCTGTCACCTATAGTAGCAAAATACTCAAGATATAATCCACTAAACACAAATCTACTTGGACAAGTGAAGGAGTCACATACCGGAGAACAAATGCTCCAAATTTCAGCAGCAAAGATGGGCTGAGAAAGGAGATCGAAAAATCGCGAGCAAGAATAGCAAGAACGCGAGTTTGAGCAATGAACTGGTGTTTTCTCGGGAGAGAGAAAGAAGTGGCAAGTGAGAGAATGAGTGGAGGGCCAGGGGTGGCCCACACCATGGCCAGGCGCGCCCCTGGTGTGGCCGCGCCACCAGGTGGTGTGCCTTCCTAGTGGGCCCCCTGGTACTCTCCAGACACTTTTCTGCCCCTTATTTCGTGTAAAAATTTAATATGAATTTTCTAGAATTTTTCGAGACACTTTATTTTTGAGCAATTTTCAGGTATTGATGAATGATTTTTCTGCAGAAAGATGATTTTCGAATGATGCAATAACAAAACAAAACCTAAACTTCAGAAGTTCTAAGACACTCTAATATGCAAACAACTAGCAAAAGAAAAGTAAACTAAGCGAAAGCAAAAACTAAAAATGGATAAAATAAAAGTAAGCAAAGGCAATCATGGTGAAAACATCGTTTTGTTCATTAAAATCCTTTTGTTAACAAGGTTGATCAGGTCTTGTTACCAAAACAATTTTATATGAAACAAAACTTTGTATTCCATTCAATGATTATGTTACCTCAACCTTGATAGCAATGGTCCCTATCATAATAATTTCATATTTTTCTCTTGGTATGGGACAATATATTTCTCCAACTTGAATGCCCTCAATATTTCCAATTCAATTTAAGCCATAATTCCTATCAATCTTCTTGGGGAAATAGACAGTATGCTCCTTGTCATTAACATTAAAAGTTACCTTTCCTTGATTGCAATTAATAACAGCTCCTGCAGTATTAAGAAAAGGTCTCCTAAGAATAATAGACATATTGTCATCTCCAGACATTTCAAGCACAACAAAGTCAGTTAATATCAAGCAATTATGAGCCACTTGAATAGGTACATCCTCACATATACCAATAGGAATAGTAGTAGATTTATCGGCCATTTGTAAAGATATATCAGTTGGTATTAGTTTTTCCAATTGAAGTCTCTTATAGAGAGAAAAAGGCATAACATTGACTCCTTCTCCTAAATCACACAAGGCAGTTCTAACATAATTGTTTTTAATAGAGCATGGAATGGTTGGAATCCCAGGGTCTCCAAGTTTCTTTGGAACTTTACCATTAAAGGAATAATTAGCAAGCAAAGTAGAAATTTCCTCATTAGGGATCTTCCTTTTATTAGAGACAATATCCTTCATATATTTTGAATACGGAGGCAATTAATAGCATAAGTCAAAGGAATTTGCAAAAATAAAGGTTTCATCCATTCAAAAAACTTATTATAGTGTTCGTCTTCCTTTGACTTGTGTTTCTTATCAGGGAAAGGCATAGGGTTTTGGACCCAAGGCTCTCTTTCACTACCATGTTTCTTAGCAACAAAATCTTCTTTAGTGTATTTAGTATTCTTAGTGTGCTTTTCAGGTTCTTCTTCAGTTTTTTGTTTATCAGGAGCATCATTTTCCTCATTACCACTTTCAGTTTCAGCATCAGAGACAGATATACTATTAGGATCTATAGCAGGTTTAGGAGATTCTACAATAGTTTTACATTTCTTTTTTCCTTTTCTTAGGAGAAGTGCACTATTTTCAATTTATTGAGAATCCCGCTCAATTCTTTTAGGATGCCCCTCAGGATATAGAGGATCCTGAGTGGCAGCACCACTTCTAGTTATAATTTCATAAGCATGTTTTTCTTTAGCAGCATTAACTAGCAAGTCTTTTGTACTTTGATAAGCTGATCAATTTGAGTTTGAACCATTTGGAAATGTTTAATAAGAATTTTAACATCATTAGAGGTTCTTTCCACAATATATTTTAACTCAATAATAGCTCTAGAGTTTTCCATTAGATGATTATGTACTCTTTTATTAAAATTATCTTGCTTAACAATAAAAATATCAAATTCTTCTAAGCATTGATGAGGAGGTTTAGAGTAAGGAATATCACCTTCATCAAAATGTTGGAGAGAGTGTACCTCAATAGTGGATGAGTGGGAGATTGGCTTACATAATTCTTCTATAGGAGGTAAATTCTTCATGTGGTCAACTTTAATACCCTTCTCCTTAAGACATATCTTAGCTTCCTTCATCACTTCATCATTTAGTTCAATAACTCCCCTCTTCTTTGACGTTGGTGTCAGCTCAGGCATAGTTAACTCAGGTGTAACTGTCTCAGGCGTAGTTGGCTCAGGTGGAGTCCAGTCATCATATTTTTTGCTTATTTTAGCCATTAATTCCTCAACTTCTTTGGGAGTTCTATTCCTGAAAACACAATCAGCACAACTATCTAGGTATGTCCTAGATTCTTCAGTTAGTCCATTATAATATATATCAAGAAGCTCATTCTTAGTAATGGACATCCATCTTATGCATGAATCAAAGCACAAAACCTTGCCCATGATTCAGGCAATACCTCTTTTTCTCCCTGTTTAAAATCAAAAAGCTCCTACAAAATGGCATGTCTAGCACTAGGAGGGAAATATTTCTGAAGGAAGGTACTAATCAAGCAATCAGGGCTATCAATAGATCTAGGAGGTAAATTAGTAAACCAAGTTTTAGCTTCTCCTTTCAGTGAAAAAGGGAAAATTTTAGCAACAAAGTAGGTGCACATCTTAATATCATCAAAAAATAGGCCACTCATGGTAGAAACCTTAGTCATATGTGCTACAACACTTTCATTCTTAGTTCCACAAAAAGGTTCTTTCTCAACAATAGCTATGTAAGATAAATCAAGAGAGAAATCATAATCTTTATCTTTAATGTTTATGGGAGAAGCAGCAAACTTAGCAATAGGAGACAATTTGGGTCTAATAGTACGCCTCTCAAGGAGACTCTTAGCAGCACTCCTATCATGGGTGTTTTTACATTCTTTAATAAATTCATCGGTCATCTCAACATAACCATCTTCAATATAATAACTCTCACTAGACTCAGGTGAACTAACAGGTGTAGTAGTGTCTTCATTAGGAGTTTCAGTATTTCCAACTATAGTTCTAGCAATCGTAGCATCTAGGAAAGGACCTAATGAACCACTCTTATCAAGCACAGTAGAAGCATCATCATAAGTATCAGAAGTTTCAGATTCAACAGTAGTAGTAGTATGTGTAGAATGTGTATGGGGTGGTGTAAGGAGCTTACTCATCACAGATGGTGAATCAAGAGCAACAGAGGTGTTCAGAACCGTACCTCCCCATGTAGTGGATGGTGAAATAGGAACCTTGCCATCACGAGACTTACCCATAATGGACAGATGGCAGCGAACAATAGTGATTCTAAGTGAACTTGATAAATAGAGATATGCTCCCTAGCAATGGTGCCAGAAAATAGTCTTGATGACCCACAAGTATAGGGGGTGTATCGCAGTATTTTTGAGGGAAGTGAAACCCAATTTATTGATTCGACACAAGGGGAGCCAAAGAATATTTATAAGCCTTAACAACTGAGTTGTCAATTCAGCTGCACCTGGAAACAATCTTGCTCACAACAGTTTATCAGTAGCAACCGTTTTGTAATAGCAATAGCAAAGTGATGGCAGTAGTAAAAGTAAAGACAGTAGTAACAATAGCAGTAAACGGTATGATTAAAGCGCGGTAGGCATAGGGATGGATGGACGGGCAGTGCATGGACAAGACAATTCATATAGCAATCAATACATAGGGCATTTGCAGATAAATAAGATAAAGCTTCCAAGTACTAAATAATCATAGGCATGTGTTCCATATATAGTCATGCATGCTCGTAATGAGAACTTGCACAACATCTTTTGTCCTACCAGCCCGTTTGTAGCGGGCCTCAAGGGAACTACTGGCAATTAAGGTGCTCCTTTTAATAGATAACCGGAGCAAAGCATTAACACTCCATGAACACATGTGATCCTCACATCAAAGCCATTCCCTCCGGTTATCCCGATTACTAGCACTTCGGGGCCTTTGGTTCCGGACAACAATATGTGTATACAACTTGCAGGTAAGAACATAAACAATGCTATCATCATGAATCAATAACATGTTCAGATCTGAAATCATGGCACTCGGGCCCTAGTGACAAGAATTAAGCATAACAAGTTGCAACAAAGTCAAAAAGTACTAATAATAGATACTAGGCACCATGCCCTAACACTCTGATGCCATTACATGAACGATCTCATTCAATCCCTACCATCCCCATAGCCTACAGCGGGGGATTACTCACTCATAGATGGGGGAATCATGGATGGTTGATGGAGAAGCGATGGTGACGATGATGGCGATGATCTCCTCCAATTCTCCGTCCCGGTAGGGTGCCAGAACGGAGTTTCTGGTTCTGATTTGTGGAATCTAGTGGTGGCGGCGTAGCGGAACTCTTTCTGGAAAAACGTCGACCCCCCTCGGTTTTTAGGTCAAGAGGCATCTTATAGGCGAAGAGGGAGGCCGAGGGGGTAGCCGAGGCGGCCACACCACCCCCTGGCGCGACCAGGCCTGGCCCGTGCGGCCAGGTGGTGTGGGCCCCTTGTGGCCCTCCTCCGTCTCGTCTTCTGGCTCCGTGAGTCTTCTAGTGAAATAGGATTTTTAGCATATTTTCCAGGAATTTTCCTGATAGTTGATTTTCTACACAAAAACTAGACACCAAGGTAATTCTGCTGAAAACAACATCAGTTCGTGTTAGTTGTATCCAAATAACACAAGTTTAGAGGAAAAACAATAGCAAAAGTGTTCGAGAAAGTAGATACGTTTTGGACGTATCATGCACCGATAGTGGAAGTGTGGATCGATCCCATTGGGGTGAGATTCACAGGAGAACAAGGGAGGCCTTTTGTGGTGTTAGTGGTTTGAAACCACCCCCTCTCCAAACGATACGTACTCCATTTTGGGAGTAACTCGGTAAAACATCGTCATCTCCACGTGCCTTGGTTATCTCTCTACCCTAGCTCTTACTTATGCACCTTACTTTGTGATAGCCGTCGTGCTTGAAGTCTATATCTTGCTATCACATAGTTGTTTGTCTTGCTTAACATAAGTTTTTGGTGCACATAGGTGAACCCTAGTTGTTCTAGGTTTTGTGTTTGACAAAGTAAACGCTAGTTTAATTCCGCCTTTGTTGAGCCACTCTCGTAAAAGTTTTAAACCGCCTATTCACCCCTCCCCCTCTAGGCGACATATGTATCCTTTCAATTGGTATCAGAGCCTGGTCTCTCATTTTAGGCTTCATCGCCTTGAGAGTAAAGATGTTGGCTAGGGGATTAGTGCACAATGAAATGTTCATATTAGATGGCACAAATTATGATGTTTGGAAGTCTCGTATGCTTATTCATTTTCAGGTCATGGGCCCAAATTTGGAGAGGATTGTAGATATGGGTTTTTATCCTCCAATGGAATTCTGGAATCTATCTTGTGAGGATGAGAAAAACTTATATCTTGATGCTCAAGCTTCTAATGTGCTTGTTAATGCTTTGAGCTATGTAGTTACTTCTTCAATCATAGATTTTTGGAGCGCTCATGGGTTATGGACAAAACTTCAAGATAAATATGACCTGTCCAACATTATTGAGGATGATTGTATTGCTTCCACTTCTGTCCCGGCCGTGATGAGTTCTCATCTTATTCCACTTCACCAAAGTGTGGCAAGACACAAGGTAATGATATGGTGAGTGGTGATGAATATTGCAATGTTGATAGTAAGCTTTCTCTTGATGATCCTTCATCTCTATCTCATTGCAATGCTTCATCTTTGGACTTGAACACATCTAGCACTATATATGATTTACATGCTAATGTTGATAGTCCTTGCATATCATGTATAAACTGCCTCAATAGATCTCATGATTATATGCTCTCTTTTCCTTGTTGCCATAATATAAATGCTTTTATTTCCTCTAGTTGTTGTGTGTCTAACAATGTAGAGGAAACCAAATATTGTATTGGTAAAGACACGATTTTGAAAGGAGCTTCAAGTAATTCTTCATCATCATCACCTCGCGGTTCCCACCTATGCCTTGTGCCTAGGGATTCAAAGGTAACTCCTACTTTGGAACCCAATACCTCTTGTGATGATGAGGATGAGGATAATGAGGAAAAAGAGATTAATGTTGATGATTTATATGAAAAAGGTGAGATGGTTTATCATGCTCTTGTTAAGAATAATAATGCTTGCTCTAACTTTGTTGAAATCTTGGACTTTGCTATTAATAGCAAAGAACGTATTGATAAGTTAGAAGCACAAATTGAGGAGCATGAGAACACCATTGATAAAATGAGTAGCCTTGAGAGTGGGTATGCTAATAAAATTGCAAATCTAAATGAAGCTCTTTAAGAGGAACAAACCACTAAGAAATCTCTTGAGGAGACCTTTGCTCTAGAGCTGTCTAGAGTGAATGAATCTCATGATAGAGATCTTGAGGTGGCAAGTGATCTCAAAAGTAAAAATGATGAGCTCCAAGTTGCTTATGTTGAACTTCTTGAGGATTTTGAGCACCTCAAAAATGGCTCTATGGTCATCAAGGCTGAGCTCATCAAACTCACCGAGTCACATGAGCACCTTAAAACCTCTTACTCAAAATAGCTTTCGAAGTTGCCCTCACCTCTTGCAATTAATTATGATGCTTGTGCTACTAACTCTATTTCTTGTGAAGCATCTATTTTGAAGGAGAATGTTGAGCTAAAGACTCAACTTGCTTTTCTAACTAGCAAGTATGGGATCTTGGAAGAAAGTCATGATAAGCTATCAAGCTCACATGAGGATCTTCTTGCCTCCCATGATAGGCTAAAATTATCTCATGAGGCTATTATGCCAAAGGTAACATCTAATGAGCCTCATGTGGACATTAGCACTACTTTTACTCCAAGTGTCATATTGCCATGTGCTAGTCCTTGTAATTCATTCACTCATGCCATTTCTATATCTTGTGATGAATTACATCACGTGCCTTGTTGCTCTAACTATATATCATCCACTTCCTCTAGTATTGTTGGTCACACTAACCATGTAGAGGAAATTAAAGAGCTCAAGGATCAAGTCACTTATTTGAAGAATGACTTTAAAAAGTGTCATGAAGGGAAGGCCACACTCAACAACATATTGAGTGTGCGAAAATCCCCCAATGACAAGAGTGGACTTGGATTCAACTCCAATATCAAGAACAAGTCCACTATCAAGTTGAAGCACAAGGGCAACAAGAAAAATGGCCAAGATCAAGGCAAGAATCCATCCACCATTGTTTGCTTCAAGTGCAAAGAAGAAGGGAATCATGTTGAGTATTGCCCATTGAAGAAGAATCCCCTTGGAAATAAGCAACAAGGGAAGTGGCCTCAAGCTCTACCTCTTGTTAGATATGGACCTCTTCCCAAGAAGACTCAAGGTCATCCTCTAGTTGTTGCTTCCCCCAACGAGAAAGACGGCAAGAGAAGAACTTGCTACATTTGTTGCGAGAAAGGGCACATTTCTTCCTCATGCACCATTGGTATCTCCTAATCCAACCCAATCATGATTGATGGTGTTTATTCTCTTAGGAAGGATGAGGTTGACAATGTGTTTGCCAAATATGTTGGTGCTCAAAGTGGTGTCAAGAAAAGAACCATTTGGGTTGCCAAGCCTATTATGACTAACTTTTTAGGACCCAACTTGGTTGGGTACCATCAAGCTAAAACTTTACCAATAGGTGTTTGTTGGAGGGCATTGGAGACTTGGCTACATCATGAAGAATTAAGGGGATTTCAATTATACTCTCTCAAAGCCAAGTCATTTATATTCTCATATCTCTATCATATATCCGTTGCTCCTCCTTGCGGTAACATGTTCTCAACTCTTTTACATTGAAAGCTACTTGCCCTTGTGCATGTGTTAGTTTTGTACCTTGCATGTGTTTTGTATATGTTGTTCTTCCTACTTGCTTAACTTGAGAAATCAAGCTTGTGTATGTTGGCTTGCACACCATGTATGTGTTTTATGTTTGAGCCTATTGCATCTTGTTCATATCTTAATTGGCTCTTGCAGGAGATTTGGACTATCCCATCTTGGGGGAGTGTGTTGTCCTTTGGGGCACCTCATACTCCTAAATGTGTGTACATGAGGAATACCACCTAGTATTGATAGTGCAATATTATCTAGTCTCTATATGGTATGTTTCTCATGAGAAATTAAAGTTATAGAATGTCCATTAATCATCTCTATTTGGATCCTTTTGCCTCGTATCGATATCTATGGTTTATCACATTATGGGGGAGTCATATGCTTAGTGCATATTACAAGCCTAGAAAAATTTAATATTCGAGGTTGTGTCACTTAGAATTGATATTGATCATTATCTAGCTCCTATGTGACAAATTTGCTCAAATAAGTTCAAATTTGCTTGAATACATTGTTTCTCATTTGTTGGATCTTGTTTGTGTGAGCTCTTGTTAGTATGTGTTTCCTCATATTTGGACATCTATATCCTCCATGGAAACCATTTGCTTCAAGTTACTCTAATCATTAATGATTGTGTAGCTATTTGGAGCTATCAAGATTCTCTTCCTAAGCATCGAGCGTAATTCTTATATATTGCCATATGCTTGTGTTATGAATATGATCTTGGATATCCTTGTAAGCTACCTCAGGAAATTATCTCTCTACTTCTTGTCATTGGACAATTATTACACCATATGTGGTAGAACTTATTGATCATATTCACATTGGTTTTTGAGTGTTTATGTTGCTCCCAAGTTTTCCTTGCTACTTTTGATATATTAATTTAATTGGTATTCTCGTATGTGTTACTTAATTTAGGTTATAGTGATGATCCCATTTGTGTTTATTTTGCATACAAAATCAAAATTCAACATAATGCACTATTCATGGAGGAGCTCTCCTATATTATTTAGAACACTCCTTTATGTTTCTTGCTTTGATCCATATTATGCTTTATGTTCTTGGAAGCTTGATCTTTTTGTTTTGGTATTTTGTGCCATCATGAAAAGTGTTGAGAGTTTGGTTTAATTAGTTGGAACCTTGCTCTTTTTGGGAGTTGGCTTTGTCTCATTCCTTGTTTCGTGTTTTGACCTTTTAGAATGAGATAAATCCTTGAGCATTTGTATTTGTTTATCAGTTTTGCTCTTTGGCTTTTGCCTCGTTCATTTGTTGAACTTGGGTCTATTATGTATTGATTTCGTCGTTGATACAATTTGGACACCTTTTGTCGTGTCACACTCTTATATGTACCGCCTTGGTTTACTTTGTGTTTTGTTCAAATTGTATCTCCTTGTTGGTTCTTGAAAGCCTTGTGCATGCATATTTACTACATGTTTATATTATGACATGCTCGCTTTCTTTGATCCAATATATAAGGGAAACTCCACCAAATCCCGTCGTCTAAGTGATACGTCTATTTTGCATCACTATTCTATATCATAATTTACTGTTATTCATTGATATATTTCATATTAAGAGATGATACTTATGTTATTTCATCTGTTTTTGCATGGTTGATGACTTTTGGAGGATGGACCGCTGAAGTCAGGATTCTGATGGACAGGGCATGATTTCTACGCACTTTTATCCTTGTAGACAGTTGTTGGGCCTCCAAGTGCAGAGGTTTGTAGAACAGCAGCAAGTTTTCCCTTAAGTGGATCACCCAAGGTTTATCAAACTCAGGGAGGAAGTGGTCAAAGGTATTCCCTCTCAAGCAACGCTGCAATCAAGATACAAGAAGTCTCTTGTGTCCCCAACACACCCAATACACTTGTCAGGTGTATAGGTGCACTAGTTCGGCGAAGAGATAGTGAAATACAGGTGGTATGGATAATTATAAGTGGTAACGGTGATAGAAAATAACTTGATGGCGTGGAAGAGACTAAAGGCAAACTGAAATAAAGATGGAAGCAAGCAAACATGTAACCGATCTAACTACAAACGGTGTTTCAATGCTTAGAAACAAGGCCTAGGGATCATACTTTCACTAGTGAGCACTCTCATATAAATATCTTCTCTTTATGATACTACTCTTAACTACTCTCCGGTTGAACACTCTAATCCATGGTAGGGTTATAACAGCACACCTCAAAGTAAGATTTTCCCATCTAGATAACCCCACACTGTCTCTCTCCAAAACGGAGCGTGTCTCTCTCCAAAAGAAGTGTGTTGGGATCAAACCAACTTATTCAAGCAAACTAAGCAAACCAAGAAAACTAAAACTAAAAACAAAAACAAAGACGCTCCAAGAACAACACAACTGTGCATGAAACAATAAAAATAAAGCATTTGGAAGAAACCTGGGATTTTTATTGATGAAGAAGGGGATGCCTTGGGCATCCCCAAGCTTTGACGCTTGTACCTCTTGGATATTTCTTGGGTGACACGCGTGGCATCCCCAAGCTTGAGCTTTAGTCTATCCTTCATTTCATTACTCATTTCTTCCATACACCTGAAATTTTTCCTTCATACAAAACTTCACACAATCTTTATTAGCAACATTAGTGCACTCAAAATAAAAGGTCTTAAGGTTAAGTTCTAACACCAAATAAACTTCCATTAGAACACTATCTACTGTAGCTTCCCTCAAAAAGCTCAATTCCCCAAAAGAACTCAAGAAGGAACCAACAAGAAGCAAATGCAGAAAAGGGCAGAAATCTGTCAAAACAGACCAGCAGGTAAAGACGAATTTTTTCGAAGACCTTATGTTGCTCAAATCGAAAAGTGTTGAACTAACGAAAGTTAGATAACAACCTGGGACTGAATCACAAAAAATTACAGATCAATCCGACATACAAAGGTCTCTCACAAAGTTTTACGGTGAAGCACAGAAATCTGTTTCGGAACAACAACTTTTCCAATCATTACTTCTCTCTCATTAGAGATTATTCTTGGCACAAAAAGCAAATAAAAAGGACAAGGAGCGGTTATTACTAAAGTAATAACTTCCAAGACTCATCTAAAACTTTTGGGTTATCTCCCAATAAGTACTTTTCTTTAACGCCTTTAAGTTAGGCATTATAGTTTGAGAAGATGCTCACATAAGAACTATGAATTGAAGTAAAAGAGAGTATCAAGAAGAAAATTCAAAGCACATTTAAGCCTAACCCACTTCCTATGCATAGGAATCTTGTAAATAAACAAGTCATGAAAGCACAAAGCAACAAGCATAGTAAAGCAAAACAAGTGCAACTTCAAGACTTTCAACATAAAGAGGGGAAACTTAATATTATTGAGATGCATAAAACCATGTTTACCTCTCTCATAATAACTTTCAGTAGCATCATGAATAAAATTAACAATATAACTATCACATAAAACATTCTTATCATGAGCCACATCCATAAAAGAATTAATACTCTCCACATAAGCATAGTAATTTTTATTAATTGTAGTGGGAGCAAATTCAACAAGATAGCTATCATTATTATTCTCATCACCATAATCATCAAATATAGGAGGCATATTGTAATCATAATTAACTTTCTCCTCAATAGTAGGTGGACTAAAAATATCATATTCATCATTTTAATCATCATATATTGGAGGTTTGGTATCATCATAAGCAATAGAATAGCTATCTTCCAAAGCTGGGGGACTAAAAAGATCATTTTCATAAAAACTAGCTTCCCCAAGCTTAGACTTTTCCATAGCATTAGCAATAATGGTGTCCAAAGAATTCATACTAACAACATTGCTATTAGCATGCAAATAAAGTTCCATAGGTTTTTTAATTTTCTCTTCAAACACTTCATGTCCTAACTCAAGATAAATACTATAAAGCTCTCTAATTTTGTTGTTGTTTTCCATTAAGCCTAACTAGTGAAAACAAGAAACAAAAAGATAAAATTGCATAAACTAAAGGAAATAACTTCGAGCACTCACATGGGAGAAAATAGGCGTTCGCCATGGAAGGTTCTTCTTCTTTAATCCTTCGGTGTGAATACCTTTTACCTTTCCTCCCCGGCAATGGCGCCAGAAAATAACTTGATGTCTACGCACTTCTATTCTTGTAGATAGTTGTTGGGCCTCCAAGTGTAGACGTTTTTAGAACAGCAGCAAGTTTTCCCTTAAGTGGATCACCCAAGGTTTATCGAACTCAGGGAGGAAGTGGTCAAAGGTATTCCCTCTCAACCAACCCTGCAATCAAGATACAAGAAGTCTCTTGTGTCCCCAACACACCCAATACACTTGTCAGGTGTATAGGTGCACTAGTTCGGCGAAGAGATAGTGAAATACAAGTGGTATGGATAATTATAAGTGGTAACGGTGATAGAAAATAACTTGATGGCATGGAAGAGACTAAAGGCAAACTGAAATAAAGATGGAAGCAAGCAAACATGTGTTGGAGATATGCCCAAGAGGCAATAATAAAAGTGATTATTATTATATCTTTGTGTTTATGATGAATGTTTACATGCCATGCTATAATTGTATTATTAGGAAACACTAATACATGTGTGTTTTGTAAACATATAAGAGTCCCTAGTAAGCCTCTTGTTGAACTAGCTTGTTGATTAATTGATGATCATGGTTTCCTGATCATGGACATTAGGATGTGATTAATAACAAGGTCATATCATTAGGAGAATGATGTGATGGACACACACCCATAGTAAGCGTAGCATAAGATCAAGTCATTAAGTTCGTATTGCTGTAAGCTTTCAATCACATAGTAACTTATTCCTTCGACCATGAGGTTATGTTAATCACCATCACCGGATGAATACTTTGATGACATCAAACGCCGCTTCGTAACTGGGTGGTTATAAAAGTGTCATTGGGTATTCTGAAAGTATGTGTTGAAGCGCATGAACCAAGATTGGGATTTGTCCATCCATATGACGGATAGATATACTCTGGGCCCTCTCGGTGGAATGTCATCTAGTTAGCTTGCAAGCATGTGACTAGGTCACAAGGGATGACATATCACGGAACGAGTAAAGAGTACTTATCAGTAACGAGGTAGAACTAGGTATGGAGATACCGACGATCAAACCTCGGATAAGTATAGTATCGCGAGACAAAGGGAATTAGTTTCGTATGTAAATGGTTCAATCGATCGCGAAGTCATCGTTGAGTATGTGGGAGCCATTATGGATCTCCAGGTCCTGCTGATGGTTATTGATATGAGATGTGTCTCTATCATGTCTACATATTCGCGAACCGTAGGGTGACACACTTAAGGTTCGAAGTTGTTTTAAGTAGATATGGAATGTGCGTTGGAGACCGAATGTTGTTCGGAGTCTCGGATTGGATTCGGGACATCACGAGGAGATCCGGAATGGTCCAGAGAATAAGATTCATATATAGGAGATCATTTTATGAGATAGGAAATGTTCCGGAGTGTTTGTATGAGGATTCTAGAAGGTTTCGGAATGTTCCGGAAGGTTCTAGAAGATATCTTGGAGTTTGCTTGAAAATCAAGATAGGGATCAAGGAGTCCTGTTGGGTCAAGATAAGGAGTCGTGGGGGAGGAGGATTCCTCCCCACCTCCCCAACCCGCCGGCCCCATAGGAGGGGAGTCCTACAAGGACTCCCCTTCCCTGGCGCGCCCTCCCCTCTTTAAATAGAGGGGCAGGGGTGCCCCCTCCTCTCACGCTCTCATAACGTCCAATCTCTGCCGCCTCTCTCCTCCACCATATTCTGCACAGGCATAGGCGAAGCCCTGCAGAATTCTCTACTCCACCACCACCACCACGCCGTCGTGCTGCTGGGATTCCGTGGAGAAGATCTACTACCTCCGCTGCTCGCTGGAACGGGGAGAGGAAGGTCTGCTTCGACTCCGCACGTGTGACCGACTGCGGAAGCGCTGCCGAATTGCGGCGCCGGAAGGATCGTCAACTTGACCAAGGGCGGAAGCGCTGCTGGAACGCGACGCCGGAAGGATCGTCCACACGATCTTGAGATCGGCAAGTGATCGACTACATCAACCACGAGATCTAATCTCGTTAACGCTTTCGGATCTACGAGGGTTAGTTCCCATCTATCTCGTTGCTCATGTCTAATAGATTAGATCTTGGCTTTTATCTAGATTAGATCTAGGTTTTGTTCGTTCTTGCGGTAGAATTTTTTTGTTTTCCATGCTACGAACCCATCAACATGTAACAGATCTAACTACAAACGGTGTTTCAATGCTTAGAAACAAGGCCTAGGGATCATACTTTCACTAGTGAACACTCTCATATAAATATCTTCTCTTTATGATACTACTCTTAACTACTCTCCGGTTGAACACTCTAATCCATGGTAGGGTTATAACAGCACACCTCAAAGTAAGATTTTCCCATCTAGATAACCCCACACTGTCACCTTGAGCACTAGATGAGTCCAACACACACCACAATTTCATAAAGACATCCAACTCCAAATATAACTCATAACAAGTATTTGTAATCTCTAGCCTAAGTGCCACCATGGTGAGCAAGCTGTCACTTTCACACACATGGGGAGAGCAGAGATTCATTAAAGCACTTGAGTAGTAGAATAGATCTACTTGATTACAAAGCTCATGACCATAACAAGATCATGCATAGAGAGAGATGAACACATAGCTACCGGTAGAACCCTTAGCCTCGAGAGAGAACTACTCCCTCCTCATCATGGGAATCAGCAATGGTGATGGAGATGGTGGTGGAGATCGATGGAGATGGCTCCGGGGGCACTTCCCCTACCCGGCAGGGTGCCGGAACAGAGAATTTCTGTCCCTCGAATCTCCCCTTCGGTGGCGGCGGCACTGCGGAACTTTTCGTGGCTGGAGGCTTGACTATTTAGGGTTTATGTCTCGGGAGGCTTCTTATAGGCCAGAGGGCAAAGTCGGTGGGCGGCCAGGGGGCCCACACCACCTGGTGGCGCGGCCCGGGCTAGCCCGCCCCACCACATGGTGTGGCCGCCCTGTGGCCCCTCTCCGTCTCGTCTTCTGGCGCCGTGAGTCTTTCGGTAAAATATCGACTTTGGCTTTTGTCCGGTCCAATTCTGAGAATATTGATTTTCTAACTTTCCTGGAACCAAAAACAGCAGAAAACAGGCAACTGGCACTGTGGCACTTGTTAATAGGTTAGTCCAAGAAATCATATGAAAAGTACTCCAAAGTGTGGACAAAACATAAAAAAGTAGATAAAACCAAGCATGGAACATCAAAAATTATAGATACATTTGCAATGTATCAGGGCACTGTTTGGAGACGAAATTCACGAAGATCAGAAAATCCTAGAAAATATACAGAAAATCCTATTTTCCCAGTAGATGAAGGATGCCAGTGCAGGGTTCCGTAGCAGAAAACAAAAAATTTCTATCTACTCGAACACTAATACCAGGATCTATACTATGTAGACATAAGTAACGGAGAAGGGATACGGTATTCATACCTTTGAAGACCGAGGCACGCCTTACGCAGGAAGGCGTATATTGATGAAGACGAGCAGGACCCCAAGTGTGGTGCCTCCGAAGTTCGTCACACGTCCGGTGTAGGAGACGTCAACCGGACTCTGATCTAGCCGAGCAGCGGAAGAAGTAGATGCCGGATCGAAGATCACACGACGGTGGTGTGAAGGTGGAGAACTCACCCACGAGGTCCTCCCCAATATTACGGAGAAGTCCTCAATGGATAAGAGAGAGATAATGAGAGGGGATGGGATGATTCCAAAGGGGGAGGGGAGACCCCGATATATAGTGGGAGGGGGGCGCACCACCCAGGGGCCAGGCGGTGTGGTACTAAACCCCACACCCACCGGCCACCTTGGGGCAGCGGCCGGCCCTAGGTGGGCCCCATTGGGGTGGCCCACCAAGCCTAGGTCGGCTGGCCCCCACTCCCTAGGCGCCATGCCCTACCGGGCCTCCCTTCGGGTGAGGCCCAATAGCATTAAGATGCCTTTAATAATAAAATAAAATAAATATTTAATATTAATTCTCCAATTAACATTCAAATACACATATTATATTAAGCTTTACTCCGGAACACCTTCCATACCCCATCCAATCTCCGTCGGATGTTACCCGGAACTATTCCGGTTTCTCTCTCTCTATTTCTCTTACGATACCTCATCTACCCTAAGCGTCCCTACCCTTAAGCGTGACATCCTTCAGTTCGGAAACACTCCGGACATGATTGAGACTACTCTCACATCAATGATCAACAGAGGAACCTAGATGGCCACGTGACCCCCGTGCGTTTCACGAATATAATCGCTCGAACCGTGAGATAGTTGTTTCCCGTTCCCTTTGTCATTCGATACCTAATTCATCCGAGACTTGATCTTTGGTATCTCCATACCTTAGTTTGATCTCGTTACTGATGTCTACACACTTCTATTCTTGTAGATAGTTGTTGGGACTCCAAGTGCAGAGGTTTGTAGAACAGTAGCAAGTTTTCCCTTAAGTGGATCACCCAAGGTTTATCGAACTCAGGGGGGAAGTGGTCAAAGGTATCCCCTCTCAAGCAACGCTGCAATCAAGATACAAGAAGTCTCTTGTGTCCCCAACACACCCAATATACTTGTCAGGCGTATAGGTGCACTAGTTCAGCGAAGAGATAGTGAAATACAAGTGGTATGGATAATTATAAGTGGTAATGGTGATAGAAAATAACTTGATGGCGTGGAAAAGACTAAAGGCAAACTGAAATAACGACATAAGCAAGCAAACATGTAATAGATCTAGTTGCAAATGGTGTTTCAATGCTAAGAAACAAGGCCTAGAGATCATACTTTCACTAGTGAACACTCTCTCATAAATATCTTCTCTTCATGATACTACTCTTAACTACTCTCCGGTTGGACACTCTAATCGTTGGTAGGGCTATAGCAACACACCTCAAAGTAAGCCTTTCCCATCTAGAAAACCCCACACTGTCACCTTGAGCACTAGATGGTTCAAACAAACACCACAATTTCATAAAGACATTCAACTCCAAATATAACTCATAACAAGTATTTGTAATCTCTAGCCTAAGTGCCACCATGGTGTGCACGCTGTCACTTTCACACACATGGGGAGAGCAGAGATTCATTAAAGCACTTGAGTAGCAAGGTGGATCTATAGATTACAAGCTCATGACCACAACAAGATCATGCATAGAGAGAGAGATGAACACATAGCTACCGGTAGAACCTTTAGCCTCGAGAGAGAACTACTCCCTCCTCATCATGGGAATCAGCAATGATGATGGAGATGGCGGTGGAGCTCGATGGAGATGGCTCTGGGGGCACTTCCCCGTCCCGGCAGGGTGCCGGAACAGAGCCTTTCTGTCCCCCAAATCTCCCCTTTGGTGGCGGCGGCGCTACGGAACTTTTTGTGGCTGGAGGCTTGATTATTTAGGGTTTATGCATCGAGAGGCTTCTTATAGGCGAATAGACAAGGTCGGTGGGCGGCCATGGGGCCCACACCATGCCATGGCGAAGCCTAGGTGGACCCGCACCTAGGGGTGGTGTGGCCACCCTATGGCCCCTCTCCGACTCTCCTTCTGGCTCCGTGAGTCTTTCGGGAAAATAGTAACTTTGGCTTTTGTCCCGTCCAATTCCGAGAATATTCATTTTCTGACTTCCTGGAACCAAAAACATCAGAAACACGCAACTGGCACTATGGCATCTTGTTAATAGGTTAGTCCAAGAAATCATATGAAAAGTACTCCAAAGTTGGAAAAAAACACAAGAAAGTAGATAAAACCAAGCATGGAACATCAAAAATTATAGATACATTTGCAATGTATCAACATCCCCAAGCTTTACTCCTGCTCGTCCTCGAGTAGGTAAGTGATAAAAAGAAAGAATAATTTTTGAGGTGACATGCACCATCAAAGACTTGATCAAAGTATTTGTAAAACATTCAAAGCTGGGATCATAGTACTTCAATCATAGCATGAAAGACAAAGTTCTAGCAATAAGACAAAGAAACTATGTTGCAACATGAAAAGGCACAAACAAAAGATTCATGAATAACAATGCTTTGCAAGACGTTTGTTTGTTTCACATAAAGAAAACATAGCATAATAGTATTTAGCTTGTCCCTCATAGAGTAGCAAATATAAATGCATAGGACACCTTCAAAGTTCATAAGAGTGACTAGATACAAATAGTTTAAAACAAGCAATATCAAGTTATGCATCAATCAACTAGTCTTGGGACAATGCACATAGAACTGAGAATGGCCACTATGCTCTCAAAGTAGGTGCATAAAGATAGAAGGTGGAGACTCAATGTAATGGTGGAAGAAAGGCCTTTGTAAAAGGAAGTAGGGATTCAAGTCTCATAAAGAGCTTCCAAAAATTATGGTACTTATAGCTTTCAGCTCTCATTGCCCCTATCATAAGCATCTTGAAGTGATTAAGGTTAAAGTGAACAAACTATGGTGTACATGATTGATGAAGTATAAGTCAGAAATCTCATGTCCCTTCTATACGAGGGTCGCTCCGCATGCTACTCAAGTTTAGTCACCGGTAAGCTCTTGTCATCGTAAGTATATGTGTATCATAGAGAACCGCCAACGGGTTACCCCTTGCCCGATGATACGGAAGAATCCCCATATCAAAATGACAAGGCAAACAGACAACGAGCATCTCAGCAATCTTCTTATTTCCCATTGGAATATGGTGCTTTATTCTCTCTTTCCTCTTTTCATAGTATCTCTTTTTTTTTTCTCTTTTTCTGTTTTTTCTCAATATAGGACTCTCTTTTTATGAGAAGAATGCTTCATAGACAGCTCATTATGGTTACGCTGCAGGTTTCCACCATGTCAGAATGGATTAGACCAGCGGCCCAGGCGTTTCTCTAACACATATACATAACTCCATGGACTTACAAGCTCCCCTTTCATTTCACACCGACGACATCCATATACAAAAGAGCATGATATCAACTAGGTACAAGTACCAAGTGCAATGTTGAAAGCGTTCCCCTTGAAAGCATGGTTCTGCTAATTCCCAACAAATAAGTGCAAGCATATGTGGCGCCCCGCAAAATCCACTACTAGAAAATCGCTGTGTTGTTGGTGCATTACATCATCATGACCGCATGCTCATGTCATCATGCCACATTGCATTTGAGCATCGTCATCATCATGCATGGTTTTTGTCTAAACTATTTTTCGAAACGCCTTGTTTTGTTTTCTAAATGTTCTCGTTTGTATTCAAATTAAAACCCGGGTCTCCGGAATATTTTGTTTCGTCTACCAACGGATTTCAAAAGCCCCGTTTTAAATAATAAATTTTATATTATTTTTAGGAGGCGGCCCGCCAGGCCCGAAACGGCCCAGCCGACCACCCCCAATAAAGCCAAAATTCCTACCCAATACTAAGCTCTAATCTACCCAATCCTATTCTACCCGGCCCCCCTCCACCTCACCCCGCCCAATAGCAGCGCGCCACCTCACCAGCCCCTCCCTTTTCCCTCCACCTCACACAGCCACCCCCATCGCCACCTCATCTCCCGCTCACACCCGCCACCATCCTGGCCACCATCCCGCGCGGGCCCCACTCTCTCGATCCCCTCGCCCACCACCACGTGCGACCGCGTCGTCCCCAACTCCGCGCCTTTGCCACCAACCGAGAGCGCCGCCGCCTCCCGTCGATCTCCCCTCTCCTGCCGCGTCTCTCCCCCTCTGGTGCCGCCCGCCGGAGCCACGCCGGGACCACTCCCCTTTCCCAACCCCGCGCCGAGGCTGCCCTCCGCCGCCTCCTCGCCGCCTTGCTTAGGCCCGGCTCCGCCTCCTTGGCCCTCGCCCTGGCCGTCACCTCTCCGTTGACCCCAGCTCGGCTCCGTCCTTGACCGACCACCCCGTTGCCTCCCTCTGCAGGAGTCGCCCTTTCCTCGTCGTCCTCGTTGCCCCGACGGCCCTCCTCGCCCCGGTCGCATCGTCACCCTGCGGTACTTCCTCGTCGCCAGAGTTCAGTCCCCCGGCATCCCGGCTACTCTCAAGCTCGCCGCCGCCCTTCGCTAGTATCGTCGGGTCTCTGTTCTCCTCTGCTCGTCCTCCCACCTAGGCATTTCCTTCGGATGCAGTAGGTATGGCAGGTGTTCAAGGATACGTTAGTTTGGGGACATGTCTTATAGCGATACTGTGTAATCGCTAAGCTTGTCCTATTTCATGGACCAAGTGTTGCTGTTGCTACATGTTAACATCCCCTTGTTGTATGGCCATGTTAGTGGTGTTTTGGGGCGCACACATCGGCTACCTTCATCTCCGAGTCTGGCAAGATCTCTTGATGTGTACACACTTTGCTACAAGTTCTACCTCACCGATGACCGAGATCCGAAGCACCCTGACCCGGGAGCCAAGTGCACCATCGACAGCCGAGGCCGAAAACCCCCAAGTTCTCCATCCTGGAACCCGGAGGCTAGGATGCCGACACGACAAGTACCTCCTCACGGATCCAAGACCTGACCTTGGATCCGAAGATCGAACCCGAAGACCACGGAACGACAAGCGCTTCATCTCGGAGCACCAAGTCCTTCTTCCCGGTTGCGAGATCGATTCTCGTTGAACCCCCTTGGTGAACCCCAAGATCTTCGGACCTTGATGTATGCCCCTTTCCGAGACCCGTATTTTTATAATATATAATATCTCCTGGTTGCATTAATTGCTCATGTCGCATACATATTGTGGTTTGGGGGCATTATGTCGTTTCATCTAATAATTAAATATGGAGTCTATATGCGGGATATCTTTGTCTTATTCCGGACTCCATTTAAATTGGTGTAGCGAACCGATGTCATGTTTCGCCCTGTTAATACAACATTTAAATTGCGGGGTAGTTAAATAACTCGAACCGTCTAATTAATTGACGGGACCACGGTTCCGCTTGATATTGACTAATCGCACCGCATTTGTGCCATGTCATGCATCATATCATAAGCATGCCAGATCTTCTGCCATAGTATTAAATATTGCATCCGGTGTTTCTTCTAGTGTTTGCTTCTTCACGGATTAGGCCGATGAGTGGGTGCAAGTGTCGACAAGTTCTCCGGATATGATCCGTTGGCAGTGTTTCCCAGGCGAGCATCTCTCCCCCCTCTACCTATTTTGCATTTATAGTCTTTATTTCCTCCTATTGATCTATTGCTATCCGTGTCGCGATGCTATAGTTACCGTGCACCAGTTATATCCCGTGCAGCCTCTATATTGCCTTGGACACCTCCTATTACCTGTGTTTGGTAGATAGCTGGCCTTGCGAGTCGTAGTTGCTTACTCATGTGCGATCCTGTGTTGTCGCATACCACAATTGTTGGAATGCTGGCAGATGTTTATTGGTGGAGATGCTTATTGGTGGAGGTGATCATGACTTTAATTACAACCATTAAAATGCTAGATATAACTAATGCAGAGGCATCGGTGGGCAATAGATGTTATTTGGTTCTTCCACGCTCACTTGTGTTCCGTAGGACCCCGAGTACTTGATACATGTTCCTTGATTTTTCGCACTATCCACATCCGGGAGGCATTATGGACTCCCCTTAGCCAGAGCTTGATTCATTTCTATTTCTTGGGGCCACAAAGTAGTTTGGGGCTTTATTACTATTCTGTACTTATGCCATGCTTTACTGCTTTATTTATGATTGTGCGTGGAGCACCTGTACTGTTTTGGAACATGGAATGTTTTCGCGGTATCGACAAGCCCAGTCACACGTTCGGGTTCCCAGTCATTTACACCCATTGTCACAAACCCTGGGTCCGTTCTGGAGCCGGCCAACTTCGTTGCGGGTAGCTTAGTGGGGTGGCCCCCTGAAATATTCTATGAATCCTGTGATCGCTTTGTCATGAATGCCTCGTTGGGTTTTGAGTTGGTTTTTCTGAGGTTGATCGAGTGTGTGTTGCTATTTGTGCACCCCTGCAGGGTAAAACTTTCTGAAAGCCGTGTCCGCGGTTATGGACGACTTGGAGCACATTATCTCGATCATAGACAAGCATAACTAAAGTAGTGCTATAAATTCGACCTAATATGTGACTAGTAATTAGCCTCACTATAACGGAATGGATATTAAAAATGCCAACTACTGGTGGATCTGTGGTGATCTGTGTCATACTATACCTGCCTAGTAAGTATTGCAACTCCAATGGAATGTGATAAAAGTGCCAACAACTGCTGGGTTTTGGGCTTCTTCAGGACAATTATATCTGACTGGTAACTGTTCCAACTACAACGGAATGTTAATTAAAACTGCCCACTACTTATGCTATAGGATGACTCATGCTATCTATATCTGATTAGTAAGTGCTGCAACTATAACGGAATGAGTAAAATTGCCAACTATGTGAGTTCCTTGGTCTGACTCCCTCGTTTGGTCTCGAGGGGGAAACACCAGGATGGGTTTGTTTGGTGTTAGTATCAGGTTGAATCCGAATAGGTCTTTCTTATCTCTCTCTAATAGCCAACAGTTGTACCGAGTCTCTATAGGTTGTTTAGTGCATGCTGCCTGCCGCTTCAGTCCACCATACCTATGTAGGCGAGAGCCACCGAATTCTAGCCTCGCCGTGTACTGGCCTCAGTACTGATGCTCCTCTTTTTCCTTTGCCCTTTGTCGGCACCTCTTATGTTTTAGCAGGTTTGAGATCGACGTCGTTAGCAGGGTTACCCTTCCGGCTTGGCCTGGGCAAGGTTATGGACGCCATTGGTTATTCCTCAGGGCTCTTAGCCCCGTTTGCATCTTGTCCGTAGTCGGATGCTCTATCGTTTCCAAGGTGATTTGGATCTTTGTATAATATATCTGTATTCTTGACTCATGGAGTCGTTGTTGTGTCTATCTGTTATGTGGGTCCCATCGAGGACTGTTGTGTAATGGTATTACTACGTTTTCCACCCGCACGAAAGTGCCTGGTGGGCGTCCTTGAATCGTTTCTATGCGGGTTTGGTGGAAAGGGCTAAAACTTGCATAGGGCCGATTTGAGGGTGTTACAGCATATACAACATAGAAGACACAATGGTTCAAGTTTATTAAGGGAAAGTAAAGTAAAGTGTGCCATCAAGTTCCTGAGAGCTTTAATCACTAGTTTTATCATAACAAGTGGAAGGTAAACAAAAGCATGAATGTACTTGGAATAGCATAAGCTAGTAGGTAGGTATGGTGCACTCTTTGGAATAACTTGGTTTAGGGAGTTGGATGCATGAGTGGAACTCATACTTTGTTGTGGAGGCTAGCAAAAGACTGGGAGCGACAAACTAAGAGAGCAATAATGGCCATAATCATGCAGAGCAACAAAACATCATTGATTAAAGCATAAAGTGATACTACAAGTTGAAAACTAAAGGACCATCAAGGCTATGGTGACTTGAGATAGTCATAACATGGTGTGAGCATGCGCCAAGTCAACCCAAATAAAGCATCAAAGGAGAATACCACTATACTATGTTTTAATATGCTAAAACAACGCATGATTCATCCAAGGCACATTAAGCAATCTCAGTTGTTTATAACAAGTCATGCTACAACAAAGAATACTAAGCATAAAGCCAAAACAATATCAAGCATGGAAAGACAAAGCATAGGCCACAGTCAAAAACGAGCTCTTTTTACCACATAAGCTTGAACTTTCCTACTCTTTTCCAAACCAAACCAAACCAAACTATTTGCAAAGCAATGTATGAAAGAGGGGGTCCAACCAATTTATTAAGAAAACTAAGCAAACCGAGCAAACAAAAACCAAAACGAAAATGAAAAAGAAGACGCTCCAAGAACAACACAACTGTGCATGAAACAATAAAAATGAAGTGTTTGGAAGAAACCTGAGATTTTTATTGATGAAGAAGGGGATGCCTTGGGCATCCCCAAGCTTTGAAGCTTGTACTTCTTGGATATTTTTTGGGGTGACACACGTGGAATCCCCAAGCTTGAGCTTTAGTCCATCCTTCATCTCATTACTCATTCCTTCCATACACCTAGAATTTTTCCTTCATACAGAACTTCACACAATCTTTATTAGCAACATTAGTGCACTCAAGATAAATAAGTCTTAAGGTTCAGTTCTAACACCAAATAAACTTCCATTAGAACACTAGCTACTGTAGCACTTCCCTAAAAAATCTCAATTCCCCAAAAGAACTCAAAAAGGAACCCACAAGAAGCAAATGCAGAAAATGGCAGAAATCTGTCAAAACAGACCAGCAGGTAAAGATGAATTTTTTCGAAGACCTTCTGTTGCTCAAATCAAAAAGTGCTGAACTAACGAAAGTTAGATAACAACCTACGGCAGAAGCACAAAAATTCATGCCTCAAAAGGACGTATAGAGAGTTTACACGAATTTGTACGGTGAAGAACAGAAATCTGTTTCGGGACAGCAACTTTCCCAATCATTACTTCTCTCTCATTAGAGGTTACTCTTGGCACAAAAAGCAAATAAAAAGGATAAGGAGCGGTTATTACAGAGGTAATAACTTCCAAGACTCATCTAAAACTTTTGGGTTATCTCCCAATAAGTACTTTTCTTTAACGCCTTTAAGTTAGGCATGATAGTTTGAGAAGATGCTCACGTAAGAAATATGAATTGAAGTGAAAGAGAGCATCAAGAAGCAAATTCAAAGCACATTTAAGTCTAACCCACTTCGTATGCATAGGAATCTTGTAAAGAAACAAGTCATTAAAGCACAAAGCAACAAGCATAGTAAAGCAAAACAAGTGCAACTTTAAGACTTTCAACATAAAGAGGGGAAACTTAATATTATTAAGATGCATAAAACCATGTTTCCCTCTCTCATAATAACTTTCAGTAGCATCATGAATAAAATTAACAATATAACTATCACATAAAACATTCTTATCATGAGCCACATGCATAAAAGAATTAATACTCCCCACATAAACATAGTCATTCTTATTGATTGTAGTGGGAGAAAATTCAACAAAATAGCTATCATTATTATTCTCATCACCATAATCATCAAATATAGGAGGCATATTGTAGTCATAATTAATTTCCTCCTCAATAGTAGGTGGACTGAAAATATCATATTCATCATTGTAATCATCATATATTGGAGGTTTTGTATCATCATAAGCAATAGAATAGCTATCTTCCAAAGCTGGGGAACTAAAAATATCATTTTCATAAAAACTAGCTTCCCCAAGCTTAGACTTTGCCATAGCATTAGTAATAATGGTGTCCAAAGAATTCATACTAATAACATTGCTATTAGCACGCAAATAAAGTTCCATAGGTTTTTTAATTTTCTCTTCAAACACTTCATGTCCTAACTCAAGATAAATACTATAAAGCTCTCTAATTTTGTTGTTGTTTTCCATTAAGACTAACTAGTGAAAACAAGAAACAAAAAGACAAAATTGCAGAATCTAAAGGAAATAAGTTCGAGCACTCACACCAGAAAATAGACGTTTGCCGTGGGAGGTTCTTCTTCTTTAATCCTCCGGTGTGAATACCTTTTACCTTTCCTCCCCGGCAACAGCGCTAGAAAATAGCTTGATGTCTACGCACTTCTATTCTTGTAGACAGTTGTTGGGCCTCCAAGTGCAGAGGTTTGTAGAACAGCAGCAAGTTTTCCCTTAAGTGGATCACCCAAGGTTTATCGAACTCAGGGAGGAAATGGTCAAAGGTATCCCCTCTCAAGCAACCCTGCAATCAAGTTACAAGAAGTCTCTTGTGTCCCCAACACACCCAATACACTTGTCAGGTGTAGAGGTGCACTAGTTCGACGAAGAGATAGTGAAATACAAGTGGTATGGATAATTATAAGTGGTAATGCTGATAGAAAATAACTTGATGGCATGGAAAAGACTAAAGGCAAACTGAAATAACGACAGAAGCAAGCAAACATGTAATAGATCTAGTTGCAAACGGTGTTTCAATGCTAAGAAACAAGGCCTAGAGATCATACTTTCACTAGTGAACACTCTCTCATAAATATCTTCTCTTCATGATACTACTCTTAACTACTCTCCGGTTGGACACTCTAATCGTTGGTAGGGCTATAAAAGCACACCTCAAAGTAAGCATTTCCCATCTAGAAAACCCCACACTGTCACCCTGAGCACTAGATGCTTCAAACAAACACCACAATTTCATAAAGACATTCAACTCCAAATATAACTCATAACAAGTATTTGTAATCTCTAGCCTAAGTGCCACCATGTTGTGCACGCTGTCACTTTCACACACATGGGGAGAGCAGAGATTCATTAAAGCACTTGAGTAGCAAGGTAGATCTATAGATTACAAGCTCATGATCACAATATGATCATGCATAGAGAGAGAGATGAACACATAGCTACCGGTAGAACCTTTAGCCTCGAGAGAGAACTACTCCCTCCTCATCATGGGAATCAGCAATGGTGATGGAGATGGCGGTGGAGATCGATGGAGATGGCTCTGGGGGCACTACCCCGTCCCGGCAGGGTGCCGGAACAGAGACTTTCTTTCCCCCGAATCTCCCCTTTGGTTGCGATGGCGCTGCAGAACTTTTCGTGGCTGGAGGCTTGATTATTTAGGGTTTATGCATCGGTAGGCTTCTTATAGGCGAAGAGGCAAGGTCGGTGGTTGGCCAGGGGGCCCACACCATGCCCTGGCATGGCCTAGGTGGACCCGCGCCTAGGGGTGGTGTGGCCACCCTGTGGCCCCTCTCCGACTCTCCTTCTAGCTCCGTGAGTCTTTCGGGAAAATAGTAACTTTGGCTTTTATCCCGTCCAATTCCGAGAATATTCATTTTCTGACTTCCTGGAACCAAAAATAGCAGAAAACATGCAACTGGCACTGTGGCATCTTGTTAATAGGTTAGTCCAAGAAATCATATGAAAAGTACTCCAAAGTTGGAACAAAACACAAGAAAGTAGATAAAACCAAGCATGGAACATCAAAAATTATAGATACATTTGCAATGTATCAGTTACCGATGAACTTGTTTTCTCGTTCTCATGTCATGCATTCCGTGACCGAGTCGCATGCTTGCAAGCTTCATTAATGCAATGTCACCGAGATGGCCACATGTATCTGTCCGTTGCATGGACAAGACAAATCATGGTCTTGATATGTACTCCTCTACGCATCCCTTCGGAAAACCTGAGTAGCACTTTTTTGATCACCATGTTACGAGATGATTCTTGACAACCATCTAAGCTTCTTCTGGAATGGTGATTTGGATTACCTCATAGTCAAAGGATCAGGTTGCGAGGTTCTCTGTGTTTTATCATCAATGGTGAACTTTGTAACTAGATCTCATTAATATATAACGGTCGGATGTTTATCTATCATGTTATTCAACTAATAACATGACCTCATTGTCAGTTGGCATAAATGCCCATGATCTTGAAACCCAGACCATCCTCATGACCAATGAACTAGTTCACTAGAGGCAACTAGAGACACGGTTTGTTTTACATACCACACGTGTATTAACGTTTCGCATTAACACAATTATAGCATAGTATGAAACGTATTATGAACATATAGGAGATATATCAAATAATATACTTTATTATTTGCCTCTAGGGCATAACTCCTTCAGTCTCCCACTTGCACTAGAGTGTAAACAAAACTAGTTTAAAATAGGCAGGAACCTAACACCAATGGAATCTCGGTGTTGTTCATGCTTTTCCTGATGGAGAGCTTTAGTCAAAGGATCTACCATATTCAGTTCCGTATCTACTTTGCAAATCTTGACTTCACCTTCGTCAATGTTCTGTCAGATGACGTGAAATCTAAGCTTGATGTGTTTGGCCGTGGAATGAGTCCTTGGTTCCTTTGCATTTGCAATAGCTCCCGTGTTATCACAATAGATCGTCACGGGGTCTTGCGCATTTGGAAAAACTCCCAGTTCGATGACGAAATTCCTTAGCCAAACAGCTTCATTTGCTGCATCAGCCGCAACAATGTATTCAGACTCCATTGAAGACTGCACCACCACCGGTTGTTTCTTACTCTTCCAGCTTACCGCCCCACCATTCACTAGGAACACAAATCCTGTTTGAGACTTCGAGCCATCATGATCTGAGTTCCAGCTCGCATCCACGTAACCCGTTACGTTTAGATCTTCATCATTTCCTCCATAGATTAGGAACATATCCTTTGTTCTTCTCAGATACTTTAGGATATTCTTTACAGTTGTCTAGTGATCTGGTCCTGGATTACTTTGGTATCGGCTCGTCAAACTAAGATCCAATGCCACATCAGGTTGTGTACTTAACATTGCATACATGATAGATACTATGGCAGAAGCATAGGGGATGTAATACATCTTCTCTCTATCATTGTCCGTTACAGGACATTGAGTCATACTCATTTTGCAATTCTTCATCATAGGTGTAAAACCTCTTTTGGTGTTTTACATTTTGAACCTCTTCAAAATCTTTTCAATGTAAGTACTCTGACTCAATGCAATTAGGTGCCTTGATCTATCTCTATAGATCTTGATACCTAATATGTATGCAGCTTCACCTAGATCCTTCATGGAAAATTGGTTACTTAAATATGCTTTCACGCTATTCATAAGATCCACATCGTTTCCCATGAGTAATATGCCATCACATATACCACTAAGAAAACAACTGAGCTCCCACTCGCTTTCTTGTAAACACAGAACTCTTGTTGATTTTGGACAAATCCAAAACTCTTGATCACTTGATCAAAATGTTGGTTCCAGCTCTGAGATGCTTGCTTCAATACATAAATGGAACGTTGAAGTTTGCATACCTTTCCAGCATCCTTAGGATCAACAAAACCTTCCGGTTGCATCATATACAATTCTTCATCAATGTGACCATTGAGGAATGCGGTCTTGACATCCATCTTCCAAATTTCATAGTTGAAATGTGCAGCAATTACTATTAAAATCCTGACAGCCTTAAGCATCACTACGGGAAACTAAGTCTCGTCGTAGTCAACTCCTTGAATTTGTAGAAAACCTTTTGCGACAAGTCGAGCTTTGTGAACGGTCACTTTACCATTCGCATCTATCTTTTTCTTAAAGATCCATTTATTTTCCACAGCCTTGCGGCCTTCTGGAAGATCCACCAAGGTCCAAACTTGGTTCTCATGCATGGATCCTATTTCGGATTTCATGGCTTCTAGCCATTTCTCGGAGTCAGCACTATCCATAGCCTCTTTGTAGTTTGCAGGTTCTTCCTGCTCATCCAGGATGACAGACATTACAAGGCTACTGTACCAATCAGGAGTGGCACGAACCCTTGTAGACCTGCGAACCTCAGGAGTCTCTATGTCATTGCTTTGATCATCATAAATGGACTCTTCCTCCATGTTTGAGAGTGGTTTCGGAACAACTTCCGTTGCGCTACTCGGAATTTGGAGAGAAGGGTCACCAACTTCATCTAACTCAATTTTTCTTCCACTCACTCCTTTAGCAAGAAACTCTTTTTCGAGAAAGGTGCTGGTTCTTGCAACAAAATTTTTGCCTTCGGCTTGGTTGTAGAAAGTATATCTAGCGGTTTCCCTTGGATATCCCACAAAGATACATTTTTCCGATTTGGGTTCGAGTTTGTCAGGCTGCAGTTTCTTAACGTAAGCCTCACAACCCCAAACTTTCATAAATGACAACTTTGGCTTTTGTCCATACCGTATCTCATATGGGCTTGTCTCCATGGACTTGGATGGTGCTCGGTTTAAAATAAAAGCAGCGGTTTCTAACGCGTATCCCCAAAAAGACACAGACAAATCAGTTAAAGGCATCATGGACCACACACTATCTAATAGGGTTCGGTTACACCGATCCGACACACCATTGCGCTGTGGTGTTTCGGCTGGCGTAAGCTGTGGGATAATCCCACAGTCCTTCAAGTGCATGTTAAACTCATAACTCAAATACTCACCTCCTCGATTTGATCGAAGATACTTGATTCTCTTGTTAAGTTGATTCTCTACTTCCTTCTGAAATTCCTTGAACTTTTCAAAGGTTTCAGACGTGTGCTTCATTAAGTAGATATATCCATATCTGCCTAAGTCGTAAGTAAAGGTAACAAAGTAACGATAACCATTGCACGTTGAGACGCTCATCGGTCCACATACATCAGTATGTATGATTCCCAGTAGGTCTACAGCTCTCTCCACTATACCAGAGAATGGTGTCCTAGTCATCTTGCCCATAAGGCATGGCTCACATGTATCAAGGGATTCGAAATCCAATGATCCAAGAAGGCCTTTTGAATGAAGCTTCTTCATGCATTTTATGCCAATGTGACCAAGACGGCAATGCCACATAAACATGGAATCATCACTACGCTTACAATGTTTAGCGTCAACATTATGGATGTGTGTATTACAATCAAGATCTAGTAAGAATAAACCATCACACACAGGAGCATGAACATAGAAAACATCATTCATATAAATTGAACAACCATTTGTTCCTGATTTAAAGGAATAATGGTCTTGCAACAAGCAAGACCCACTCACAATATTCATACTCAATGCGGGTACATAGTAGCATTTATTCAAAACCAACAATAATCCTGACGGTAGACGGAGATGCAGGGTGCCGACGGCCATCACTTCGACTCTCGAACCATTTCCGACGCGCATCGTCACCTCGTCCTTCCTCGGGCGCCACCTACTCTGCAGATCCTGCTGAGAGTTACAAATGTGAGCAACAGATCCGGTATCAAATACCCAGTGCTTGAAAGGAACACATCAATAACATGTATATCATATATACCTTTGTCCATGGCGGCTATTTTGCCAGCTCACTTTTATTCAAGATACTTGGGGCAGTTGCGTTTCCAGTGCCCATCCCCTTTGCAGTAGAAGCACGAAGTGCCGGGCTTGGGACTAGGATTGGTAGTCTTTGAGGTGTTGGGAACAAACTTTCCATCCCTCTTAGACTTCTTACCCTTGCCTTTCCCCTTTGGCCCTGGATTTTTGAAGTTGGTGGTCTTGTTTACCATCAGCACCGTGTGCTCCTTCTTGATTTCAACCTCATAAGTTTTGAGCATGGCGAACACCTCAGCAAGGGTCTTACTCATCCCTTGCATGTTGTAGTTCATCACAAAGCTCTTAAAGCTAGGGGGCACGGAGTGCAGCACCCTATCAATCACGAGCTCCTCCGGGATCTTGCAATCCAGGGCATTCAAATGCTTAACGTAGCTAGACATTTTGACTACGTGCTCACTAATACTGTTGTGCTCTTCCATTTTAGCAGAGAAGAAGAGCTCGGAAGAATCATACCTCTCTGCACGAGCCTGTGGAGCAAAGACGGCATTGAGATCCTCAATGATCTCAAAGGTATTCATCTTCTCAAAACGCTTTTGAAGCTCCGGCTCCATGGCATAGAGCATTCCACTCTGGATGAGGGAGAAATCGTCCGCCTTGGACTGCTAGACATTCTTTTCGTCCTGGGAGGCGGAATCTACAGGCTTAGCCGGAAGCTCAGCCTCGATGACATAAGTCAACTTGTAGGGGACTAGGAGGATCCTAAGATTGCGGAACCATGCGGTGAAGTTGGTTCCATCAGTTTTTAGGTTGTCCTTCTCGAGGAAAGTGCTAAGGTTGAAGGTGGGTGGGCGAGACATCTACAAAGGATTTGCAAAGTGTTTAGACTATGTTCATAATAATGAGTTCAAGTTTTAATCAAAATAACTCCCACTTAAACGAACACCCCTCTACTCATTTAGTGATCACATGATCCCAATCCCCTACACCTCCCCCGATTAACATGACCATCAGTGCAGTATCAAAGGTGGACATACCCTAATGCCGATCACATCAACTATGTGACTCATGCTTGACCTTTCGGTCTCCTGTATTCAGAGGCCACGTCTATGTAACATGCTAGGCTCGCCAGTTCTAACTTGTGTGTATTCGCAGTGCAACATGGCTTACACCCACTGTATGCGAACGTAGATATGTCTGACCCCTACTCGCTGCAGGGCGCCTCATACCGAAGAACTTTCTTGGTGGTGCACACACAAGGGGAATACGATAACTGGAATAATGTGAGGGATTATCTTATTATTCTACCGTTGAATATAAATATATCCGCACAACAAGTAATACTTCATAAGTAGAGTGTTATGACATGGTTGCAGCATTATGATCATCATCAATAGCTTCAATGAAATTTTCATAAACTTGTCATTGCCATGTTATAATACTTTCCCTTATGCAATAATAAAGATAGACGCTTCTAAATTATCTATTGCATGTTTTACGCGGCTTTAAGGGCTTTCGCAGTAGAACCCCTTCCCTCCTACGAACATCGAGCCACAACATGGATTCAATGATTGCCGTTCTTCTTCCCTTTTTAGGGCCCTCCAATGTCAATGCCATATCAACTACTGTAGAGATACATACACCCCCCTAAGCCACTTTGATTTGTGGACCAGTCTCGTGAATCACCACGTGAGGTCGGTTGGGGGCCGCTTCATCAAACAGTGTCGCGATATCAACAATAACATTAAAGAGGGTAGCAACTAGAGAATCAATGCCCACATATCTTTATGTGTTCTATCCGTACGACATGTCTACCCATAGACCCGCTCTGATACCACTGAAGGGTTCCGTAGCAGAAAACAAAAAAATTCTATCTACTCGAACACTAATACCAGGATCTATACTATGTAGACATAAGTAACGGAGAAGGGATATGGTATTCATACCTTTGAAGACCGAGGCACGCCTTACACAGGAAGGCGTATATTGTTGAAGACGAGCAGCACCCCAAGTGTGGTGCCTCCGAAGTTCGTCACACGTCCGGTGTAGGAGACGTCAACCGGACTCCGATCCAGCCGAGCAGCGGAAGAAGTAGATCTCGGATCGCAGATCACACGATGGTGGTGTGAAGGTGGAGAACTCACCCACGAGGTCCTCCCTAATATTACGGAGAAGTCCTCAATGGATGAGAGAGAGATAGTGAGAGGGAATGGGATGATTCCAAAGGGGGAAGGGAGACCTCTATATATAGTGGGAGGGGGCGCACCACCTAGGGGCCAGGCGGTGTGGGACTAAACCCCACACCCGCCGGCCACCTTGGGGCAGCCACCGGCCCTAGGTGGGCCCCATTGGGGCGGCCCACCAAGCCTAGGCCAGCTGGGCCCCACTCCCTATGCGCCATGCCCTATTGGGCCTCCCTTCGGGTGAGGCCCAATAGCATTAAGATGCCTTTAATAATAAAATAAAAAATATATTTAATATTAATTCTCCAATTAACATTCAAATACACATATTATATTAATCTTTACTCTCGAACACCTTCCAGACCCCTTCTGATCTCCATCGGATGTTACCCGGAACTATTCCGGTTTCTCTCTCTCTCTCTATTTCACTTACGATACCTCATCTACCCTAAGTGTCCCTACCCTTAAGCGTGACATCCTTCAGTTCAGAAACACTCCGGACATGATTGAGACTACTCTCACATCAATGATCAACAGAGGGACCTAGATGGCCATGTGACCCCCGTGCATTTCACGAATATAATCGCTCGAACAGTGAGATAGTCATTTCCCATTCCCTTTGTCATTCGATACCTAATTCATCCGAGACTAGATCGTTGGTATCTCCATACCTTGGTTTGATATCGTTGACGATGAACTTGTTTTCTCGTTCTCATGTCATTGGATTCCGTGACCGAGTCACATGCTTGCAAGCTTCATTAATGCAATGTCACCGAGATGGCCACATGTATCTGTCCGTTACATGGACTAGACAAATCCTGGTCTTGATATGTACTCCTCTACGCATCCCTCCAGAAAACCTGAGTGGCACCTTTTTGATCACCATGTTACGAGATGATTCTTGATAACCATCTAAGCTTCTTCGGGAATGGTGATTTGCATTACCTCACAGTCAATGGATCAGGTTGCGAGGTTCTCTATGTTTTATCATCAATGGTGAACTTTGTAACTAGATCTCATTAAGATATATCGGTCAGATGTTTGTCTATCATGTTATTCAACTAATAACATGACCTCATTGTCAGTTGGCATAAATTCCCATGATCTTGAAACCCAGACCATCCTCATGACCAATGAACTAGTTCACTAGAGGCAACTAGAGACACGGTTTGTTTTACATACCACACGTGTATTAAAGTTTCGCAGTAACACAATTATAGCATAGTATGAAACGTATTATGAACATATAGGAGATATATCAAATAATACACTTTATTATTTGCCTCTAGGGCATAACTCCTTCAGCCAGAAGGGGGATGATACATTGCAAATGTATCTATAATTTTTGATGTTCCATGCTTTACTTTTCAAGTGATTTCTTGGACTAACCTATTAACAAGAGCCACAGTGCCAGCTGCCTGTTTTCTGCTGTTTTTGGTTCTAGGAAAGTCAGAAAATGAATATTCTCGGAATTGGACATGACAAAAGCCAAAGTGCCTATTTTCCGGAAGTCATCAGATGCCAAAGTACGAGACGGAGAGGGGCCAGGGGGCCACCACACCACTTAGCCACGCGGCCCAGCCTGGCCCGTGCCAGGGGGTGGTGTGGCCGCCTCGGGCACCCCCTCGGCCTCCCTTCCGCATATAAGATGCCCTCGGGACGAAAATGATTAGTATAATGTTGTAATGCCCAATCAAGTCTCAAAGGAGTCAAGATGATTAGTATATGCATGTATTGCTTTCTCGGTGTTTGTCCATTGCCCCGCTGTAATTTGTTCACCCATCATGTTATCTATCTTAAGGAGAGCCACCTCTAGTGAACTATGGATCCCGGTCCTTTACTTTACATACAATCTACAAACTGTTTACTTCTTTGTGTTTACTTTCTGCAAACTATTACTTCTTTCCATTCGATACGTTTAATCCTTTGTTTTCCGCAAAACACGGTGATATTGACAACCTCATCGCAAGTTGGGGACAAAGTTCTATGGTTGTGTTGTGCAGGTCTCCACGTTGCTACTAGCACCGGTAGTGCGCCCTGCCAAACCTCTGCTAGTAACACCTTTGGGGAGTTTCCTTGCTCCAACTGGTTCGATTAAACCTTGGTTTCATAACTGAAGGAAACTTGCTGCTATGCTCATCATACCTTCCTCTTGGGGTTCCCAACGAGCTCTACATCAACACCATGCACCAAGTACTTTTCTGGGCGCCATGCATTGAGCCATCAAGCGATTTTCTGGCGCCGCTGCTGGGGAGTCAAGGACATCTTCACAAGGGGAGTCCCTCATAACCAATCTCTTTACTTTGTTGTTTTTGTTTTGCTTAGTTTCTTTTTGCTTTGTTTGCTTGTTTTGTTCTTAAAAAACACAGAAAAATTAGTTTTACTTGTTTGCTTTCTTATTTGAAAACCCAAAAAAATGACTACTCTTGAAAACACTAAGTTGTGTGACTTCACTAGCACCAACAACAATGATTTTATGAGCACACCTATTGCTCCACCTGTGGCTAAAAATACTTTCTTTGAGATAAAACCTGCTTTGCTCAATCTTGTTATGAGAGAACAATTTTCTCGTATTGGTAATGAAGATGCTGCTTCCCATCTAAATAACTTTGTTGAACTTTATGAGATGCAAAAGCATAGGGATATAGATGGTGATATTATTAACCTGAAATTGTTTCCTTTCTCTTTGAGAGGAAAAGCTAAAGAATGGTTGAATTCCTTAACTAGGAATAGTATTGATTCTTGGACTAAATGCAAAGATGCTTTTATTGGAAAATACTATCCTCCTGCTAAGATTATATCCATGAGAAGTGAAATAATGAAGTTTAAACAACTTGATAATGAGCATGTTGCTCAAGCTTGGGAAAGAATGAAATCTTTGGTAAAGAATTGTCCCACACATGGACTGACTGCTTGGATGATCATCCAAACTTTTTATGCAGGATTGAACTATTCTTCAAGGAACCTATTGGATTCTGCTGCTAGAGGTACCTTTATGACCATCACTTTGGGTGCTGCAACAAAACTTTTGGACAATATGATGGTTAATTATTCTGAATGGCATACTGAGAGAGCTCCACAAGGTAAGAAGGTAAATTGTGTTGAGGAAACCTCCTCCTTGAGTGATAAGATTGATATTATTATGTCTATGCTTGTTAATGGGAAAGACCATATTGATCCAAATAATGTTCCTTTGGCTTATTTGGTTGCTCAAGAAGAGCAAGTTGATGTGAACTTCATAAGAAATAACAACTTTGGCAGTGATACTTATAGGAGTAATTTTGGTAACAACAATTATAAGCCATATCCTCCCAACAATGGTAATGCTTATGGAAATTCTTACAACAATAATAAGAGTGCTCCCTCTAAACTTGAAGTTATGCTTAAAGAGTTTATTAGTAAACAAACTGCTTTCAATAAAACTATTGAGGAAAAACTCTCTAATGCTGAAAGAAATATAGCATCTTTGGTTGAAGCTCAATCTTCTTTGAATAAAATGGCTGCTAAACCTAAAACTAATGATAATCCCTTCGCAGCTACCAATGCTATACAAGTAAGAATGGATGAAAATGTTAGACTATTAGCTGAATTACATGCTAAGTGGGAAAGAGAAGATGAAATTGCTAGGAACATTAGTGTTTCTACTATTACCACCACTAGTGTTGAGGCTAGTAATAGTTCTACTACTTTAGATGATAAATTTGATTTTGATCTTGATGGTTGCAACATCTCTGAAATTATTAAGTTCCTACAAAAGCTTGCTAAAAGTCCTAATGCTAGTGCTATGAACATGGCTTTTACAAAACACATTACTGATGCTCTCATAAAGATTAAAGAATAAAAGATGAAACATAAAGCTTCTATTCCTATAAAACAAGAAGATGGTTGGGAACCCATCATTAATATGAAAGTGAATGACTTTGATTTCAAAGCTTTGTGTGATCTTGATAGTAGTGTTTCCATTATGCCTAGAAGGATTTATTAAATGCTTGATTTGCCTCCTCTTGAAGATTGCTATTTGAATGTCCCACTTGATGATAATGTTAAAAAGAAACTCATGGGGAGTCTTAATGATGTTCTTATTATGGTTAACGATTCCTATGTCCCCGTTGATTTCTATGTTTTGGATGTTGAATACAATGCTTCTTGTCCTATTACTTTGGGAAGACCTTTTCTTAGAACTGTTGGTGCCATCACTGATATAAAAGAAGACACCATTAAATATCAACTCCCACTCAAGAAAGGTATAGAACACTTCCATAAAAAGAGAGAAAATATATCTTTTGCGTCTCCTATGAAAACAAAATTTGGTCTTAATGCTTCTTCATTTGAGAACAATTGATTCTTTCTTTACTTCTTATGTCTAACTTAAAGGCGTTAAAGAAAAAATACTTATTGGGAGATAACCCAAAAGTTTTAGATGAGTCTTGGAAGTTATTACCTCTGTAATACCTCTCATTATCCTTTTTATTTGCTTTTTGTGCCAAGAGTAACCTCTAATGATACAGAAGTAATGATTGGGAAAGTTGCTGTCTCGAAACAGAGTTTTGTGCTTCACCGTAAACATTTGTGAGAGAGCTCTGTATGTCGTATTGATCTGTAATTTTTTGTGCTTCTGCCCCAGGTTGTTATCTAACTTTCGTTAGTTCAACACTTTTTGATTTGAGCAACAGAAGGTCTTCGAAAAAATTCGTCTTTACCTTCTGGTCTGTTTTGACAGATTTCTGCCATTTTCTGCATTTGCTTCTTGTGGGTACCTTTTTGAGTTCTTTTGGGGAATTGAGATTTTTGAGGGAAGTGTTACAGTAGCTAGTGTTCTAATGGAAGTTTATTTGGTGTTAGAACTGTACCTTAATACTTATTTATCTTGAGTGCACTAATGTTGCTAATAAAGATTGTGTGAAGTTTTGTATGAAGGAAAAATTTCAGGTGTATGGAAGGAATGAGTAATGAGATGAAGAATGGACTAAAGCTCAAGATTGGGGATGCCACGCGTGTCACCCCAAGAAATATCCAAGAAGTACAAGCGTCAAAGCTTGGGGATGCACAAGGTATCCCCTTCTTCATCAATAAAAATCCCACGTTTCTTCCAAACACTTCATTTTTATTGTTTCATGCACAATTGTGTTGTTCTTGGAGCGTCTTCTTTTTCGTTTTCGTTTGCTTTGGTTTGCTTAGTTTTCTGAATAAATTGGTTGGACCTCCTCTTTCATACATTGGTTTGCAAATAGTTTGGTTTGGTTTGGAAAAGAGTAGGAAAGTTCATGCTTATGTGGTAAAAAGAGCTGGTTTTTGACTGTGGCCTATGCTTTGTCATGCCATGCTTGATATTCTTTATGCTTTGTATTCTTTGTTGTAGCATGCCTTGTTATAAACAACTGAGATTGCTTAATGTGCCTTGGATGAATCATGTGTTGTTTCAGCATATTAAAGCATAGTATAGTGGTATTCTCCTTTGATGATTTATTTGGGTTGACTTGGCGCATGCTCACACCATGTTATGACTATCTCAAGTCACCATAGCCTTTATGATCCTTTAGTTTTCAACTTGTAGTATCACTTTATGCTTTGATCAATGATGTTTTGTCGCTCTGCATGATTATGGCCATTATTGCTCTCTTAGTTTGTCGCTCCCAGTCTTTTGCTAGCCTCCACAACAAAGTATGAGTTCCACTCATGCATCCAACTCCCTAAACCAAGTTATTCCAAATAGTCCACCATACCTACCTACTAGCTCATGCTATTGCAAGTATATTCATGCTTTTTCTACCATCCAAATTAAACTTGTTATGAGAAAACTAGTGATTAAAGCTCTCACGAACTTGATGGCACACTTTACTACTTGCCTCTAATAAACTTGAACCATTGGGTCCTTCTTTGTTGCATATATGCTTGCACTTTATAAGTTGAAATTAGCAGAACCATGTTTCATGGGGAACGCTTTCAACATTGCACTTGTACTTTGTACCCCGTTGATATCATGTTCTTTTGCTTACGGATCCCGGTGGTGTGAAATAAAAGTGGAACTTGTAAGATCATGGAGTTTGTATGTGTGTTAGAGAAACGCCTGGGCCGCTAGCCTAAGCCATGCCTAATCATGGTGGAAACTTGCAGCATCACCATAATGAGTGCTCATGGTGGGGGCTGGCCGGCGCGCCACCCCACCCCTCTCCCTTGATTAGTCCCACCCCGGGACTTTGAGGGAGGGTGTACCCCCTCTCCCCCTATATATAGTGGGGGTATTTGGCCAGATAAGTACACCCAATAATCAATAAAGGTCTCCCCACTTTTGGGATGACCTCCAATTGATATTCTCTCTCTCTCTCTCTCTCTCTCTCTCTCTCTCTCGTGACCGTGGTCCCAAGTCTAGACTGCGCGAACGAGAGATATCTTCACCGCGGAGCGCCGTCGCGCTGTGGGATTCCGATCCGGGAGCTCTACTTCCGCAACTACTGCTGGATCGGGGAAGCGGGAGTCATCGTCAGGCACCGAACGTGTGTAACTCCCCGCGAGGTGTCGCACTTGAGGCACTCAAGTCGTTGGAGCCAGAAGAAGCGCAAGGACTTCATCACGACCTTGAGGTCGGCTTCTGCTCGTCTACATCAACCATGCTCTCCTAAGCGTTGCCAACGCTTTTCGGTCTTCGAGGGTAAGTTCGCGAAAAGCCCCTCCCGTTACTGTATTACTAATAGATAGGTCCTGGCAGCATAAGGGCTTCAGGGGTGTAGAGTAAAATTTATTGTTTTTATGCGCAGAAGCCCTACAATAGGTGCACTAGTTCAGCAAAGAGATAGTGAAATACAAGTGGTATGGATATAAGACAACGGTGACAGAAAATAGCTTAATGGCATGGAAGAGACCAAAGGCAAACTAAAATAAATATGGAAGCAAGCAAACATGTAACAGATCTAGTTGCAAACGGTGTTTCAATTCTTAGAAACAAGGCCTAGGGATCATACTTTTGCTAGTGAACACTCTCATATAAATATCTTCTCTTTATGATACTACTCTTAACTACTCTCCGGTTGGACACTCTAATCCATGGTAGGGCTATAACAGCACACCTCAAAGTAAGCCTTTCCCATCTAGATAACCCCACACTATCACCTTGAGCACTAGATGGTTCCAACAAACACCACAATTTCATAGAGACATCCAACTCCAAATATAACTCAGAACAAGTATTTGTAATCTCTAGCATAAGTGCCACCATGGTGTGCACGTTGTCACTTTCACACACATGGGGAGAGCACAGATCTAATAAAGCACTTGAGTAGCAAGGTAGATCTACTTGATTACAAAGCTCATGATCACAATATGATCATGCATAGAGAGAGAGATGAACACATAGCTACTGGTAGAACCCTTAGCCTCGAGGAAGAACTACTCCCTCATCATCATGGGAATCAGCAACGGTGATGGAGATGGCGGTGGAGATCGATGGAGATGGCTCCGGTGGCACTTCCCCATCCCGGCAGGGTGCCGGAACAGAGACTTTCTGTCCCCCGAATCTCCCCTTCGATGGCGGTGGCACTATGGAAATTTTCATGGCTTTTTGATTGACCACCTAGGGTTTTTGTCAGGAGGCATCTTATGGGCGAAGAGGCAAGGTCGGTGGGCGGCCAGGGGGCCCACACCACCTGGTGGCACGGCTAGGGTGGACCCGCGCCACTACATGGTGTGGCCACCCTGTGGCCCCTCTCCGTCTCATCTTCTGGCTCCGTGAGTCTTCCGGTAAAATATCAACTTTGACTTTTGTCCCATCCAATTCTAAGAATATTCATTTTCTGACTTCCTGGAACCAAAAATAGCAGAAAACACGCAACTGGCACTGTGGCATCTTGTTAATAGGTTAGTAAAAGAAATTGTATAGAAAGTACGCCAAAGTTGGAACAAAACATAAGAAAGTAGATAAAACCAAGCATGGAACATCAAAAATTATAGATACATTTGCAATGTATTAGGCCCACACCACCCCCTGGCACGGGCCACCCTAGGCCGCGCCACTAGGTGGTGTGGCCACCCTGGCCCACCTCCGTCTATGCTCTTTGGCGTATATTATCCCCACGAAACCCTAAGAATCGGGGAGCAACCACAGAAAGATTCTGCCGCCTCTACAGGGCGGAAAACTGCAGAGAGAAAGGGCTCTCCAGCAGACAGAAATCTGCCGGGGAAATTCCTTCCTGGAGAGGGGAGATCGTCGCCATCAAAACCACCATCAAGCTAGACTTCATCGGGATCATCATAACCATCATCTTCATCATCATCTCCACCAGCACCATCATCACCACTCCATACCGCTGTAACAATTGTGTTGAATCTTGCATAGTTCTTTGGGGAAACTTTCCTGGTGTTGATTACTTGTTGTAGTTGATGCTATTGAGTGGAACCATTAAATTATCATTCATGTTCAGATTGTTACCTATCATTATTTCATATCTGATCTTGATCCATATGATTTCTTGTGAGTAGTTCGTTTAGTTCTTGAGGACATGGGAGAAGTCATGTTGTTAGTAGTGGAATTGTGTTGAGAAAGATTCAATGGTTTGATATTTAAGTTGTGGTGTTATTCTTCTAGTGGTGTCATGTGAACATCGACTACGTGACACTTCACCTTTATGGGCCTAGGGGAATCCATTGTGTATTTGGCTACTAATCGTAGGGGTTGCCGGAGTGACAGAAACTTGAACCCCCGTTAGGAAACCTTTGCACAAGGGAGTGTAGGATCTCAGAGTTTAAAGTTGTGGTTAGGTTTCTATATTAATTACTTTCTTGTACTTGTGGATGCTTGCAATGGGTATAATCACAAGTATGTATTAGTCCTAGGAAGGTCGATACATTAGTACAGGTTCACCCACACAACACTTATCAAACTAAAGATGATTAATCAACTATATGAAGCGAAAGCACTTGACGATATTCCCGTGTGTCCTCGAGAACGTTTGGTCATCTTAAGTAATACAACCGGCTTGTCCTTTCCTAAAGAAAGGAATGTCCACTTGCTGCATTCATTATTATTGTCTTTTATCTACTCGTACTTTATTTACCTGCATTATCAAAAACCCCTAAAAATCCGTTTGCCAAGTATTTACAGAGAATTCCTGCTCCAAGCCACTCGTCAACACCTTCTTCTCTTTGTTGGGTTCGACACTCTTACTTATCGAAAGTACTGCGATACACCCCCTATACTTGTGGGTCATCAAGACTATTTTCTGGCGGCATTGCCGGGGAGTGAAGCGCTATTGGAGAGTGGAACTGGTAAAGGAAACCTCTATTGTGAGTATTGTTTATTTTTGTTAGTTACTTTATTTCAATATGGATAATTCACTTAGTTTCTTATTTCGTAATGTTACTACCACTGCTAAGGTAGTAGATGAACCACCACCTACTGAAAAATGACACTTTCAAAATACCTACAAGAATTATTGATCGTGTTATGGATAACTACTATTTTGGAGATGGAACTGTCCATTCCGGTGATCATTTGCTCTTTATACACGAATTATGCGGGTTGTTCAAGTGTGCAGGTATTACAACCGATCAAGTCAAGAAGAAGTTATTCTCATTATCACTAAAAGGAAGAGCTGAGGAATGGTATAAGCTGCTGAAGAATGGCCAATATCTTGAATGGGAGGAAGTAGTGCGTTTTTTTTATTCCAAATTTTACCCTCCTAGTGAGATTCATAAAGATCACAATCAAATATACAACTTTTGGCCTCTTGATGGAGAGAGTACAGCTCAAGCTTGGGGGAGATTAAAGTTACTAATGCTCAAATGTCCTATTCATGAGCTCCCTAACAATATTATTATCAATAACTTTTATGCAAGACTTTCTCTTCATGATAAGGATCTATTGGATGCTTCTTGTGCTGGATCATTTACACGCATGGAAGAAGAAGCTAAATGGGATCTTCTAGACCATATTCAAGACAATGCTGAAGCCTGGGAGAATGATAAAGGAAGAAAGTCGGGTATAAATTATGATTATGAATGCGTTAAATATTTTATGGGAACTGATGACTTTCTGTTGGGGGGATACCCCCGGGTAGGGTCACGCCGGGGTATAAAGGCCGAGTTAGCCGAGGTACGGCGAGGTCAAAGCAAGTGCTAGCCGAGTCACCTCAAGGAAGGCCGAATCACAGAGTAACCCGGACCAGGGGATGTCCACCTAACTGGGTCTCAACCGAGTTATGCCATATGTCGGTAAGATGTATCTAACTAATATGCAGGTACAGGTGTGGCCAGATCAACTAGGCACGATCCGGGTTATATCAAGCTTGTAAGAGAAGGAAGGTATCTCAATGGTCAAAGGGTGACCACTATGTGCAGAGCGTGAGCGAAGCAGACAGAGGCTAGGACCACCGAGGCGTGGCCGACAAAGGTGAAGACGCCTATGTCGGATGACGCAGGCGCCGCAGAGGCTCACCTAGCCTCTACATGGATGACGATGGGTTAAAGTGACCTGGTCGGCTTACTATTTTGGGAGGAGGCATATTCCAAGGAATATGCCTCCACGTATGCCCTAATTGGAGACCTGGCTACCCCTATATAAAGAGGGCTAGGGCCTCTGTAGAAAGGGTTGATCTCGAGAGGGTTGTGGTTTACTAGTGTGTTCCTGAGGGCCAGCTAGTGGTGAGAGTAAGAGAGTTCTTCTTCCTCCTCTCCCCAATACAGCTCAAGGAGCACTTGTAAACTGTGGAAGTGAATCGAATACAAAGGAACTGTGTGCGGAATCACCATACTATCCCTCCCTGGATTCCCCTAGTGCATTTAGTCCCCACCTTTAGCCTATACATGGCATCTGCCATGACACCACCACGACAGTTGGTGCCCACCGTGGGGCTAGCGGCGCTAGCAGGGGTGAAGATCCGGACGGGAAACTTCATCGGCACCGGCGAACGCATCGTCTCCGAGCTCGTTCAGCGCTTTGGAGCGCTGGATTTTGTCAGCGACAACGCTGGCAGCTTCGGCAAGCGTCCTCTCCCGCGCAACGGCCTCTTCGTCAAGCTCGGCACGCACAAGATCTACGTTGTTGTCGATGTGTCATGCGTTCATCCGCGGCATGTCATTGAAGGAGGCGAGCCACCCCTTAGTGCGGCTCGCGGGGCGCGTATCACTCGCTCCCCGGACCACGCTGAGGTGATGATGACCGCGCTTGGCGCTGGCGCAAGCAAGGATCTGGCACCAGATCCGGAGGTAACACCTAAGGCACCGAGGAAAAGTAGAGGTCCTCCGCTAGAGAGGCCAGAGAATGTGCTGCAGGAGGCGATGGATAGCTTGGCAAACCCAGTAGCAGCAGTAGTAGATCTGGCTCAGGCACATGCCGAGCTAGAGGAGACTAGGCAAAAAATACTAGAGGGTGCAAAAAAGATAGCCGCGGCTCAACAGTCGTTGAACATGACACTACGTGAGTACGCAAAGGCAAATAAGGCGGATGATGTAAAAGTGAAGGGGAGAAACCTCATGAGTGAAATGAACAAAGAAGGTGACACTAGGATTGAGGAATCAGAGAACTTCTTGTCCGTGGGGCTGCCGAAGTATAGTACCCCGGCAAAGAACCTCAGAGAAGCAGATGCAACTGCATCCGAGTTAGATGGTCTGACGGGTGAAGCCCGTCAAAGACAGCAAGATAGGGTCAATGAGTTGGTTCGGATCGCGAACAGGCAAAATGAGGAGTTGCTCAGGGCTAACCCGGAGAGAGCTGGGGCCTCCAAGATCGTTCATTCGGCGGTGGGTAACCCGGAGAAATCTGCGGGAGTTGCATCGTCCCCTCATGGTGGTCCTAGGAGAGAAGAGGTAGTAACCTCGGCCAGGAGGAATAAGAAGATAGTCCCATATGACCTGGCAAGGGCAAGGAAAGGAAAAGAGGTACAGAGAAATGTGGATCGACGAAGTGTGAGCCGAGGTGAAGCTGGCCGAGGTAACCGCGACCAAGGCAATGCCGGTCAAGGGAACGCTGTAAACAGCAATGCCAGACAGCGTAATTGGTAGGTGCAGGGCAACCACAACAGCGGAATATACCACAGCAAGAGCGCAGTGCCGGCCAAGGTATGCAGCAGAGAGCAGCTCCACAGGAGCAAGATAGATACAATGATGGTGATTCGGAAATGGTGAACGTTGGGTATCCCAGGCCGGACTATCACGTGATAGGGTCCAGATTGGGAAGCAGGAATTTGATGCCTGACGATGCCAGGTTAAAACTGGATTGGCTATATAGGTCGGAGCAGCTTGAATGTCAAGGTCCTCCGGGTCCAGCGTGTTTTGGGCCCCGGATCATGAAGGAACCTCCAGTACCTAACTTCCAGTTACCTAGAGGCACTAAGACATATGACGGCAGCACAAAGCCGGAGGATTGGTTGATTAACTATGCAACCGCTATAAAAATTGCTACAGGCAACTTGAGATGGGCTGTGAGATATGTACCCGAGATGCTAGAGGGGCCAGCGAGGGTATGGCTAAACAATTTGCCACCCGGAAGTATTAACTATTGGATTGATTTTGAGGAAATGTTTGTTAGTAATTTCTAGAGTACGTATCAGAGGTCCAACAGGCCACAAACCCTAGCAATGTGCAAGAAGAGACCGAATGAGATAGACCGGGAGTTCTTAACCCGTTGGTGCACAGTCCGAAACTCATGTGAGGGCGTGATTGAGTCACATGCCATAGCTTGGTTTGCGCAAGGGTGCAGATATGCAAGCATGCTATGGCAAAGGTTGCAAAGAGATATGCCAACTACATTGGCAGAAACGATCCGGATTGCTGATTCATATGCCTTGGGTGATCCGACGCAGCCTAGGCTCATGTCAAACGAGTCAAGCGAGGAGTGTTATCAACGAGATGGGGTCGGGTCATCCTGGAGAAATGACTACCGAGGTAAAAGAAGAGATGACATACCGGATTACCGGTATAGTTCGCAACAAGTTGCTGCTGTGAATCAAGATCAACCTGGTGCAGGAAGCAACCAGCGTCAAAAAACTGGAAGGCAGCAATGGACTCCAAGGAATGATGGCAAGAAAACTTGGATGCCAGAACAGAAGAAACAGTGGCAGGAAAATAAGGACCGTCCGAGGTATACTTATGAGGCAATACTGGATCAGCCGTGTAAATTTCACACGCCAAATCTGAGTAACCCAGCGGGTCACACAACCAAGCAGTGTGAGTGGATGCGAAAAATAGAACAAGGTGGTTCGGGGAATGCTCAGGCACCTCGGAATGATCAACCTCGGCAAGAGTTACCCCGGCAGCAATTGCTCTCCGGAGCGAACACGCAATAGTTAATGTTGCCTCCCCCTTCGCCGAGGTATGACAAACATGAGAGAAGGGATGCAGTGCATCAAGTGGAGAACCAGAATCAACCAGATCATAGGTACCCCGGAAACGAGGGGAGGAATGAGTATAGAGAGCATCATCAGAGTTACTGTGTGTTCACCACAGAAGAGACAGAAAGAGCTTGCAGCGCCGACATATGGAGGTCAATGCAGTAATGCCAGCCGTGATGAGGTATATGCCTTGGTCGGATCAGGAGATTACCTGGAGCATCAAAGATCATCCGAAGCTTATGCCTTGTCCTGGTTCATATGCGCTGGTGTTGGATCCGACATTCATTGGGCCTAACATCAATGTGAGGTTCTCAAAGGTGCTAATTGACAATGGCAGTAGCATCAACATCATGTATGTGGACACGATGCGCAAGTTGGGTATCACGGAGAACATGCTCCAAGCTACAAGCTACAAGGACAACATTGCATGGAATTGTGCCAGGCATTTCCTGCAAGCCCATTGGTAAGGTTTGGGTTTACGTATTGTTTGGCACAAGAGATAACTGCCGGACTGAGAATTTGGAATTCGAAGTTGTCAATTTGGAAAGTGCGTATCACGCGTTACTTGGTAGGCCAGCCCTGAACAAGTTCATGGCAAGTTGTCACATCAGTTACTTAAATATGAAGCTGCCCGGGCCAAATGGTGTGATTACCATAGCTGGTGATTTCCGACGTTCCATTGAGTGCGCGTCAGCCGGGTCTAACCTGGCCGAGTCACTCGTGATTGCGCAAGAGAAGAGAAAGATCCAAGAAGTGGCGGCACTAGCTCAGTCCGCGCAGCAGTTTATGCCGGCGCTGAGTAACCCGCATGGTAGTGTCTCATTCCAAGCGACAAAAGATACCAAGAAAGTTCCTATTGATGATATGTTCCCAGAGCGCACCGTAACAATTGGTGTCGGGTTAAATGACAAATAGGAAAGCGAGCTCGTCAACTTCCTCCGTGAGAATCGGGATATTTTTGCTTGGTCCACACAGGACTTGCAAGGTGTTCCGAGGGAGTTGGCCGAGCACTCTTTGAATGTGAGACCCGGAGCAAAGCCGGTGAAGCAACCTCTCCGCCGCTTCGCCGAAGACAGGAGAAAGGTCATAGGAGATGAGATAGCTCGGTTGTTGGCTGCTGGATTTATCATGGAAGTGCTTTACCCGGATTGGCTATCTAATCCGGTGCTGGTGGAGAAGAAGAAGGACGATCCGAACGTGGTAGTGGTTTGGCGCATGTGTATCGGTTACACGAACCTGAAAAAGGTGTGTCCAAAAGATCCATACCCACTACCAAGGATAGACCAGGTCATAGATTCCACTGCTGGGTGTGAGTTGTTGTCATTCGTTGATGCATATTCTGGTTTCCACTAGATACCTTTGAACCCAAGTGATCAAATAAAGACTGCGTTTATCACCCCGTATGGGGCTTATTGCTATCGCACCATGCCCTTTGGTTTACGTAATGCAGGGGCAACGTACCAAAGATGTATGCAGAAATGTTTACACGACCAAATTGGTCAAAATGTGCAGCTATATGTGGATGATGTTGTTATCAAGACCAAGGAAAGCAAAACGCTCCTTGACGTTATTAGGCAGACATTTGCGAACCTAAGGAGGTTCCGAATGAAGCTTAATCCGGAGAAATGTACCTTTAGTGTCCCGGCTAGAAAATTACTCGGATTTCTTGTCTCCAGCCGAGGTATCGAAGTTAATCTAACTAAAATCCGGGCCATAGAGCGAATGGAACTGCCGAAGTGCCTTAATGATGTCCAGAAGTTCACTGGTTGCCTGGCATCCTTAAGTCGGTTTGTATGTCGGTTGGGAGAAAAGGCACTGCCTCTCTATCAACTCATGAAAAAGTCAGACAAGTTCATTTGGACGCCGCACGCCAATGAAGCCTTTATCCAATTAAATAAAATGTTAGCCACTGCACCAGTGTTTGCCTCTCCACTATCAAAGGAGACAATGTTGCTCTATATAGCCGCAACCAACCGAGTTATAAGTGCAGTAATTGTGGTGGAGCGCAACGAAGAGGGTAAGTCAGTGCAAAGGCCAGTGTATTACCTAAGCGAGGTATTGTCCGCATCAAAGCAGAACTATCCTCATTATCAGAAGGTGGCATATGGGGTGTATATGTCGGCTAAGAAACTAAAACACTATTTTGATGAGCACCCCATCAAAGTAATATGTGAAGCTCCCATATCCGAGATCATGAGTAACAAGGATGCGAGTGGCAGGATTGCAAAATGGGCAATTGAGCTAGCCCCTTATGCACCACAGTATGACAGAAGAGAAGCAATCAAATCTCAGGCTATGGCGGACTTTTTTGTGGATTGGGCCGAGGTGCAGTATGAGCCACCATTGCCAGATCCGAACTACTGGAGGATGCACTTTGACGGGTCAAAAACAAAAACCGGGTTAGGCGTCGGAGTTGTGCTTACCTCGCCCAAGAAGGACCAGCTGAAATATGTGCTGCAGATCCACTTCACTGCATCAAACAATGTTGCAGAATATGAGGCACTTGTGCATGGGCTCAAAGTGGCAAAACAAATTGGAATACGTCGGATCCAATGTTTCGGTGACTCGGATCTCATAGTCCAGCAAGTCTCCAGACAATGGGATGCTTTAGATGCAAACATGGCATTATACAAATTCCATGTGTAGAAGATATTTGGTTACTTTGTGGGATGCGAATTTCACCATGTACCCCGGGTGGAAAATGAGGCTGCCGACGTATTGTCGAAGCTCGGATCAACCCGACAAGCAATTCCACCGGGTGTAGCATTAGAATCCATCAGGCCATCCCCAGAATCCGAGTCAATTTATATCCCGGAAAATCCGGAGTCGGAGGCTGTGCCCATGGACATTGACCCGGGGACTGTCTCGGCAAACGCGGGGACTGCTTCGCAGGACCCGGGGACTGCGCAGCGTGATCCGGTGGAAGTTATGCTGGTGGATCAGATGGAAATTCACGAGGATCTGTTCCCTATGCGAACTGTACCAGCTTGGGCACTACCCATATTTCAATTCCTGAAAGATGGAACCTTACCCACTGAGGAGGTGCTTTCCAGGCAAACTCAGAGGAGAGCAAAAGCATACACGATCATCAATTCCGAGCTATACAAAAGGAGTGTGACAAACGTTCTCCAGCGATGTGTTGACCCGGAAGAAGGACTTGACATCCTCCGAGATATACATCAAGGGGAATGTGGGCATCATGCCTCGTCCAGAGGCTTGGTAGCAAAAGCTTTCTGCCATGGATTTTACTGGCCAAGTGCCTTGGAACAAGCAGAAGATCTGGTAAGAAAGTGCAATGGTTGTCAAAGGTATGCGACAAAAATGCATATGCCAATGTCGAAGCTCAAGACCATACCAATTACTTGGCCATTTGCCGTATGGTGTCTGGATATGGCTGGCCCCTTCAAACCAGCAAGACAGAACATGACTCACATCTTGGTCGTGGTTGACAAAATTTATGAAATGGATTGAGGTGAAGCCAATAAGAAAATGTGATGGAGCTACTGCCGTAACATTCCTCAAAGATATCATCTTGAGATATGGTTATCCTCACAGTATCATAACAGATAATGGCACAAATTTTGCTGAAGGAGCATTTGCACGTTTCTGTCGAGATAAGAAGATCCGGCTGGACGTTGCCTCAGTAGCCCACCCCGCATTGAACGGGCAAGTAGAGAGATCCAACAGATTAGTGTTATCCGGGATAAAACCCTGGCTCATTGAGCCACTGCAAAGATCAGCGGGGTGCTGGATAGAAGAACTACTAGCGGTACTGTGGAGTTTAAGAACAACTCTGAATCGATCAACAGGCTATACGCCATTCTTTTTGGTATATGGGGCAGAAGCTATATTACCAGCCGACATAGAGCATGACTCGCCTAGGGTCACCCAATACACAGAAGCCGAAGTGCAAGAAGCCCGGCAAAATGATGTTGATCTACTGGAAGAAGCGAGAGAATTGGCATTGTCCAGGTCCACCATATATCAGCAAAATCTCCGACGCTATCATAGCCGAAAAGTAAACCCCCAAGTTTTCCAGGAAGGTGATCTGGTACTCCAGTTGGTACAACATACTGCTGGCATGCATAAGTTATCCCCCCATGGGAAGGGCCATTCAATTTGAGCAAAGCATTGCACAATGACTCATACTATCTCATAGATGCAAAACCGTGGAGAAGAACAAGGCGGACAGGTCCGGCGAGGAATCTAAGCGTCCATGGAATGTAGCTCTATTTCGTCCTTTCTACACTTAGCAAAGAAGTGTATGTATCTGAGTCTCTCATATGTTGGTATGTATGCCGGCAATGAGCTTATCAATGAACTGTTGGCACCTCGAGCAGTAACTCGGGGACTGCCTTAATAATATTTGTTGTCTTCTGTATTTATTATTTATATGTCGGCTGGCGTAAGTTGCTTTTACCTAAGCCGGATTAGTAGTGTGTGAGCACCAAAAAACCCAACTCTTTGACTTGCTGCTATCCAACAAGATTTGGCATCATGGCAAGCAAGAGAACAAGTCTGGAATTGCGTAGCACATGAAAAAAGACTAAGGAAAGAAACTTAATCGAGCCGACGTTTGTTATTCGGACTAACCTTATGTTTACTTTATGTTTACTACGCTGAATTATTTTGAGCTAATCCTAAAGTTTCCAAGTATTGTTAAGTCAATTTTTGAAACTCGGACTCATAAGTCCTAAAACCGAACCAAGATGGACACGAGCCGAGCCAAGAAATTGGAGAAACAAGAAAATGAAACTCGGGGACTACGCCCAAGTTTATCCGGCACAAAAACTTAGTAGCAAAATATCACTTAAGTGCTTAATACAATTGCACCCGGCATACCGGGGATCTGATAAACTTTAAAGTGTTTTCGCTCAAGGAGCAGCAGGAGGAGGTAATTCTGCGCCAACGGGTGCAACTCTAGCTTTGGCTTCAACGTTATCCTCACTTTCCTCGACGTCCGAGGCGCCGTCTTCTTCGTCGTCACCCGAGTCATCTTCGGCATTTTCATCATCGGCGGTGCCAAGGAAGCTTGGTCCCTCATTCCATTGATGGATAGGGGCATACTGAATGAGGTTGTGAGCACAAGCCTTGCGCTGAGCTATCCAATCCGGATCATTGGACTACCTTGACCCGGTGCGCATCCGCTCAAGAAGATCGAGGTTGATTTTCTCATACCACGTAAGCACGTAGTGGAGAACGGTTTCAGCTCCAGCGCGACCAACAGACTCCCTCCAAAGATCAAGTTGGGTTTTGCACTCCATTAACTTGTCAGCGAGAGTTGTGGCCCCTTCCGGAGTATCTTCATGAGGCCAAAAGGCATTGAAGATCCGGATTGCCACATCAAGAATGTCCTTTCCATAATTCTTCACAATTTCAACGCGAGAAGACAAGCTGACCAATAGGTCCTCCATGTCATAAGGAATTTCTCCAGCGCCAGGAGTAATTGGAGTACCCCTCTACTGGCAGAACTTGGTAACAGCAGTGGTTGCAATGGCATTGCCCTCCGGAAATTTGTCTAAAAACAAGACAAGTGAAATAAGTAAAAGAGGTTAACCCGGAAAAATTCATGCCGGCTTAAGGAAAAGAACTTACGAGAGATGTGGCTGTGGATCCGGGTCAGCTCCTTGGTACAGTCATCACGCCTTTTCCGGAGTTGTGCAAGTTCAGTGTTTGCCGACTCAAGCTTAACGTTGGCCTCCTTAAGCAGTTCTTGGTCCTTGGTGATCTAGAGATTGAGGCGCTCTCGTTCTTTAGTAAAGTCTTGGCCTGCTTTCTCTAGTTCAGACTTGTGTTGCGCCTTGAGTTTCTTCATGTCTGCCTTAAGCTTGGCAATTTCTTCGTCTTTGGTCTGAAGGAGGGCAAGCTCGTCGTCCTTCTTCTTGAGTTTGTCTTGGTGCTGCCCTGCTTGTTCGAGGAAATGCAGCATCATGTCAGGCACATGCACACTATCTTCAAGAGAGGCTGAAATAGTTTGTTGACCCGGCAAAGCCGAGGTATGAATATTTGCCGAGCCAAGGAGAAAAGGAGATAGAGAGCATAGAAAGGTTGAGCAAGAATAACTTACCCTTTATCTGGTCCAAGTTTTTCCTCATAAGGATATTCTCAGCCTCCACTCCAGCTGCGAAGTCCGAACAATGGATTAGCTCGGCGGGAAAAGATGAGAAATGGAAAAATGCCAAGGAAAAAACTTACCCCTTTTATCGTGTTCGGGAAGAAGCGCACTATGTTTCGCGTGCAACATCTTGTGAGTATCCAAGAGACGCTGAAATTCAGTGCTCCGACGATTGTGGTCACCTGAAAAGAGTAATAAAGGACAGCTTAGTCTTGTGCATATTCGAAGTGTACAAAATCCGGGCCAAGTGGAACTTAACCCGGATCTAGGTGTGTTCATATTCGAAGTGTACAAAATCCGGGCCAAGTGGAACTTAACCCGGCTCTAGGTGTGTGCATATTCGAAGTGTACAAAATCCGGGCCAAGTGGAACTTAACCCGGCTCTAGGTGTGTGCATATTCGAAGTGTACAAAATCCGGGCCAAGTGGAACTTAACCCGGCTCTAGGTGTGTTCATATTCGAAGTGTACAAAATCCAGGCCAAGTGGAACTTAACCCGGCTCTAGGTGTGTGCATATTCGAAGTGTACAAAATCCGGGCCAAGTGGAACTTAACCCGGCTCTAGGTGTGTGCATATTCGAAGTGTACAAAATCCGGGCCAAGTGGAACTTAACCCGGCTCTAGGTGTGTGCATATTCGAAGTGTACAAAATCCGGGCCAAGTGGAACTTAACCCGGCTCTAGGTGTGTGCATATTCGAAGTTATTAAGGAGCTACATTAGTTCTCTAAGGAGCATCCGGTCGAGTACAAGTTACTCCCCTGGAGGCTCGGGGACTAATGGATATATCACTAATACCTACTAAATACTAAGGAAAGGGCGAAGTAACATACCTCCATCATCTGACCTGCAAGGTTAATTGCCTTAGCAGCGGTATTCATTTGGGCAGCAAACTCAGCGGGCCCAAATTTCTCTGGGAGATCTTCATTGTGGACGAACTCCGCCTTGTTCTAGTTGTTTACAAACTCGATCAAGGTCGGAGGATAGCGTTCGCCGCTGAGCATGTGGGGTGCAACTAGACCCTTAGCATGAGCTTCCCTCCTCTCAACCCGGGCAATGGCGAGGCTGGTGTGCAAAACGAGTTGCGCATCAGCTGGCTCGGCAGGGGCGTCCTTCGTCGGTGGAGTCCTTTTCGGGAGCATGGACGCAAGTGTACGCTGTCCATCCTCGATTGACACTGCCCTTGTGGCGTCAGGAGCCTTTTTTCCCTTGGGTTGCTGCTGTGAGGTGGAAGTTGTTGCGGCAAATTTGCCCTTAGGAGCTGCCTTACTGCTTGCCTTGGTGTTGCTGGTGCCTTCTCGCCGAGCCTTGGAAGACTCGGACGAGGCGGAGGGGCTTGGCGATGTTACTAGTGCCTTTGCTGTTGCTGCTGGTGCTGGAGCTGATGCTGGTACTGATTTCTATTTCAGCGGGGGTGCTGAAGGAACCTCGGTGGGGGCTGATTGTGGCTGTGCCAAAGAAGGAGCAACTGCAGCCTCGGAAGAACCGCTCCCCCCGTTCCGAGGCTGCCCTCCTCTCGACGAGGTGGACTAGAACCCGGAGCAGCCGCTGAGCCCTCCTGAATGGGGCTCAACGGGCGTGAATCGTCGCCACGAGGGGGAGAAGGGCTATGTCGGAGCAGCGAGGCAATGCCGGATCCACTCCGAGGGACCTCCACCGCGGCCCTGCCGAATCAGATCATGAATGATGAGAAACTATAACAAAGCAAGAACAAGTGAATAGCAAAGGGAGAAGTGGCTTACTCATCCGAGGTCAAAGGCTCCTCGGGCTTCCGAGCCCTCCGGATTATGGCCTTGGTCGTAGGCTTGGTGGCAGCTTTGTCCTCGGACTTCTTTCGCCTTTTAGCTGGCTGAGAAGGTCCAGAGGAAGAAGCAGATGCGGCCCCCCTCTTCTTCAGTGCGACCGGGACAGGCTCACCCGTGGCAAGGGGAGGATCTTCATGGATCTGCCCACCGGAGTTAGCTGATGCCGAAAAAGCATAAGAAAGGAGGACAGCGTCAAATGCCTCCATCACCTCAACATCCGAATCATCTTCATCGTCGGGCCAATCTCTAATGGAAGAGAGTTTACCGGTGTGTCACTTAGTCGCATCAGCCATCGGCAGGAACATCTCCTGATCCGGTTCCTCCTTGTCTGAGGCATCTCGATCAGGCGCCCATTTGAGAGAAGGCTCGGTGCCATCCTCAATGGTTTGCTGAAGAAACATCTTAGGGAAAGAAAAGGCAACAGGATTAAACCTACAACAAAAACCGATGTATGATTTAATTCGGAAAAGGTTTGGGGCACGAGACTTACCACAGGGGGAAGCCTATCTCGGCAGAAGTGTTCGATCCCCCACGTCCACTCAACAGAGAAGCCCTTGTGGGTGGTGAAGAGGGCCTTGACCCGGCGGTAGATCTCGGTGTTGCTCAACTCGAATGAGGAGGTCCGGTTGGGGTCACAGCCCCAGCTCATGTGACAGAGTTTATGCGTGCGTTTCTGGAGGAGGGATATCCGGTTGCGGACAAAGGTGATCATTGTGTCCTCATTGCGCAATCCCAGATCCTTCAGCTCCTAGAACCTTTTGTTGACTTGGTTCACCAGGACAGTGGGCTTCTTGGGGACCTTGTCCCATAGATCCAGATTAGGAGGACCCGGAGCGTAGGGGCGCAGCCAGATCAAATCTTCAGTTGTGCCATTTCTGACATAAAAGAAAGTTTGGACCTAGCCCTTGCAAGAGTCAAGACCCGTGACTCGGGGGAAAATGGACTGTTTCCGGGGAGAGATGGAAGCTGCGCCGAATTGCGTGAGCTGCTTGTCCTCCGGATTAAGCTTCATATTCAAAATCACATTTCGGTGGAGACCAAAGAACCGGATCCAGAGCTCCTTAGTGGGCCATAATCTGGCGTAACCCTCAATGGTGGAAGCAAAAGCAGCGAGGGAAGTGATGGCGTTAGCCGGAAGATGATGCGGCTGAGGCTCGTACGTGTTGAGCCAGTCGTGGAAAAATCGCTAACAGGAAGACCGAACCCACGTTGGAAGTGGGAGAGGAATACCACATACTCACCCGGATTGGGTGAGGGGGCAAGCTCCGCGGCGGTGAGGCGGGTGATGATGCCCTTCGGGATACGCCTGGTGTGATACAGCCAGTCAAGATCATCTTGGCAAACCCAGGACCCAGCCCAGGCACCGCGGTCAGCATTCCCTGCGTCCTCCTCCATTTCCTGCTCCGCAACAGCGAGCTCCTCCTCTGTCATCTCAAGGTCACTATCCTCACTGGTGCTAGCGGCGGTGGGGGCAGTGGCCTAGACTGGCGGGGACTCATGGCGGAGGAGATGCGTGGAGGTGGCGGCGATCCAGGTGCGAAAGGAAACGGTGTGGCGGCGGCGCAGATGCGCAAGTGCGGTGGCGGCGGCGCTGTCGCGGGGAAGAAGAAGGAGAAGAAGAGGCAGAGGGGCGCGAGAGTGGGGAAAGACCCAAGGGGTGCGCCCCTCCCCTATTTAACCACGCCCTAGAGAGGTAGTGGGATCGCGCTGTGTGGACGGGCCAGACAGTGTGGCCGTGTATGACCCGGATTGACCAATCAGCGATGAGCCATAGGAAGGGCCACAGGGCGCAGCGGATCTCACGACGCGACGTTATGATACAGTTAACAAGGAGGCAGGCACAATGTGACGTGTGCTACAGTAAATTCTGACAATAACTGCAGCTGTTACTATCGCATGCTCTTAAAATAAGGCAAAGTAATGATTAGCCTCCACGTGGGGAAGCGTACAAGAGAAGGAAGAATAACTCGGATAAGTATAGGGTGACCCAGCCAACAAGTGAAAACTCTAAATGTGCCAAGGGAAAGCAAACCAAGGGAATCCGAACCATGAGGTAACTCGGAAAAGGAGCAGGAGGCGCGGTAAAATTGAACCTGCTGTGGCCTTAACGGCTAAGGCAGCTAAGACCGCACCAGCTTCGGGGACTAATGTTGGGGGGATACCCCCGGGTAGGGTCACGTCGGGGTATAAAGGCCGAGTTAGCCGAGGTACGGCAAGGTCAAAGCAAGTGCTGGCCGAGTCACCTCAAGGCAGGCTGAATCACGGAGTAACCCGGACCAGGGGATGTCCACCTAACTGGGTCTCAACCGAGTTATGCCGTATGTCGGTAAGATGTATCTAACTAATATGCAGGTACAGGTGTGGCCGGATCAACTAGGCATGATCCGGATTATATCAAGCTTGTAAGAGAAGGAAGGTATCTCGCTGGTCAAAGGGTGAGCACTATGTGCAGAGCGTGAGCGAAGCAGACAGAGGCCAGGACCACCGAGGCGTGGCCGACAAAGCTGACGACGCCTATGTCGGATGACGCAGGCGCCACAGAGGCTCACGTAGCCTCTCCATGGATGACGATGGGTTAAAGTGACCCGGTCGGCTTACTATTTTGGGAGGAGGGAATATGCCTCCACGTATGCCCTAACTGGAGACCTGGCTACCCCCATATAAAGAGGGCTAGGGCCTCTATAGAAAGGGTTGATCTCGAGAGGGTTGTGGTTTACTAGTGTGTTCCTGAGGGCTAGCTAGTGGTGAGAGTAAGAGAGTTCTTCTTCCTCCTCTCCCCAATACAGCTCAAGGAGCACTTGTAAACTTTGGAAGTGAATCGAATACAAAGCAACTATGTGTGGAATCACCACACTATCCCTCCCTAGATTCCCCTAGTGCATTTAGTCCCCACCTTTAGCCTATACATGGCATCTGCCGTGACACCACCACGACAGTTTCATAATATTAGTAATGCTTATGGTCTAGACTCTTAAAGTATTGCGAAATATTTTAAGGCTTTTGCTTCTTATATTGAAATTCCTAAAAAGAAATGGAATAAGTATCATGAGCCATATAAAGATATTGATAATTGCGTTTCTGCTAGAAATACTGAGGTTCATACTATTGATCATATTTTACCTAAACCTTACATTGAGAAAATGCCTTTCCCAGTCAAGGTAAAGGAATAATTTATGATAGCTAGTATGGTTAATGAAAGTACAAATAAAGTTGTTGAACCTAATGAACAAATAGTTGTTGAACCTGGAATAGCAAACGAGAAAGACTTTGTCACTAAATATGTAAAAGATGGACACACTATCCTCTGTAAGGATACTTCTAATATTGTTTCACAAAGAAGTGTTATGAGAGGTAGTGTCCCTGTGTTTTCTGTTAGAATAAGTGATCATTGCTACAATAGTTCAGGTGATAGTTATATTGTTAAATTTATGCACGATACTGAAAGTTATTATGAGAGAGGGAAAAGTGCTCTTGCGGATCTCAATAATATCAAGTTTCCTCGCTTTATGCTGAAAGTCTTTATGATGCACTTGCTTTGCCTTCCTATGCTAGCAGCCTATGGTTTCAACAATTTATTTGCTTACAAAATTTTCTTGCATAGGAAGTGGGTTAGACTTAAACATGTGTATTTTTGCTTCTTGATGCTCTCTTTTACTTCAATTCATATTCTTATGTGAGCATCATTGAAATTATCATGCCCATCTTAATGGCTATAAAGAAAGAGCTTTTTGGGAGAGAGCCCAATATATTTTTGCTTTCAATTTGATTTTGTTCATTTGAGTCTTGGAAGTTATTACTTCGGTAATAACCTCTCCTTATCCTTTTTGTTTGGTTTTGTGACAAGATCAACCTCTAATGAGAGAGAAGTAAGATTTGGGGAAGTTGCTGTCCCAAAACAGATTTTTGTGCTTCAAATCGTTAAAAATCCCAGAACGTCGTACTGATCTGTAATTTTTTGTGTGCATGCCCTAGGTTATTACTTAACTTTCGTTAGTTTTGCACTTTTTGATTTGAGCAACAGAAGATTTTCGAAAAAATTGATCTTTACCTGCTAGTCTGTTTCGACAGATTTTTGCAAATCTTGCATTTGCCTCTTAAATTGATTTCCTTTTTGAATTCCTTTTTGGGCTTTCAGAAGGAGTTGTTTCAGTAGCTTATGTTTTGATGGATTTCATTTAAAATTGAACTTAAAAGGTTTATTATCTTGCATGCACTAATGTTGCTAATGAGAATTGTGTGAAGTTTTGTGTGAAAGAAATTTCCAGTAGGAGGAAATGGTGTAATAAGATGGTGAATGGTCGAATGACTCAAACAATATGTTTATATAGATTAAGATATTGATGTTATTCAACCGGTGACTCCGGAAAATTATTCAAAGACCAAGTTCAGAGACCTATAGAGTCCGTTTTCGAATAGGTAAGAGTTCTGGTAAGAAATGGTCCGCAAAAAATCTGTCAAGTTATATTTTTGCAGTTTTTACCTAACAAAGAAAGTAATGAGGTGAAAGAGGGATGGAAATGGAGCCCGGGTGGCTCACACTACCCCGTGGCGCGGTGATACATTGCAAATGTACTTATAATTTTTCATGTTCCATGCTTGGTTTTACCCACTTTCTTGTGTTTTGCCCACACTTTGGAGTACTTTTCATATGATTTCTTGGACTAACCTATTAACAAGAGCCACAGTGCTAGCTGCCTATTTTCTGCTGTTTTTGGTTCCAGGAAAGTCAGAAAATGAATATTCTCGGAATTGGACGGGACAAAAGTCAAAGTGCCTATTTTTCCGGAAGTCATCGGATGCCAGAATACGAGACAGAGAAGGGCTGGGGGCCGGCCACACCACCTGGCCGCGCGGCTAGGCCTGGCCCGCGCCAGGGGGTGCTCTGGCCGACCCCAGCACCCCCTCGGCCTCTCCTTCCTCCTATAAGATGTCCTCGGGATGAAAATCCTAAGTACCCGATCAAAAATCCACGAAAGAGTCTGTAGCCACCGTCATCTCCATCCCTAGATCGTGGGGATCTGAAGCTCTTCTCGGCACCCTGCCGGAGAGGGGAATTCACCCTGGAGGCCTTCTTCATCACCATGCAATCCTCCAGTGGGATGCGTGAGTATTCATCTCTGGACTATGGGTCCATGTAGTAGCTAGATGGCTGGTTCACCTCCTTTGTGCTTTCATGTCTAGATCTTGTGAGCTCCGTTCATGATCAAGATCATCTATTTGTAATTCTGCATGTTGTGTTTGCGGGGATCCGATGGATATTGAGATGCTATTTCAGATTGATTATTGATTCTATCATGTCTTTGTTATTTGTGATCTTGCATGCTTTCCGTTGTTAGTAGCTATATTGGCCAAGTAGATGCTAGCAACTCCAAGAGTTAGTATTTATGCTTGATAGTGGGTTCATGCCTCTGGTAATCTGGGGAAGTGACAGAAATCTCTAAGGTACTACATGTGTTGTTGCTACTAGGGAGAAAACAACAATCCTTTGCTCATATAACAATCGTATTGTTTACTTTACATGCAATTCGTAAAGCAATAATCTGTTTCTTGCAACTTAATACTGGAGGGGGGTCGGATGATAACCTGAAGGTGGATTATTAGTCATAGATGCAGTTGGATGGAGGTCTATGTATAATGTTGTAATTCCCAATCAAGTCTCAAAGGAGTCAAGATGATTAGTATATGCATGTATTGCTTTCTCGATGTTTGTCAATTGCCCCCCTGTAATTTGTTCACCCGGCATGTTATCTATCTTAAGGAGAGCCACCTGTAGAGAACTATGGATCCCAGTCCTTTCTTTTACATACAATCTACAAACTGTTTATTGCTTTGTGTTTACTTTCTGCAAACTATTACTTCCTTCCATTCGATACGTTTAATCCTTTGTTTTCAGCAAAACACGGTGATATTGACAACCTCACAGAGTTCTATGGTTGTGTTGTGCAGGTCTCCACGTTGCTACTAGCACCGGTAGTGCGCCCTGCCAAGGCTCAGCTAGCAACACCTTTGGGGTGTTTCCTTGCTCCTACTGGTTCGATTAAACCTTGGTTTCATAACTGAGGGAAACTTGCTATTGTGCTCATCATACCTTCCTCTTGGGGTTCCCCAACGAGCTCCACATCAACACCGATCCATCAAGCACTTTTCTGGCGCTGTTACTGGGGAGTCAAGGACATCTTCACAAGGGGAGTCCCTCATAACCAATATCTTTACTTTGTTATTTTTGTTTTGCTTTGTTTCTTTTTGCTTTGTTTGCCTCTTTCTTTATCAAAAACAAAAAAAAATGTTTTACTAGTTTGCTTTCTTATTTAAAAAAACAAAAAAATGACTACTCTTGAAAACACTAAGTTGTGTGACTTCACTAGCACCAACAACAATGATTTTATGAGCACACCTATTGCTCCACCTGTGCCTGAAGATACTTTCTTTGAGATAAAACCTGCTTTACTCAATCTTGTTATGAGAGAACAATTTTCTGGTATTGGTAATGAAGATGTTGCTGCCCATCTAAATGACTTTGTTGAACTTTGTGAGATGCAAAAGCATAGGGATATAGATGGTGATATTATTAAGCTAAAATTGTTTCCTTTCTCTTTGAGAGGAAAAGCTAAAGAATGGTTGAATTTCCTAACTAGGAATAGTATTGATTCTTGGACTAAATGCAAAGATGCTTTTATTGGAAAATACTATCCACCTACTAAGATTATATCTATGAGAAGTGAAATAATGAAGTTTAAACAATCTGATAATGAGAAAGAATGAAATCTTTGGTTAAAAATTGTCCCACTCATGGACTGACTGCTTGGATGATCATCCAAACTTTTTATGCAGGATTGAACTATTCTTCAAGGAACCTATTGGATTCTGCTGCTTGAGGTACCTTTATGACCATCACTTTGGGTGCTGCAACAAAGCTTCTAGATATTATGATGGTTAATTATTCTGAATGGCATACTGAGAGAGCTCCACAAGGTAGGAAGGTAAATTTTGTTGAGGAAACTTCCTCCTTGAGTGATAATATTGATATTATTATGTCTATGCTTGTTAATGGGAAAGCCCATATTGATCCAAATAATGTTCCTTCAGCCTCTTTGGTTGCTCAAGAAGAGCAAGTTGATGTGAACTTCATAAGAAATAATAATTTTAACAATAATGCTTATAGGAACAATTTTGGTAACAACAATTATAAGCCATATCCTCCCAACAATATTAGTGCTTATGGAAATTCTTACAACAATAATAGGAGTGCACCCTCTGAACTTGAAGTTATGCTTAAGGACTTTATTAGTAAACAAACTGCTTTCAATAAAACTATTGAGGAAAAAATCTCTAATGCTGAAAGAAATATAGCATCTTTGGTTGAAGCTCAATCTTCTTTGAATAAAATGGCTCCTAAACCTAAAACTAATGATAATCCCTTTGCAGCTACTAATGCTATACAAGTAAGAATTGATGAAAATGTTAGACTATTAGCTGAATTACATGCTAAGTGGGAAAGAGAAGATGAAATTGCTAGAAACATTAGTGTTTCTACTATTACCACCACTAGTGTTGAGGCTAGTAATAGTTGTACTACTTTAGATGATAATTTTGATTTTGATCTTGATGGTTGCAATATCTCTGAAGTTATTAAGTTCCTACAAAAGCTTGCTAAAAGTCCTAATGCTAGTGCTATGAACATGGCCTTTACAAAACACATTGCTGATGCTCTCATAAAGATTAAAGAAGAAAAGATGAAACATAAAGCTTCTATTCCTATAAAACAAGAAGATGGTTGGGAACCCATCATTAATATGACGGTGAATGACTTTCATTTCAAAGCTTTATGTGATCTTGATAGTAGTGTTTCTATTATGCCTAAAAGGATTTATGATATGCTTGATTTGCCTCCTCTTGAAGATTGTTATTTGAATGTCCCACTTGATGATAATGCTAAAAATAAACTCATGGGGAGTCTTAATGATGTTCTTATTATGGTTAACAATGCCTATGTCCCCGTTGATTTCTATGTTTGGGATGTTGAATACAATGCTTCTTGTCCTATTACTTTGGGAAGACCTTTTCTTAGAACTGTTGGTGCCATTATTGATATGAAAGAAGGCACCATTAAATATCAACTCCCACTCAAAAAAGGTATAGAACACTTCCCTAAGAAGAGAGAGAAGATTTCTTTTGCTTCTCCTATGAAAACAAAATTTGGTCTTCATTCTTCTTCAATTGAGAACACTTGATTCTTTTTCTTGCTTCTTATGCCTAACTTAAAGGCGTTAAAAAATGTACTTATTGGGAGATAACCCAAAAGTTTTAGATGAGTCTTGGAAGTTATTTCTTCAGCAATAACCGCTCCTTATCCTTTTTATTTGCTTTTTGTGCCAAGAGTACCCTCTAATGAGAGGGAAGTAATGATTGGGAAAGTTGTTGTCCCGAAACAGATTTTTGTGCTTCACCGTAAAAATTCATGTAAAATCTATGAACATCTTTTTGAGGCGTGAATGTTTGTGCTTCTGCCCCAGGTTGTTATCTAACTTCAGTTAGTTCAACACTTTTTGATTGAGCAACAGAAGGTCTTCGAAAAAATTCGTCTTTAACTGTTGGTCTGTTTTGACAGATTCCTGCCATTTTCTGCATTTGCTTCTTGTTGGTTCCTTTTTGAGTTCTTTTGGGGAATTGAGCTTTTTGAGGGAAGTACTACAGTAGCTAGTGTTCTAATAGAAGTTTATTTGGTGTTGGAACTGAACCTTAAGACTTATTTATCTTAAGTGCACTAATGTTGCTAATAAAGATTGTGTGAAGTTTTGTATGAAGAAAAATTTCAGGTGTATGGAAGAAATGAGTAATGAGATGAAGGATAGACTAAAGCTCAAGCTTGGGGATGCCACGCGTGTCACCCCAAGAAATATCCAAGAAGTACAAGCGTCAAAGCTTGGGGATTCCCAAGGCATCCCCCTCTTCATCAATAAAAATCCCAAGTTTCTTCCAAACGCTTCATTTTTATTGTTTCATGCACAGTTGTGTTGTTCTTGGAGCGTCTTCTTTTTTCGTTTTAGTTTTTCGTTTGCTTTTGTTTGCTTAGTTTTATGAATAAATTGGTTGTACCCCCTCTTTCATACATTGGTTTGCAAATAGTTTGGTTTGGATTGTAAAAGAGTAGGAAAGTTCATACTTATGTGGTAAAAAGAGCTTGTTTTTGACTGTGGCCTATGCTCTGTCATGCCATGCTCGATATTGTTTTGGCTTTATGCTTAGTATTCTTTGCTGTAGCATGACTTTTATAAACAATTGAGATTGCTTAATGTGCCTTGGATGAATCATGCGTTGTTTTAGCATATTAAAGCATAGTATAGTGGTATTCTCCTTTGATGCTTTATTTGGGTTGACTTGGCGCATGCTCACACCATGTTATAACTATCTCAAGTCACCATAGCCTTTATGATCCTTTAGTTTTCAACTTGTAGTATCACTTTATGCTTTGATCAATGATGTTTTGTCGCTCTGCATGATTATGGCCATTATTGCTCTCTTAGTTTGTCGCTCCAAGTCTTTTGCTAGCCTCCACAACCAAGTATGAGTTCCACTCATGCATCCAACTCCCTAAACCAAGTTATTCCAAAGAGTCCACCATACCTACCTATTAGCTTGTGCTATTACAAGTATATTCATGCTTTTGTTTACCTTCCAAATTAAACTTGTTATGAGAAAACTAGTGATTAAAGCTCTCACGAACTTGATGGCACACTTTACTTTTCTTGCCCTTAATAAACTTGAACCATTGTGTCGTCTATGTTGTATATGCTTGCACTTATTTTTTGGGAATTAGCAGAACCATGCTGTCATGGGAAACGCTTTCAACATTGCACTTGGTACTTGTACCTAGTTGATATCATGCTCTTTTGTATATGGATGTCGTCGGTGTGAAATGAAAGGGGAGCTTGTAAGTCCATGGAGTTATGTATATGTGTTAGAGAAACACCTGGGCCGCTGGTCTAATCCATGCTGACATGGTGGAAACCTCCAGCGTAACCATAATGAGCTGTCTATGAAGCATTCTTCTTATAAAAAAAGAGTCCTATATTGAGAAAAAAGAGAAAAAAAGAGATTATGAAAAGAGGAAAGAGAGAAAAAAAGCACCATATTCCCATGGTAAATAAGAAGATTGCTGAGATGCTCGTTGTCTGCTTGCCTTGTCATTTTGATATAGGGATTTTTTCGTGTCATCGGGCAAGGGGTACCCCGTTGGCGTTTCTCTATGATACACATGTACTTACGATGACAAGAACTTACTAAATTTGAGTAGCATGAGGAGCAGGCCTCGTATACAAGGGACATGAGATTTCTAACTTATACTTCGTCAAGCATGTACACCATAGTTTGTTCACTTTAACCTTAATCACTTCAAGATGCTTATGATAGGGGCAATGAGAGCTAAAAGCTATAAGTACCATAATTTGTGGAAGCTCTTTATGAGACTTGAATCCCTACTTCCTTTTATGAAGGCTTTTCTTCCATCATTATATTGAGTCTCCACCTTCTACCTTTATGCACCTACTTTGAAAGCATAGTGGCCATTCTTAGTTCTATGTGCATTGTCCCAAGACTAGTTGATTGATGCATAACTTGATATTGCTTGTTTTAAACTATTTGTATCTAGTCACACTTATGAACTTTGAAGGTGTCCCATGCATTTATATTTGCTACTCTATGAGGGACAAGCTGAATACTATTATGCTATGTTTTCTTTATGTGAAACAAACAAATGTCTTGCAAAGCATTGTTATTTATGAATCTTTTGTTTGTGCCTTTTCATGTTGCATCATAGTTTCTTTGTCTTATTGCTAGAACTTTGTCTTTCATGCAAACTATTACTTCCTTCCATTCGATACGTTTAATCCTTTGTTTTCAGCAAAACACGGTGAGATTGACAATCTCATCGCAAGTTGGGGACAAAGTTCTGTGATTGTGTTGTGCAGGTCTCCACGTTGCTACTAGCACCGGTAGTGCGCCCTGTCAAGGCTCAGCTAGCAACACCTTTGGGGTGTTTTCTTGCTCCTAGTGGTTCGATTAAACCTTGGTTTCATAACTGAGGGAAACTGTCACATCCCAAAAAAAATCCAAATTTTGAAATGTGAAAAAAATCAAACAAATAAAAGAATTAAAGGATGAAATTTAGGGGAAAAAGAAACTTTTTGTTCCTCTATTGGAAATATCAAAACCTTACTTAAAAAAATGAATTTTGAAACAGAAAGTAACAAACAAATTTTCAAAAAGATCAAATGCATTCATGCATGGCATGTATCTCGATCATTAAGCACTTGCATTTTAAACCAATGGAAAAAAGAATAAACCAAAAACCTTAAAACCCTAAGTATTGTTCATCACTTATGAACAACACAAGACCATGGATATATTCCATATTTAAAAATATAACCAAGTGATCTATTATGATAAATAATAAAAATTTAAAACCATAGAAATTGGTGTCACTCTTTTTGGAGCTTTAAAACGTAAGTTATGAAATTTAGAAGATAAAAGAAAAGGAATTGAATACAATAAATTCGAAAGGACTTAAATTTCTTATATAAAAATATTACCAAAATGTTCTATTCTGAATAAGATTTATAGTGACATTTTATTTAAAATTTTCTAGAAAGGTTTGAGTCAAAATTTGAGCCAATATGAATTCAAACAAATAGAATAAATAGAAAATAGAAAAACAAAAAGAGAATGATTAAAAAAAATGGAAAAGGAGGAAGAGGCCGCAGCAGCCCAACAAGGAAGCTCTACCACGGCCCAACTTCCACTCTCGACCAGCCCACCCGAGTGAATCCACCATCGTCCTCAACCCCCATCAGGTTCAGAGTTCTCACACTTAAACTGAACTACATTCATGAATGTATTTTCTCCTTCTGATTCCATCAATTTTAGACCTCTAAATACCCGTCCTTAAAAACGAAAATTACTCCCTAGTAACCCACGGTTCCATTCCAGGGATTTAATGCTCACTTTCGTAGACATCTTTTCCACCGGATTGATCCTTCCTCTTGTAGCATGAACATCACATATAGACTGCACGAACAGAAGGTGAAGGACCATGGCTGTACAATCCCCTCTCGAAGTTCGTGTAGTGACTATTTACCTTCAACTTGAACACATAAGTTATTCCCCACTTAGTACCGGTTCCATTCTGAGAATTACATTCCCTATTCGGTGACTTTTAAAACATCACTAGTGGACATCATAGTCGATGGACGAGGACGCGACCCTTGCATCTCCACACGCACTCGACTGCCCTCCCTCCTCTCAATTCCACCCATTCTGGTGACTCTTTCTCTTCGAGGTAAACACAAAAGTTAATCTCCACTCAACCACGGTTCAATTCTGAGAGTTAGAACCCCACTCCATCGCTCCTTAATCGCCAGAAGTGGCCATCCTATCCGAAGCGAACAGGGACAACGATCCACGCAACTCTTCGATGGCCCTCGTCTGAAACCCACCTCTCTCTATATAATCAGAGCCCAAGCCACCCCCTCCCCACTTCATCTCTACTCCAAAGTACACGCTCAATTCCTGCCGTATTGCGGCCAGATTTTCGCCGTCAAAGTTCTGCCGACGGTGGTGACTCCATTGTCGATTTCGCCACGATTCTATTACATGAAGACGCGCCGTCAATCGACACTGGTAGAAGGACTAAGGCCCTGGTTCTTCCTCCTTTTGTTATGCACACCTTCCTGACTATTTTAAATTAATCGTTTTCATAGCCGGTGATCTACCACAACAAGCACGCGAGGAAAATGCTTCTCCATCAATTCGTCGTAGTCGTCGCCTAAAGCTGCGCCGAGAACAAATGAGGCAACAGTCGTCTTCACACTGTCAATAGGAACAACGTCCGCCAGTTTGATATGTCCGGAGGCCTCCACACGCCCAAGGAGTGCCTCTCTAGCGACTGAAAAATTGCTCGCCGTCGCACTACCGGTCTCCGCGACTAGCCGCAGATCAACCACTACCAATACCGGAGGGCACCACCGCTAAAGCCATCTGACAACATCGTCAAACTGTCATTTCTCGGATCCACCTCAACTAAAATTGATACGGAGGTGCGCTGAACTCTTTTATTTTTTATCAGCTATCATCACGATTAGATCAGCATGTGCACACACATTATAGCCACTAAACCAAGATGTATCAGGTAGTAGAATTCTTCCATATGTCTAGTAAATTTCTATGTACGTTATTTTGGACATAATCTATGTACGCCTTAGAAATTCATATCTCATGATCATCCTAAAAACAAAACAATATCGTATGCCTCCTGATACTCCATTCATATCCACACACAAAAAAACCAAACCGACACATAGTACTCGTACATGATGCCTGCTATTCAATTTCCACACATACACTCTCTATGAGACTAATGCAATTGACTAATTAATCTCACTTAGCTTGCAAGGTGCATGTGAACACTTTTTAACATGCATACACACACGATCATGATAAAAAAAAACAAATTTGCTACATGCAATGATACTACATCGCATGCACCCCTCTAAAATTAACTTGAACAATTATCCTCTCATCTAGCAGCTACATCAACTTATTTCTAATTAAACTAGCTCATTAGCTTGAACCATTAGTTTCTGGTTTGAAAAATTTAAAATACTCGACTTTCAAATGAGATAATTTGAGTATTTTGTCATAACTTAAATTCTATAAATCTTTTCAATATAATTCCTTTGGAAAAATTAATCTAATGATCATAACCATCCAATAATTTTCAACCATGTCCATGGCCATGTGAAGAATACCATGTTTTAGACATCATTTTAACATAATATCTAAATAGAAATACCCAAAATTAAATAGGTTAATTATTAATATGCGTAGCGTTGTACTCAGTATATAATGCAATAGTTTAGTTTCATTTGAAGTTCTATTTGGATTTTATGCATATTTTCCATGCTTTCATCTTCGATGAATATCTCTATTCTGGAATCCTACGCTTGTGTGTGTGTGTGCGCGCGCGCGCGTTTACGTATGTCGTTGTTTTTCTTTTCGTTGCGATAGATTCCACGAGGAGTGACGAGGATAAATAATCAAGGATATAAGTTAGAGGATAAATTGTTGATGAATTTATATTTGGTTTGTTCTATCCAAAAAGGCAAGTGGCACTATCATCTATGTCCCAGTATTTTCATTATACTTAGTGGATTTTGTACTATGCATGATAGACTATATTATTATGCTATGCTATATCTCCTATGTAGAATAGGAAATGGTAGTTTCTACTTAGTAGGTAAAACATCGTAGGGTTAGAAATGCTTAGCCCTGCTATAGTTTTCGGGGTGGATTATCATATTATGATTATATGGAGTATTGGAAAATATATGTTTTCTATACTAAAACAAGTACTTAATGAAACACCTAGTTGGAAATGGGACTTGCTTGGATTATGTTGAGTGGTTACTCGAGGGCCATATCTATGGTCGGCTGGTGTATCGCACTTGTGGACGGCCACCCAGGAACAAAGAGATTGGAGAAGTTCTTGTTGCGAAGCTTCTAGTGCAGCCACATGGCATATGGGCTCTGCCTTGACCGACTAAGTTGCGTGAACTCAGCCAGACAGACAGAGGGTGGTAGTGATGATAGGATGGAACGGGTCCGTGGTGGTCTAAGGGATTGCTTCTGAAAAGTCTCGTCTCGATGCATGTCGAGTCTTGTGGGGAAAGTGCACCACCTCTCGAGAGGGTAAAACTAAGTACTTAGTCGTGTCCCCGGTTATGGATAATTTCTGAGCATCAAAACAATGAAGCAGAATCAAGAATCCCATCATTCTAATTTCTTTAAGTTAAAAAATGATGGGTGAACAAGGGTTGTTGGTTCATTGATTTCTATCAATGGAGCCTAGGTTCACTGATTTCTATTAGTGGTACCACTATGTTGTGATTGGAAATATTATCTGAAGGGTATCTAATGTAACTTAGTTGATAATAAGTGTTGCAAACTATTTATAAAAAGATAGGGAAAAACTTTCTTGCTGCAAACTAGCCAAAGCTCTACCTGGCTAGATATGCATGTAGTAATAGGCTCCACTTTATATCCACATACTAGTGACACTTGCCAATACAATTCAAAATGTATTGACCCTTGTGGCTGTAACTTATCATGTTGCAGGATTACTTGATGATAGTGAAGTTCGATGAGTAGGGATTACAAGTCTGCACCCAACATGTTTGCTTGTGGCACATGAAGATGAAGGACTCCATGCTTTATAGTTATATCTGCTGCTTTGTAATAAGATAGTCATATGAGCTATGTAAGATGTAATGAACTATTTTTATTCCTGGATATGCGATGTAATATGACCTTTGTTTCTTGATATTACATCTTAAACTGTGGGTACTAGCTATTCGATCCAGGGACTAGCACTATAAACACAGGGATCTGTACCTTAACAGGTTCGGGTCTTGACAGGAACTTGTTGTTGTGCTCATCATATCTTCCTAATAGGGTTCCCAACGAGCTCTACATCAACACTGAGCCATCAAGGTACCTTTATGACCATCACTTTGGGTGATGCAACAAAACTTCTGGACAATATGATGGTTAATTATTCTAAATGGCATACTGAGAGAGCTCCACAAGGTAGGAAGGTAAATTCTGTTGAGGAAACCTCCTCCCTGAGTGATAAAATTGATATTATTGTGTTTATGCTTGTGAATGGGAAAGCCCGTGTTGATCCAAATAATGTTCATTTGGCCTTTTTGGTTTCTCAAGAATAGCAAGTTGATGTGAACTTCATAAGAAACAATAATTTTGGCAATAATGCTTATAGGAACAATTTTGGTAACAACAATTATAAGCCATATCCTCCCAACAATGGTAATGCTTATGGAAATTCTTACAACAATAATAGGAGTGCACCCTCTGAACTTGAAGTTATGCTTAAAGACTTTATTAGTAAGCAAACTGCTTTCAATAAAACTATTGAGGAAAAACTCTCTAATGCTGAAAGAAATATAGCATCTTTGGCTGAAGCTCAATCTTCTTTGAATAAAATGGCTGCTAAACCTAAAACTAATGATAATCCCTTTGCATCTACTAATGCTATACAAGTAATAATTGATGAAAATGTTAGACTATTAGATGAATTACATGCTAAGTGGGAAAGAGAAGATGAAATTGCTAGAAACATTAGTGTTTTTACTATTACCACCACTAGTGTTGAGGCTAGTAATAGTTCTACTACTTTAGATGATAAATTTGATTTTGATCTTGATGGTTGCAATATCTCTGAAGTATTAAGTTCCTACAAAAGCTTGCTAAAAGTCCTAATGCTACTGCTATGAACATGGCCTTTACAAAACACATTACTGATGCTCTCATAAAGATTAAAGAAGAAAAGATGAAACATAAAGCTTCTATTCCTATAAAACAAGAAGATGGTTGGGAACCCATCATTAATATGAAAGTGAATGACTTTTATTTCAAAGCTTTATGTGATCTTGATAGTAGTGTTTCTATTATGCCTAGAAGGATTTTTGATATGCTTGATTTGCCTCCACTTGAAGATTGTTATTTGAATGTCCCACTTGATGATAATGCTAAAAAGAAACTCATGGGGAGTCTTAATGATGTTCTTATTATGGTTAACAATGCCTATGTCCCCATTGATTTCTATGTTTTGGATGTTGAATGCAATGCTTCTTGTTCTATTACTTTGGAAAGACCTTTTCTTAGGACTGTTGGTGCCATTATTGATATGAAAGAAGGCACCATTAAATATCAACTCCCACTCCAGAAAGGTATAGAACACTTCCCTAAGAAGAGAGAGAAGATTTCTTTTGCTTCTCCTATGAAAACAAAATTTGGTCTTAATGCTTCTTCATTTGATTCTTTCTTGCTTCTTATGCCTAACTTAAAGGCGTTAAAGAAAAGTACTTATTGGGAGATAACCCAAAAGTTTTAGATGAGTCTTGGAAGTTATTACTTCAGTAATAACCGCTCCTTATGATTTTTATTTGCTTTTTTTGTGCCAAAAGTAACCTCAAATGAGAGAGAAGTAATGATTGGGAAAGTTGTTGTCCCAAAACAGATTTCTGTGCTTCACCATAAAAATTTGTGTAAAATCATTGAACATATTTTTGAGGCGTGAATTTTTATGCTTCTACCCCAGATTGTTATCTAACTTTCGTTAGTTCAACACTTTTTGATTTGAGCAACAGAAGGTCTTCGAAAAAATTCGTCTTTACCTGCTGGTCTGTTTTGACAAATTTCTGCCATTTTCTGCATTTGCTTCTTGTTGGTTCCACTTTGAGTTCTTTTAGGGAATTGAGATTTTTGAGGGAAGTGCTACAGTAGCTAGTGTTCTAATGTAAGTTTATTGCTGTTAGAACTGAACCTTAAGACTTATTTATCTTGAGTGCACTAATGTTGCTAATAAAGATTGTGTGAAGTTTTGTATGAAGGAAAAATTTCAGGTGTATGGAAGAAATGAGTAATGAGATGAAGTATGGACTAAATATCAAGCTTGGGGATGCCATGCATGTCACCCCAAGAAATATCCAAGAAGTACAAGCGTCAAAGCTTGGGGATGCCCAAGGCATCCCCTTCTTCATTAATAAAAATTCCAGGTTTCTTCCAAACGCTTCGTTTTTATTATTTCATGCACAGTTGTGTTGTTCTTGGAGCGTCTTCTTTTTCATTTTTGTTTTTGTTTTTAATTTGCTTGGTTTGCTTAGTTTGATGAATAAATTGGTTGCACCCCTTCTTTCATATATTGGTTTTCAAATAGTTTGGTTTGGTTAGGAAAAGAGTAGGAAAGTTCATGTTTATGTGGTAAAAAGAGCTCGTTTTTGACTGTGGCCTATGCTTTATCATGCCATGCTTGATATTGTTTTGGCTTTATGCTTAGTATTCTTTGATGTAGCATGACTTGTTATAAACAATTGAGATTGCTTAATGTGCCTTGGATGAATCATGCGTTGTTTTAGCATATTAAAGCATAGTATAGTGGTATTCTCCTTTGATGCTTTATTTGGGTTGACTTGGAGCATGCTCACACCATGTTATGACTATCTCAAGTCATCATAGCCTTTATGATCCTTTAGTTTTCAACTTGTAGTATCACTCTATGCTTTGATCAATGATGTTTTGTCGCTCTGCATGATTATGGCCATTATTGCTCTCTTTGTTTGTCGCTCCCAGTCTTTTGCTAGCCTCTACAACCAAGTATGAGTTCCACTCATGCATCCAAATCCCTAAACCAAGTTATTCCAAAGAGTCCACCATACCTACCTACTAGCTTATGCTATTCCAAGTATATTCATGCTTTTGTTTACCTTTCAAATTAAACTTGTTATGAGAAAACTAGTGATTAAAGCTCTCACGAACTTGATGGCACACTTTACTTTTCTTGCCCTTAATAAACTTGAATCATTGGGTCCTTCTTTGTTGCGTATATGCTTGCGCTTTATAAGTTGAAATTAGCAGAACCATGTATCATGGGGAACGCTTTCAACATTGCACTTGTACTTTGTACCCCGTTGATATCATGTTCTTTTGCTTACGGATCTCGACGGTGTGAAATAAAAGTGGAACTTGTAATATCATGGAGTTTGTATGTGTGTTAGAGAAACGCCTGGGCCGCTAGCCTCAGCCATGCCTAATCTTGGTGGAAACTTTACGCATAACCATAATGAGCACTCTATGAAGCATCCTCAATAAAAACCTATGCAAATAGCAAATAAAAACATCGTTGAGATGCTCATTGTATGCTTGCCTTGTCATTTTGATTATGGGATAGCTCCTATATCATGTGCAAGGGGTACCCCGTTGGCGGCTCTTTATGATACACATGTACTTACAATGACAAAAGCTTACTTGTGACTAAAGTTGAGTAGCATGAGGTTCGGTCTTCGTAAGTAAGGGCATGACATTTTGGTTTATAACTTGTCAAGCATATCCTGTTAGTTGTGTCACTTTAACCTTAATCACCTTCAAGATGCTTATGATAGGGGAAATGAGAGCTGAAAGCTATAAGTACCATAATTTTTGGAAGCTCTTTATGAGACTTGAATCCCTACTTCCTTTTATGAAGGTCTTTCTTCCACCATTATATTGAGTCTCCACCTTCTGCCTTTATGCACCTACTTTGAGAGCATAGTGGCCATTCTGAGTTCTATGTGCATTGTCCCAAGACTAGTTGATTGATGCATACCTCGATATTGCTTGTTTTAAACTATTTGTATATAGTCAGTCTTATGAACTTTGAAGGTGTCCTATGCAATTATATTTGCTACTATATGAGGGACAAGATGAATACTATTATGCTATGTTTTCTTTATGTGAAACAAACAAACGTCTTGCAAAGCATTATTATTCATGAATCTTTTGTTTGTGCCTTTTCATGTTACATCATAGTTTCTTTGTCTTATTGCTAGAACTTTGTCTTTCATGTTTTGACTGAAGTACTATGATCCCAGCTTTGAATGTTTTACAAATACTTTGATCAAGTCTTTGATGGTGCATGTCACCTCAAAAATTATTCTTTCTTTTTATCACTTACCTACTCGAGGACGAGCAGGAGTTCAGCTTGGGGATGTTGATACATTCCAAATGTATCTATAATTTTTGATGTTCCATGCTTGGTTTTACCCACTTTCTTGTGTTTTGCCCACACTTTGGAGTACTTTTCATATGATTTCTTGGACTAACCTATTAACAAGAGCCACAGTGACAGCTGCCTGTTTTCTGCTGTTTTTGTTTCCAGGAAAGTCAGAAAATGAATATTCTCGGAATTGGATAGGACAGAAGCCAAAGTGCCTATTTTTCCGAAAGTCATCAGATGCCAGAATATGAGACGGAGAAGGGCTGGGGGCCAGCCACACCACCTGGCTGCGCGACCAGGCCTGACCCGCGCCAGGGGGTGGTCTGGCCGACCCCAGCACCCCCTTGGCCTCTCCTTCCGCCTATAAGATGCCCTCGGGACAAAAACCCTAAGTATCCAATCAAAAATCCACGAATGATTCTGTAGCCGCCGTCATCTCCATCCATAGATCGGGAGGGATCTGAAGCTCTTCTCGGCACCCTGCCGGAGAGGGGAATTCACCCTGGAGGCCTTCTTCATCACCATGCAAGCCTCCGGTGTGATGCGTGAGTAGTTCATCCTTGGACTACGGATCCATGTACTAGCTAGATGGCTGGTTCTCCTCCTTTGTGCGTTCATGTCTAGATCTTGTGAGCTCCGTTCATGATCAAGATCATCTATTTGTAACTATGCATGCTGTGTTTGCGGGGATCCGATGGATATTGAGATGCTATTTCAGATTGATTATTGATTCTATCATGTCTTTGTTATTTGTGATCTTGCATGCTTTCTGTTGTTAGAAGCTATCTTGGCCAAGTAGATGCTAGCAACTCCAAGAGTTAGTATTTATGCTCGATAGTGGGTTCATGCCTCTGGTAATCCGGTGAAGTGACAGAAATCTCTAAGGTACTAGATGTGTTGTTGCTACTAGGGAGAAAACAACAATTCTTTGTTCATAGAACAATCGTATTGTTTACTTTACACGCGGTTCATAAAGCAATAATCTGTTGCTTGCAACTTAATACTGGAGGGGGTTCGGATGATAACCTGAAGGTGGATTATTAGTCATAGATACAGTTGGATGGCGGTCTATGTATAATGTTGTAATGCACAATCAAGTCTCAAAGGAGTCAAGATGATTCGTATATGCATGTATTCCTTTCTCGATGTTTGTCAATTGCCCCGCTGTAATTTGTTCACCAGCATGTTATCTATCTTAAGGAGAGCCACCTCTAGTGACTATGGATCCCGGTCCATTCTTTTACATACAATCTACAAACTGTTTACTGCTTTGTGTTTACTTTTTGCAAACTATTACTTCCTTCCATTCGATACGTTTAATCCTTTGTTTTCAGCAAAACATGGTGAGATTGACAACCTCATCACAAGTTGGGGACAGAGTTCTGTGGTTGTGTTGTGCAGGTCTCCACGTTGCTACTAGCACCGGTAGTGCGCCCTGCCAAGGCTCAGCTAGCAACACCTTTGGTGTGTTTCCTTGCTCCTACTGGTTCGATTAAACCTTGGTTTCATAACTGAGGGAAACTTGTTGCTGTGCTCATCATACCTTCCTCTTGGGGTTCCGCAACAAGCTCCACATCAACACTGAGCCATCATGCACTTTTCTGGTGCCATTGCCGGGGAGTCAAGGACATCTTCACAAGGGGAGTCCCTCATAACCAATCTCTTTACTTTGTTATTTTTGTTTTGCTTAGTTTCTTTTTTGCTTTGTTTGCTTATTTCTTTATCAAAAACACACAAAAATTAGTTTTACTAGTTTGCTTTCTTATTTAAAAAACAAAAAAATGACTACTCTTGAAAACACTAAGTTGTGTGACTTCACTAGCACCAACAACAATGATTTTATGAGCACACCTATTGCTCCACATGTGCCTGAAGATACTTTCCTTGAGATAAAACCTGCTTTACTCAATATTGTTATGAGAGAACAATTTTCTGGTATTGGTAATGAAGATGCTTCTGCCCATCTAAATAACTTTGTTGAACTTTGTGAGATGCAAAAGCATAGGGATATAGATGGTGATATTATTAAGCTAAAATTGTTTCCTTTCTCTTTGAGAGGAAAAGCTAAAGAATGGTTGAATTCCCTAACTAGGAATAGTATTGATTTTTGGACTAAATGCAAAGATGCTTTCATTGGAAAATACTATCCACCTGCTAAGATTATATCTATGAGAAGTGAAATTATGAAGTTTAAACAATCGTGTTTTTGTTTCGATATGTTCTATTCAGATGTCGTCCGAGGATTCGTCTTCAAAGGGGTACGAGCTGCGACGCTATCGCGAGCTCCATCGCAATATTGAGCAGGAGACTCTCGTAGGATGGGCGAAATGAGAAAGGATCACAACTAGGTGCGAAGACATGGATCGCAACGTCGGGGAGGAAGTAAAGGACATGTCAGCAGGCATGAAGGGGATGATACCTCCAACTCTAGACCTCAGTTCCTGCCATGTAGTAGTGGAAGTTCTACGAGTAACTGATGAGTTCTGCGACAAGTACCGAGTCCTAAGGAGGAAGGTGGATATGCTTCAAGAGGAGAATAACAGGCTTCGCAAGGTGTTGGAAGATTTTCTCGACCCAATCGAGAGAACACCACCACCACCGAAGGAGTAATTCGTCATCAGGTTTTGGCATCCCCTTGGCTTGTTCCAAGCTTGGGGGAGTGCCGCGATATCACTTCATTATCTTCTATCTTTTTACCTTTTCAGTAGAGTCATATCATGAATAGAGAAGTTCTCATATAGGATGGTTTGCATTATGGAAGTATCTCTACTCTAGCTAGATATCTATGTATCCCTTAGTGTGAGTTGCCGTTATGGTTTATTAATGAGAAGTTCTATCATTTACTCTTTTGCATATCTTATTTTAGTTTGCAATTTATGTTATATGATTGATCTTGTTGTTGGTATTGGTATCACTTTGGGATCATGAAGTAAATTTAGTTGGTTTTGGAAAACCTGGCTCTGGTCAGTAGCAACACTATTTGAGAATTGAATGAAAAAGATAAGAGTACTCTTAAGAAATATAATTTCATCATCTTTCTTTCTTGATTGGCTCATAAGCTTAGTATTCTCTAGTTAAGATCTTTTGTGCTTCTAAGGAAGATTGCATGTTTGTTTTTATCACCTGTATGTTTGTTTGTTTCGTTCAACTCTTATGCTTGCTACCCAGCCTTGCTAGCCAAAAACCTATAATGAGAGGGAATGCTTCTCGTGCATCCAATCCTTAAACCAAAACCTATGCCATTTGTGTCCACCATACCTACCTATTAGCATTATTGCTATTCCAAGTAAATTCATGTTTTATCTACCTTCCGAATTAAACTTGTTATGTGAAAAGTAGTGATTAAAGCTCTCACGAACTTGATGGCACACTTTACTTTTCTTGCACTTAATAAACTTGAACCATTGTGCCCATCTATGTTGCGTATATGCTTGCGTTTTGTAAGTTGTGAATTAGCACAACCATGTTGTCATGGGGAACGCTTTCAACATTGCACTTTATTTAGTTGATATCATGTTCTTTTGCTTCTGGATCCCGGCGGTGTGAAATGAAAGGGGAGCTTGTAAGGCTCATGGAGTTCGTATATGTGTTAGAGAAACGCCTGTGCGGCTAGTCTAATCCATGCCTAATCATGGTGGAAACCTGCAGTGTAACCATAGTGAGCAATCTATGAAGCATCCTCTTTATATATATAAAAAAGACCTATGCAAATAGGAAAGAAAAAAAAGAACCTATGCAAATAGGAAATAAAAGGATTGTTGAGATGCTCATTGTCTGCTTGCCTTGTCATTTTGATATGGGGATTCTTCCGTATCATCGGGCAAGGGGTACCCCATTGGCGGTTCTCTATGATACACATGTACTTATAATGACAAGAACTTACTTGTGACTAAACTTGAGTAGCATGAGGAACGGTCTTCGCAAGTAAGGGGCATGAGATTTTCAACTTATAACTTGTCAAGCATATCCTCATATTTGTTCACTTTAACCTTAATCACCTAAAGATGCTTATGATAGGGGTAATGAGAGCTTAAAGCTAAGAAGTAGCATATTTTTTGGAAGCTCTTTATGAAACTTGAAACCCTGCTTCCCTCTACGAAGGGACTATCTTTTACTTTTTAGTTGAGTTAGTAAACCTATTCCTTTCTATCTCAAGCAAGTATTTTGAGTTGTTGTGTTTCATTCATTCATATGATGATTTATTCAATCATGTTTCTTATGTTTCTTGTTCTGCACATTGCTCTTATCTTAGTGAGTATTACTTTGAAAGCTATCATTGAAAACCCCGTTATGTTTGAACTCCTGCAAATTGTTAACTATTCTTTGACCAAGAGCAAAGTTTGCCATTACCAATTATGATTTACTTTATGTATCTTTATTGTGTTTCCTTTACCTATAGCAAGTTAAGTTATATAATAGTGAGATGTCTTCTATTATGATTTGTGCATTGATGAATGTGATGCTTCTTGTTCGTATTCTTTTATCGATACTTCACTCCATAAACTTGAGGTCATGTTTATTGAGCTCAATTTTCGCTTGGGGACAAGCAAAGTCTAAGCTTGGGGAGAGTTGGTACGTCCATTTTGCATCACTATTTTATATCATAATTTACTGTTATTCATTGATATATTTCATATTAAGAGATGATACTTATGTTATTTCATCTCTTTTTGTATGGTTGATGACTTTTGGAGGATGGACCGCCGAAGTCAGGATTCTGATGGAAAGGGCACTGTTTGGAGGCGAAATTCATGAAGATCAGAAAATCCTAGAAAATATACAGAAAATTCCTATTTTCCCAGAAGACGAAGGATGCCAAAAGGGGGAGCGGAGATGGGCCACAGGGGGCCCATGCCACCACCTGGCGCATGCCACCCTAGGTCGCTCCATCGGGTGGTGTGGCCACCCTGGCCCACCTCTGGCTCTACTCTTTGGCGTATATTATCCCCACGAAACCCTAAGACTTGGGTAGCGACCACCGAAAGATTCCCCCGCCTCTGCAGGGCGGAAAACTGCAGAGAGAGAAAGAGCTCTCTGGCAAGCAGAAATCTGCCAGGGAAATTCCTTCCTGGAGAGGGGAGATCGTCGCCATCAACACCACCATCAAGCTAGACTTCATTGGGATCATCATCACCATCATCTTCGTCATCATCTCCACCAGCACCATCATCACCACTCCATACCATTGTAACAATTGGGTTGAATCTTGCATAGTTCTTAGGGGAAACTTTCCCAGTGTTGATTACTTGTTGTAGTTGATGCTATTGAGTGGAACCATTGAATTATCATTCATGTTCAGATTGTTACTTATCATTATTTCATCTCTGATCTTGATCCATATGATGTCTTGTGAGTAGTTCGTTTAGTTCTTGAGGACATGGGAGAAGTCATGTTGTTAGTAGTGGAATTGTGTTGAGAAAGATTCAATGGTTTGATATTTAAGTTGTGGTGTTATTCTTCTAGTGGTGTCATGTGAACATTGACTACATGACACTTCACCTTTATGGGCCTAGGGGAATGCATTGTGTATTTGGCTACTAATCGTAGGGGTTGCCGGAGTGATAGAAACCTGAACCCCGGTTAGGAAACCTTTAGACAAGGGAGTGTAGGATCTCAGAGTTTAAAGTTGTGGTTAGGTTTCTATCTTAATTACTTTCTTGTACTTGCAGATGCTTGCAATGGGTATTATCACAAGTATGTATTAGTCCTAGGAAGTTTGGTACATTAGTACAGTTCACCCACACAACAGTTATCAAACTAAAGAAGATTAATCAACTATATGAAGCGAAAGCACTTGACGATATTCCTGTGTGTCCTCGAAAACGTTTGGTCATCTTAAGTAATACAAGCGGCTTTTCCTTTTCTAAAGAAAGGATTGGGCCACTTGCTACATTCATTATTATTGTCTTTTATCTACTCGTACTTTATTTACCTGTATTATCAAAAACTCCTAAAAATCCGTTTGCTAAGTATTTACAGAGAATTCCTGCTCCAAGCCACTCGTCAACACCTTCTGCTCCTCGTTGGGTTCGACATTCTTACTTATCGAAAATACTGCGATACACCCCCTATACTTGTGGGTCATCAAGACTATTTTCTGGCGGCATTGCCGGGGAGTGAAGCGCTATTGGAGAGTGGAACTGGTAAAGGAAACTTCTATTGTGAGTATTGTTTATTTCTGTTAGTTACTTTATTTCAATATGGATAATTCACTTAGTTTCTTATTTCATAATGCTACTACCACTACTAAGGTAGTAGATGAACCACCGCCTGCTGAAAATGATACTTCCAAAATACCTACAAGAATTATTGATCGTGTTATGGATAACTACTATTTTGGAGATGGAACTGTCCATCCCGGTGATCATTTGCTCTTTATACACGAATTATGCGGGTTGTTCAAGTGTGCAGGTATTACAACCGATCAAGTCAATAAGAAGTTATTCTCATTATCACTGAAAGGAAGAGCTGAGGAATGGTATAAGCTGTTGAAGAATGGCCAATCTCTTGAATGGGAGGAAGTAGTGCCTCTCTTTTATTCCAAATTTTACCCTCCTAGTGAGATTCATAAAGATCGGAATCAAATATACAACTTTTGGCCTCTTGATGGAGAGAGTACAGCTCAAGCTTGGGGGAGATTGAGGTTACTAATGCTCAAATGTCCTATTCATGAGCTCCCTAACAATATTATTATCAATGACTTTTATGCAAGACTTTCTCTTCATGATAAGGATCTATTGGATGCTTCTTGTGCTGGATCATTTACACGCATGGAAGAAGAAGCTAAATGGGATCTTCCAGACCATATTCATGACAATGCTGAAGCCTGGGAGAATGATAAAGGAAGAAAGTCAGGTATAAATTATGATTATGAATGCATTAAATCTTTTATGGGAACTGATGACTTTCATAATATTAGTAATGCTTATGGTCTAGACTCTCAAAGTATTGCAAAATATTTTAAGGCTTTTGCTTCTTATATTCAAATTCCTAAAAAGAAATGGAATAAGTATCATGAGCCATATAAAGATATTGCTAATTGCGTTTCTGCTAGAAATACTGAGGTTCATACTATTGATCATATTTTACCTAAACCTTACATTGAGAAAATGCCTTTCCCAGTCAAGGTAAAGGAACATTCTATGATAGCTAGTATGGTTAATGAAAGTACAAATAATTTTGCAAGGTTTATTTGTTCTTTATGATACTTGTTGCCTTTCGCAATACATTCCAACTATCTCTTATTCCCTTGTGATAGTTGTGATGTATTGGTTGGTGTTTGAAGGTCATTGATATTCAATAAGATAAATTTGAGCCTTTGGCCATGATTTCTAGCAAAAACCTTATTGGCATTATCTATGACTTTTGTTTGGATATCTTGTTCATTCTTGAGTATCCATTTTGTGTGTACATGTTTATTAGTGGATGTATATCTTGGTGATTGTTGTCTACCTAGAAACTTATACACATGATTATGGCTAAATCTCTAGTTGATATCCTTTTTTTGCTATGGAGTCCACCTTGTGCTCCTTCTTTATTCTTTGGTGGCTCCAAAAGTTTTTCTTTGAGTGCTTGGCATTTTCATTTGCATCTTTTGGCACACGTTGGTGCTAATAATTTGATCTCTCATGCCTTTGAGTTGTTATGTAAGTTTGGGGGAGCAAGGATACCATGTTTATGCACTTTTCATTCAAAGCAATTGTCACATTTGGTGCATAAACCTTGGGGAGCTTTCCTAATCCACCTAAGAACACACATTTTCTTTCTTGTTCTTGTTTGGTGTTTTATTTCATTATGGGGAGTCAGGATTCCATAATTGTGCACTTTGTTGTGCATGAACCTTGAGGAGCTTCCTATTTTCATCTAAACACTCATTTGCTCTCATCATAATATCTTCTATCTTGCTCGTGCTCGTGGTTTAAATGATATAGAGGGAACGAGGATGTCGTGTTATGCATATTGTATTCAAATGCAAATTATAATTTATGCACAAACTTTGGGGAGTATCCTCATATTATTTAAATCACTCTCCTTTTGATCTTATCATAATATCTCCTTCTTTTTATATCTTCATTTCTGTGAAGTGGTTCTTTGGATCGTTTGATTGCTTGCTTCACTCGTTGATGCTTCTTCACCATTTTATTTATTTGCAATCATTGGATCCTCAATTTAGTTTGATTCCCTCTAGGTATTCGTCATTGGATACGTGTATTTGATTCCACTCATATTATGAGAAATGCACACCATATGGAGGAACTCTCACTAAATTGGCCTTCTAAATTTGTTTTCACCCATTTCAGCAATCGATGCCAATGGGGGAGAAGTTTTAGAGGGTTTAAGGGAATTTGGTTTTGTGCTTTGAGTTTTGTACCTAAACATTTGCCTCTTATGCTTAGCATCTTAGAGTATTTCCTTGCATGTTGAATATATCGAGGAAACTCCACCACCAGTAATGGTTGGCAATATATGCAATGAAATTCAAGTTCATGCACACGTGCATAGATTGTGGGGGGAGTTTTCTCTATATTGTGGTTGTACTAACATCACATACTTGTGTAATATTTGATGTTAGAACAATGTTTTGTTCAGTTAATTCCTTATATAAACCCTCTCAAAGGGATTGTCATCAATTACCAAAATGGGGGAGATTGAAAGTGCATGTGTGTCCCATGTGTGGTTTTGGTAATTAATGACAATCTTTATGGACATATGTTTGCATTGAGTTTTACTTGTAGGATTTGTCCATAGGCAATGCTTGTACCATATGTTGGCTTCAAGGTTAGGAGAAGAAGAAAGTAATCAAGTGTTGACCAAGGTTTCAATGAATAATCCGGAGATTGATCAAGTGAGAGTTGAGCATATGGCAAGTGTGTCTTGAAGAATAAAGTTGGAGTAATATCACTTATGTACCTTCAAGACACCAACACAATGAATAAAGAAGAAATGATGTGCAAGTTCAAGATAATCCATCTCGAAGAGATCATTTGCTTGAATCTTGCCATCCTATGGTGATCATGGATATGGGAATATGATATGCCCAAAAGAGAAGCTCTACCATAGTGGAGTATGGGGAGCAATTTGCAAGTCTTCACCAAGCTAGCGCATTCAAGAAAGGTGTTCCATCTTGAGATGGAGAAGATCGTCGTCATCAAGCTCAAGTGGAATATGTGCAAGGCAAAGGTATGTTCTTGATAGGGTTTCCTTCTTACTGGCCTCGTGGTGTTAGTTGGAGAGACCGATTTATACGATAGATAGCCGTACTATCAAGAGGGGCTCTCGAGTGAGTAACTTGATCATATCCTCCGGAGAGTGCTCAAACCTTTGCATACTTGGCATCATCTTTCTTGGTTGTTATTTGGATCTTATCCATGAGAGGTTCTAGAGCTTTAGGTAATATTCATAACAACCTCTAGTTCATCGAAAACGGATTTCATATGTATTCTCTATTGCGTTTTCGATGTTGGAGGTTTTACTGGTTCGTCTTTTTGAGAGAGGTCAAACCTTTCGTCATTTTGTTCTATCCTACCTTGTTGTACTATGATTGTTCCCTGCATGATCTTGTATATCTTGTTACTATCTTCGAAACAAGCCCAAGATCATCAAAATCGGAGTCCGGATGCAAAAGTAACGGTTGTTTTCGTATTACTATTTCTGTGAGTTTTGCCTTGGCCGGAATATCCGGGGTGAAAACGCCAGACACTCCGGTATCACACAGAAATCTCAGTTTTCAGTCGTGTGGTTGCCATTCTGTATGCCATATCATAAACCACCCGGAAACTTGCCGAAATGTCTAGCCCGTGCGCTCTAGAGCTCCAACGGTTGGATTTTGGAGGACCTATATAAGGGACCCTTCTTCCCCAACGGTTGGAGAACCTTTCTTGCAAGTTTTCCCCTCCATTGCTGACCTTCTTGAGCTTGCTATCCCTCAATCCCTTCATTTATTCTTGCATATTCTTGAGGGATTTGAAAGAGGAGATCTAGATCTACAACCCCACCATTCAATCTCTCCTCTAAGTGAGGGGAACATCTTGGGATCTAGATCTTGGAGTCTTTTGTGGATTTTCTCCATTGTTTTTCCTCTCTTATTCCCCATAAGGTTTTGTAGCTTTGGTGGAATTTGGGAGAGAAGGACTTGAGCACTTTGTGTGTTCTTGCAATTGCATTTGGTGCATCAGTTTGAGTTCTCAGTGAGGATTCGATTTGGTAAAAGGTGAGAAGCTTTTTACTCTTGGGTTCTTGAAACCCTAGACGGTTTGGTTGTATTGTGGGTTTGTGGATTACTTGGGGCCTCCAATTAAGTTGTGGAGATTTCCCTGGGAGCCTCCAATTAAGTTGTGGAGAAGTTCCCCAACCTTGTAAGAGGTTACGGGTTGCCACCGACAAGTGCACCGATAGTGGAAGTGTGGATCGATCCCATTGGGGTGAGATTCACAGGAGAACAAGGGAGGCCTTTTGTAGCATTGGTGGTTGAAACCACCCCCTCTCCAAACGATACGTACTCCATGTTGGGAGGAACTTGGTAAAATATCGTTGTCTCTACGTGCCTCGGTTATCTCTATACCCTAGCTCTTACTTATGCACCTTACTTTGTGATAGCCGTCGTGCTTGAAGTCTATATCTTGCTATCATGGTTGCTTGTCTTGCTTAGCATAAGTTGTTGGTGCACATAGGTGAACCGTAGTTGTTCTAGCTTTTGTGTTTTACAAAGTAAATGCTAGTTTAATTCCGCCTTTGTTGAGCCACTCTCGTAAAAGTTTTAAACCGCCTATTCACCCTCCCCCTCTAGGCGACATCTGTATCCTTTCAAAACTACTGATAGGTGTTTCTAAGCGAGGAGATCCAAAAAAATTAGCTTCCAGTTTACTTAAGGTTTGGTTGTAGTGGAAGATTAAGATGGAGTGAGTCTTATATCAAGTGGTTAGACCATAGTTTATCCATAGACTATTCTTATTTTTGTTGTATGTCTTGTTATATTAGAAGTTAGTTCCTAATATTGATGCGTTGATATACATTATTCATTTTGTTCTCATAGATGTTCGCCTATTTTGAAGATATTCGTTTTGATCTTTTAGTTGGTGATAAGTAGTTGAATTGTTGAAATTCATAAATATCTGGCTATTATAACTCCCTAATATATCTTTTCCGTATAATTTGAGCTTTAGAAGTCGGTGGTTTGTATGAACTATAATCCTTTGGATGTTGTGATGTCATAGTTGTCCTCTTGGTTATTTTTGCATTAGTAAGTCTATGTTCGTTTTGCAACCCTATAAAAACATTTTTTGCATAAGTCACTGATATTTCTCACAAAAGGTGATTTCTTGTTTCACAATAAACTTTGAGGTGATATGTATTAAATATTGAAAGCAAAATGGGGAAGTTGGTGCCATCATAGTGCCTCTACTGTTATCATTGTAAAAAATGAAACAGTGTTAGGAGAAACTAGAGACTTTTTTGATATAGTAGAAGCGGGTCGGCGTGAGAATTCCAGAAATTCGCCCCTGACAGGGATCGAACTCCGATCGCTGGGATGCTCCAACTGCGATCCAAACACTAGGCTATTGCCTCGTTCTCCTGTTATCATTGTATTCATTATACAGTTCAACTATTCGGATTTCTTTCCTAGCTAGATGACATATGTATCATAGATATAAGAAATATATAACCCTAGCTACTTATGTTTAGGCCTACTGCGATATTACGAACTCCACTGAATAAATGGTACTCCCTCCGTCCAAAAACAAGTGACTTGGGTTTGTCTAGATTTGTATAAATCTAGACATGTTTTAGTATATAGATACGTGCAAATTTAGACAAACCAAATTCACTTATTTTGGAACAGAGGGAGTATTAAATATGTCAGGTACAAAGGTATAGAAGTTTGACTACCTTTTGTGTTTCTTCCAAAAGAATGTAGGCCAAGCAATAAATGGAGTTTAAAGGCTGCTATCAAGCTCATGTCTTGATAGTTGGAAATGTGGAAGAGGATATCTACCAACGGCTAAATGCACAAATGGTAGTTAGCACATTGTTGTGACTTTCAAAGATTGTAATTTCTTCAAGATTTTTAGTCATATAATCTCACACATAAGAAATGTCTAGCGGTGAATAGGTCAACTATGTACTTATGTATGCACATCTCCTAATTTGTATAGCAAAAAAGCATAACAATAAGTAAGATGTATGTGCTCAAATTGAGCTGTCATAAACTATTTTTAAGTTATTACTTGAATTTCTTTGTAACGTGTCAAATGCTGCAAGGTCTGCAAACAAATTTAGGTGAGTCTATTTTGCATCTTGAATATTCATGCTTTCCAGACCATTTTCAGGTGCTCTACTATCCATACTATCAACAAAGTTTGATTATTTGTGAGCCTAATCAGTGTTTCTAACTTGTTGGCGGCTAAACTTTAGGGTCTTGCGGCACTTAGGAGAGGGCAAGAATTCACGTGAAAATACAAATATTCTAATTAATCACTCAATTGTATATGTAATTTGCAATGGTAAACAATAATGTTTGTCATCTATTCCATAATATATTTGTGCAGCACTTTAAAATATGAGAATTAGCGTACTTCTGAGCTATTTTCCTCCTGAATTTGATCTGTGATTTATCTATCTACTTCCGCATGGTACCTAACATGTACCGTCAGAGGATTCATTATTTATTATCATCCCTATCGCAACCAGTCGATCAATTTTCCCTATAGTAAGGTCCGGCATGACAATGCAAATGAATCATGTTATCAATACTAATACTTTTATGGTGCATTTCAACATTTTATTTATTTTGGTATGAAATATCCGTGTATAATATAAAATGGTATTAATACCTTTATCTTTATGTGTTCCCCAAATGTGTATAATATAAAATGGTATTAATACCTTTATCTTTATGTGTTCCCCAAATGACTGATGAGTGACTATAAGAGTTTATGTTATTCCTATTAGCGGCTACTTTAGGGGATGTTTAGTAAATTGTTACCAAATCATTACCTACTCGCATTGCTCAACAAAAGAAAAGCCCGATCAGTGTATTCAAGCAAAAACTTTAGAACATGTTCACGCCACAAAAATAAACGTAATAGAAAATGATGGTGCAGCAAAGCGCGCGAGCTCCTTCTAGTAAACATGATACTCTCTACTTTTATTGGAGGTATGCCAATTTTTAAAACTTCGCTCTCAATCTCTAATGTTTTAGAGTATTTTTTTAGGAAAAAATATTTTAGAGTACAGTGCAAGATGTCTAGGGAGATATTTATATAAGGAACGATTAATGCTAAAGAATGAACGCTTATTCTAGATGTCAAATATGAGAAATTGTTCTATAGAAATAGGCTAGACCGCTCATGCAAAGATCAATTTAGCATTTATAAACATCTCTCTAAGCAATTGATACTGTACATGCTCTCGTAGCTCAAAGCATTGTATAATGGAAACACAATTGCCACTTAGTAGTCTCTGTCTACCAACGAAGTATACTTGATTTTAGAACTTCCATAGTGGGAATAACATTGCTAGTAACATACAGTTTATGTTAACAAAACATCGATGTGGCATAACAATTGATAAGAGAGAGGGAGAGGTCGTAGTAGTAACATACTACTATGTTACAGTAACAACAACATAGCATGTAGCCGTGTTCGGTGGAGGCGCAAGCGCCCGGCTTGTTCTAAGCCGACAGCTGCACATGAAGTCCGATCCCGACCCTAGCTCCTTCCTGATAGGGGCTGGGCGTTCTCACCGCCCACCGCTCGCACGGTTCGATGAGCAGCTCCCAACTCGGATTGGCCACGGTGATGCTCCGGTATGCCGCTGGTCTCATGCTCCGTCGGTCAGTACCTTTCGGTATCCTTGACGCAGCAACTCCGTCGTTGGCCTCACGCTCCTCCATTGGCCAACATCTCCACTTGTCGTTGTTGCGGTGGTGGTGGCCTCTCGCTTGTTTAGAACGGCAGCATGACCCGGATCCAACAACACCAACCCCAAGGTATGTGCTTTAACATGGAATCAATTCATTCATTCCCGCACCAAGGTACTGTATTAGCTAGCTCAATTGTTTCTTGGCAGAATTATCCCCCGACTAAAAATAAATCATAGGTTTTGGCTGATGGTTCTTCTCTTGTAGGTAGCTGAGCCGCTTTAGGCGGTCAGTTACAAAAACGTGTGTGGATGTAAATTTATATGATAATCTGTGAAGTGTATTAAGTCAAAGTGAATGCTTACCCAGGGTAGTTTCTTGTTCTAGGTATTTGTTGTCTATGATGAATTTCTATCTTCAGGAATATAAACCGGCTCGGCCGTTGTCCTGAGCTAGCAAAAGGGTGGACATACGGGGTTGTGGAGAAGGGCAGTGATCGGCTTGGATCAATTACTGGGCCCCACACCATAGGAAGTGTGGACAAGTAAGTTGCCCGGATGTGCAATAGGGAATTGGTATCTCATGGGGAAAGCAACACACCTCTGCAAAGTATTTGAACTATGACATGTTACTTCCTATTCCTGGAAGGAGCTGCGAACGCTGCAGGAAAGGAACTCCACGAAGTTCTAATCAACTCGTGAAGACTGACGAACATAGTTCTTTAGAATAAAAGCAACCTTTGAAGAAATATTTGTGAAAACCTGCATAACCTACGACCTTTGGTCTATAGTTGTAGATAGTGCGTCAAACACTCTTTTTTAGTGAACTTGCTGAGTATGCTCGTGCTCAACCATACTATCCTTGGTAGATTCTGAAGACATTGAAGACCAAGAAGATGAAACACTCTACTCAATTAAATATTAAACAGAATTCCGCTATGAGGAGCTAGAAATATCCGGAAGCGTTGAAGGAAACAACTATGAAAGCATCTATGGAATTGAGACTAAAGAATCTGAAGCGTAGATGTGTCAGAAATAGTTAGTTGAGTCTAGTATTATAGATATCTACCTTCTAGTTGTTAATATCGTATTATATTAAACTTTAGTTTGCATATTTAACTTTTTCTCAAGTTGTTATAGTTTAGCTCCGAGTAATCGGGATAACCTATATGGACCTAGGAGGATCTCGAAGTCATCATGCAATTTCTAGTTATAATAATAATGTATGTTTATGGACCCGCTTTATTTCTGTTGTACCACTCTAAGGGATATAATATTTGTGAAAAGGTGTTCTATGAGTGTCATATCAATGACTATAGTATACTACATCATGCAGTGATATGCTGGATAACCGCAACTAAAGAGTAAACAAACAAAAGAACAAGAAAAGACAAAACAAGACAAAACAAAATTGCTCTATAGATCTAAAGGATAAGTGAAGCTCATAGTTGTGCAACCTTCCCAAGTTTAGGTGTTTGCACAAATACGTGATGGTGACAGAAAATGTTTGAACAATTCCTGTAGGAATTAGTTTGTCCTGGAATCTGTTAATTTTTTTTGAGGGAGGAATTTGTTATTTTTTTGTGCAAATCACCTTGAAGACAATTTTATATTGTTTAAGCAAACAGATGGTGAAAACCTAGACACAATTTAGATAGGGCATGCACTTGTTTAGGAAAATTTGTAGCACATGGATACACGCCAATTTGGGTTGTCCGCCATGAGGGCAAGGTCAAACATAGGGTTTTACACTACCGGGCAGCACCGTGATGTTGAAGTGTTGCGAGACGGTACTCGTGACAGGTGTATTTGTTGGGCTTGGGTGGAATATGTATTTGTTGGGCTTGCGAGACGGTACTCGTGACAAGTGTTACAAATTCACTATTTAAATCAACTGTAAAATTTAAAGGTGACAATGTATTTGAAATTTTAAAATATGTTTTCTCATAATGGGATCACGTGCTCCTGCGAGCCAAAGACAATATCCGATCTAGAGGTAGATACATTGTCTTTTTGCGGTCCATAGAGTTAGGTGCAAACTTGTTGAGAAAGTGAGGAGAAAAGTTATCCAGGTACACAAGCTTCATACATTTGCTTAGTACGAGGTGGAGACATTTTGATGGTGGGTCCAGGAACACAAAATTTATGGTTTGATGTACAAAAGCAATTTAATTCATTGATCTATAGCAATGCACAAGTATTTCCTGCTTAGCTAGCTAGCATGTGCTAGATGTTGTATAGTTATTTTGCTTCGTCTCCTTCCTTCTTGATGCTTTCTTCTCAATACAGAAGACACACGGGCTTTGGTGTATGTTCGTAAAGAAATTACACCGTTCTTGCAAGCTCGCCTACAAACTTGTATCGGTCGATTCTTCTAAAACTTACTCGCCTACACTTCTGCTCTGAAAAAACATAGAACATGCTTCTGTTTTGCTTATGATATTTCTGCTAAAACTTACTCGCCTACACCTGCGTATGAAAAAACATAGAACATGCTTCTGTTTTGCTTATGACATTTCTGCTCTCTAATGGATTTACAAAGTTATGGAAGATAACTCAGATTATCATACAATTGCCAAGTTCTTTATTCTCTTGCTCGTATAGCTATAGTGTTCATGCCTACACTACACTAATACTATTCATGCACCGAGCCGTATTTATGTCTGTTGCTAAAAATGTAATATCTTGACAGTCTGATATATCATTGTTGCTGTATGTTAGCCTACGTTTGCAATTTTGCTTAGATGCTCTAGGTTTCGTATTGATGGTAGAACTGTAATATCTAGATTTTTGTTACCTTGAGACAGAAGTATTTCAAGTGACCATGAGTTATCCACTGTTTCTTTCTTCATGATTTTGTTAATATCTTCTTTTACAGCTGGATTTGTGAACAATACGGATTTCAAAACAAAGAAGATATTTGTTTATGGCCTCCCCCAACACTCAAGTACGGTATAATGCTGTTATGGAATATACTGATCCTGCTGCTGTGTCCAAGTAGTAGGTTGGAGCAAGTCCAACTTAGTTTTTATGTCGTGTTGCATAATAAGTTTTCTTGGACGATGATAGTCAAAATCATTTAGCTGCACAATTTTTCATTTATTAACAAACAAACTCTTTAATATGTGATGTGTTAGACTTCGATGACAATGACATCCCAATTGTACACTACTTGTAAAACGAAAATAAAGTAGCAACAAATATAAATTGTGTTTAAAGTACAACAGTAGATAGAAAAATAATAATCCCATGTTTGATAAATTCCACTTTGAGATGCACATGTATAAGTCTGTTTCCATCCATTACATTTGGTAATCATAAAAGCTCCTCAAATGTTGCTCAGCGACCTCAAATGCCGAGGACTTCCTTGTAGACTATGTTTAGCGTGGTCGTTACTAAGGATCTTTTCCGCTTATTTGATTTCTTGGTCCTGTCCTTCAGGTCGTCCTTGATGGCGAGGATCTTAATGTTACACTTTGCGGTGGCTCTCGACAACGCTGCGTAGAGCTGACCATGAGAGAATACAGGCTCCGGTAGGTACACACCGACAATCGGGATGGTTTGCCCTTATGCCTTGTTGATCGTCATGGCAAAGCTAAGCCTGACGAGGAACTGCTTCCTCTTACATTTAAATGGGGATATGTCATCATCAGAGGGGCAGAGAGGTATGCGAGGAAGAAGCACCCTATTCCCAGCGTGTTGTCCCACCATGATCTCTGCATCGACAGCGTTCCTATGGAACCCACGGACCACGAGCCTTGTGCCGTTACACAACCCGTTAGCTGGGTCGATGTTCCTTAGCAGTATAATGGGGCAATTTATCTTCAGTTTAAGTGTGTGGGGGGAAGCCCATTAGGAGTTAGGTCGTTCAAGAATTCAGGAGCATAGTAACCGTGCGGATCATCCTCTGCACTATCAAAGCTATGATAGATCTTCTCCTCGCCCTGGAAACGCTCTATCATACGCAGGTTTATTTCATCCACGTTCTCATTCTTGGTGTTTTCGCCGATGCTGGAGAAAACACCAATTCGGTGCTGGAGGCAATTGGAACAAACGCCGATGTTCCCGCATCCTCGAATGAATCTATGACGTCGGCAGATTACTGAAAGTTCTCTGCGGAATATGAAGAGGTGTACAACTCCAAAGCTGCAGAGGAACGAGAAGCCATGGATGAAAGATCCGGGGAACACTCTCCCAAAGCGTAGGATGACATGGACGTCGGAGACAATCCCGAGGTCCAGATGTCCGAAAGTACCGATCAGAGCTTGACTCCAGGAAACGGACCCAAAGCTGTCTTTGCTACCGGCGCTCCCAAGAAGGCAAAGAAGAAGAACAAGACCCCGGCAAAAGACCCTCTAACAGAGGAGGTAATCGCCGATGAATATGAAGAAGACTCGGATGGAGCGCTTATCCCAGAAGAGCCGAAAAAAGAAGCATCGGTGGATGGACACGTGATCACTGAAGGTGCGCGTAAACTCATCGATGCCGCATTAACCACACCTATCCCTACAGCTGCAGAACTTATTGCAGATGAGCTGGACGAAAGGGCCCAGGCCCTAGAAGCGCGTCGTCAATAACTCCTCGATGAAGCCAAAAACATCAAGGTGGAGAAGAAACGCATGTTAACCAAGGAATATATGTCTCGGTTGCATCAGAAGACACGGAAGCGTCACATCAATGATGACCAATTCCCACGTGTTCGTGCCGTCCTTTTTGGGGACAAGATGGGGAAGCCACGGAAAGACAGCAATGGAGATTGGGTATACCCAACCCCGGTACAGAATACCGTGGCAGCCCGAGAAATACTATCGGCTAATCCAGGACCAGAGGAGATGTAACATCCCAAATTTTGTAATTTCAGATGTTACTAGAAGCATGCATCATATCATTGCATCATGGCATCACATATCAAAAACTGCATTAGATATTCCCTCTTAAACCCCATAGTCATTTATAGTCTAAAAGGGGTAAAACCTTTTTGAACCACCAAAACCCTTGCAAAAGTGTTATTTTCTAATCCTACTCTAACCCTCTTCTTTTTACAAAATTTTAGAAACAAATTTCGTCTAATTCGGAGTCCGTTTGCAAAAGTTATTAAACAAATAGCAAAACAGAAAATAATAAAAAGAATAAAAAAAGAATTTAAAAAAGAGAGAAGTCTAACCTAAGCGGGCCAGCCGAAGCCAGCCCGCATCAATCTACCGCGCGCACCGCGAGCGAGCGGCGCACAGCGCAGCCGACGCGCAGGCCGGCCCACCAGCCGCCAGCCCGCCCCGCCACCTCTCACTGACGAGAGGGCCCCACCTGTCATCCCCGTCCTAAGCGTGTTCATCGCCAACTCCTCTGCCGACGCAAATCCCACCGGATTCCGTTGGATTCGGAGACGAATCCAACCCCTTCCGCACGAAAAACCCCCTTATAACCCTCCCCATCGAGCCCCGGCTCTTTTCCCAAAAAACCACAAACCCTAGCCCCGTCTTCGTCGCCGCTGACGCGCCGCCGGAGCTCCGCCTCGGGAGGTTGTCGCCGACATCGCTACCGAGCCCTTCCTCCTCTTTTTTTTCCAAAATCAGAACCACCGCTAACTCCTCTGTCGCCCCCCTCGTTTTTCCCTCTCTTTAACGCAGTGAACCGCCGGCAATTGGTCGCCGGAGTCTCGCCGGAGACGGGAGAGAACGGCGGAGCACCACCGCGGGCAGAGAAGGGGAGGACCGACGCCGACCGTACCAGGGCGACCGTGAGAAGGAGGGGAACGCCATCGTCCAGTTCACGCATCCGAGGGCCAGCCAGAACGCCGCCAGCCATCGCCACCGACACGCCGCCGCTGTCCCTGTCGTCGTCAACGTCACCGCCAGTAAGCCCTCCGTCCCTGGCCGTCGGATCTCGATCCGGCGGTACAGATCGCGTTGACCCAGTGAACCGGTACCAGCCAATCACGTCACGCCACGTGGCACTCGCCGCGTCAGTGCCTCGTCAGCCCCGCGCGCCCCGCCAGCCCAATCCCGAGCCGCCACTTGTCGCCGCGTGGTTGGTCGCCGTCCTGTTTTCTTTTAAATAGGCAGAAAATACTTTAAACTTGTAAAATCCATAGTAATTCGGTTTTAGTCCGAAATTTGCGTATAATATACCGTTGGATTCATATTTTTGAGTAGAAAACAGATCTACAATAATATTGTTGTTTTACCACAGCAATCTTGTAGTAGGATTTAAAGTTTAGATTAGAGTATTTTAATTCTAGAAAATTATCCGTAGCTCCGTTTTAGTTGATTCTTGTTGCGTTGGCTTTGTATCGACGAGACCTTCTCTAGAAAATTATCATATCATGCTTAGGGTGTTCAGATCTGTCTCGAGGTAGATTGGAGTTGTAGATCTAGTATTGAGCTTGGTTATTTAGGGTTTAACCCAAAATACTTAAAATCTGTGGGGAATTAATTCTAATGACATCCCCAACTCAACAACACCCCTGGTTAAAACCCTTGGTCGAAATCAAATCCATCCTTGCATATTACCATGCTACATGCCTGCATATTTGACTTCGTGACTTGTTTCGTGCAAATTGTGATTGGTTCCATGTTTGTTTCGTTAGATTGCTCGGAGTGCGCAGAGGAGTACTATTGTGTAGATTGCTGCTCGGATCAAGGCAAGTTACACCACTTGTTCATGTTTATGTCCCAGTTTTGACTATGCATGTTTTACTCTTCAAATTCTGTAGTATGCATGTGTAGGGTTTTGGTAGAATTTCTTAGTACGGTTTTGTAGTATGCCATGAGTAGCTCTATGCTTAGGATTTTTCATCCCAATAGGTTATCCTGTTTTTCTAAGTTGCTTGCTATGCTATATACTTATATATATCAAGTACCGTTGGGGGGTTCGAAAGACTCAAGAATTTTCTAAGTATGGGAGCTCTCTCGAGCGAACTTTTCTTCTCCAAAACCCCTTCAAAATAAAACTAAGTTTTCTTCTGGGCGGAATGGTTGTCGGGACAACGAGTGGGATTTTGGTGGAGGACGGCCGCCCAGGAATCAAAGAAGTCTGCCATGTTTCAGAATTCAAAAGCTTCCCGTGCAACCACAATACATATGGGCTCTGTCTTGGCTTAGTACTTAGTGGGAAACCTCACCGGGGTACCAACATTTGGAGGTTCTTGGCACGGTTGGATCTAGCTGGTAGAGGGGCTACTAAGGGAAGGCTTCGCCATGATCTTGTCTGTAAAAGGACTTGATCATGGATTGTGGGGAAAGTGCACAACCTCTCGAGAGTATTGCAATCTAATCGATCAGCCGTGTTCATGGAAACAGAACAACATTGAGCATCTGAGGGATGGAGCCTCTGGAAGATCTTCCTCTCTCTTTTACAAACCTAACGTTTTATAAACCCCAAGGCGTGAGTAATATCGCCATTGGGTGGGATTTTGGGAACTTGGTGCGTAATATCCAAGTGCTAGGTTGATTGGGCACTTGGTGAGTAATATCCACGTGTTCCATTCGACCCTATACTATTTATCAAAGTTTACAAAGTAGGGAAAACTTTCTTCCTCTTTTCTTATTACATTGGTAAAATTGGCTTTACGCAAATGAACCCTAGTGCCTACTCTTAGCCTTGCATGTAGAGATAGTCTTACTCTTTCCTTGGTGTAAATTGCCAATACATTCAAAGTATTGACCCAACTTGTTGGCTGCACGTCTTATGTGCAGAATCCGAAGATTGAAAGGTGCGTAGGGATCGCGGGTCTTCACGCAACTAGCCTGAGGCGTTGATGGACTCAAGTTCTAATTAGTTTCCGCTGTTTTATTTTGAGCTAGCTACAAAGCTATGCATGTTGTAATAAATATACTCTGGATTATTCGTGTAATAATGACTTGTGTTTTACATGATATTCATCGACTGTGAAGTGCTAGCTATTGATCCAGGGACTAGCATGTTAATCACAGGGACTTAGGATCCTTAATGATCCGAGGTCACAACAGATGGTATCAGAGCACAAAGTTGCATGTAGGACGTGACCCTAGGATTGGAAACCACCTTTACCATATGTGTTTTTTGCCTTCTATATTCCTTGTACTCTTCTGGTATTTCTCTTTCTTATCACCTTGTGTCTAATTTTCTCTCTCCTAACCTAAAGATGACGGCCTTCTACTACGACACCGCTGAAGACATCAAGTGCCTGCGCTTCGGGGAGTGCCTTTTGGACATCATCAAGACACTGCAGTTACCCATGCCATCAATCAAGGGAAGCGAGTTGAGGAAGATGCACAAGGAAGGATGTTGGGCGATTGAAGTCATCCAACCAGGGCGCGGTCAGACAGAACCCAAGACAGAGGCCATTGTACTCAACGTCACCAGCGACTCCAAGGAGAAAGGACTTAGCATCTGTTTACAGGAGCTCATTGGACGCCTTTGCGGACGCCACCATGAAGAGGTTGAAGCCTACTACATCAAACTCTTTGGAAGACGTGATGAGAAGGGAGTTCCAATCGAGTTAACCCTAGAGGAAAGGAAGACATGCAAGCGTCGAAGAATCCAATATCAAGACTTGGAGTTCCACATCAATGACCTTCAGAAGGGGAGCTGCCTTGAGATCGTGAGGAATGACGAGCTTTGTGCCCTAGTCAAGGAGAAGGATGAGAAGATCGAAGAGCTGGAAGAGAAGATCAAGTCCCTAGGAGGGGAGCTCACCGCCCAAGACAAGAGGTTCGCTAATCAAGAGAAGAGGGTGCAAGATAAGAACAAGAGGATTAGGGAGCAAAGTCTAGTGCTCGCAAAGAACGAGATGGAGTTCAAGAACCTTGCCACCATGTTGAAGGACCTACGAGCAGCCAAGAGGAGCTTGGAGGAGAAGATCATGCCCGTGACTATGGGGTCAAGTTTGATCAAGAAGCTACAGAAGGAGAAGAAGGAACTCCGAGCGAAGCTGGAAGCTGCTACCCAGGAGCTGCAAGAGGTGAAGGAACTTCAAGAGAGGCTCGAAGCTGCAACACCGGAGCCACAGGAGGTGAAGGAACTTCAAGAGAAGCTTGAAGCCACGACGAGGGACATGGAGTTATACAAGTCACTACTGGAAAAGGAAGGCTTCATCATTGAGGATGAGGAAGTGGATGATGAGTAGAGTAGTTGGACCATCCTTTAGTTCTATAGTCAAACGTTGTTCGCAATTGTAATGAGTACCAAATATTATATTGGTTTAGTTAAACTTGGTTGAGTGTGTGGTTTTATGTGCCTTGTGTGTCTTGCTTTTCTCGTGTGTTTTTCTTCTCTTGTTTACATAAGGGTAGGAGTTTATTCCTTAGACTTTCTATCTACTTCTTAACTTGTCTCCCGAACCATCCAGATGGCGAGACGTGGAAACAACAATAACAACATGCCCCCAGAGATAGCACAACTTCTGAACTCCCAGAATCAGTTGATCCAACTCCTCACTCAAAACATGCAAAACAACAACAACCCACCGCCTCCGCCACCCCCACCGCCCCAACAGGATCGCTTGACTCGGTTCTTAAGGTTGAACCCTCCAATTTTCTCAAGTTATTCTGAGCCAATTGTGGCAAATGACTGGCTCTGCACCATCAACAAGAAGTTAGACACCGTCCAAGTTGTTGGAGCTGATAGGGTGCGCTTTGCCGCACACCAACTTGAGGGACCAGCTGCTGAATGGTGGGATAACTACCAGATCACCCACCCCGATATTGAAGCTATCACTTGGAACCAGTTTGAAACAACCTTCCGTACTCATCACGTAGCCACGGGAGTCATGTCACTTAAGAGACGTGAGTTCCGCGACTTGAAACAACTACACCGCTCTGTCACCGAGTATGGGGACCTTTTCAACAAGCTGGCACGTTATGCACCTGATGATGTATCCACTAATGCCAAGAGACAGGAGGAGTTCTTGAGGGGACTTAATGATGAAATATCTATTCAGCTTGTGGCTCTGAAGTTAACTACCAGGAACTCCTAGACAGGGCAGTGGTGGTTGAAGCAAAGCAAAGGAGTATAGAGAACCGGAAGAGAAAGTCCACCTCACACAAGCACAACTCTACCCCTATCAGAAGCAACGCACTTCGTCACCACCACCCCACAACTACAATGGCCACAACCACAACGGTCATCGTCATGGAGGACATAACCACAATGGCCATAAGCACCGCAATGGAAATGGCAATGGGAAGGATCTGAGTGAAGTGACATGCTTCAAGTGTAACAAGACAGGGCACTATGCGACTACTTGCCCCAAAAAGACGAAGAATGGGAATGGTAATGGAAACGGCAACGGACACAACCATGGTAATGGTAATGGAAATGGGAAGAAGCCGAATCCGTTCATCAAAGCCACAGTGAATCATGTCTCCGTGGAGGATGCTCGTGAGGCACCTGACTCCATGATTGGTAAGTTCAAGCTTAACTCCACATCTGTAGTTGTTCTTTTTGATACTGGTGCATCGCATTCATTCATATCAAGGGTATTTGTGGATAGAGGCAAGATACCTACAGAGACTATTAGTACTCCCCTAAGGGTAAGTTCTCCTGGAGGAGAAATAGTGGCAAACTCTGGATGCCGTGGGTTAGAACTAAGGATTGGGGCGCACACTTTTCCCACCAGCCTAGTGGTTCTGGAATCACAAGGCTTAGACATAATTTTGGGCATGAATTGGATGACCGAATATGAGGGAGTCATAGATTGTGCCAAAAGGACTATCGCACTCACGACCCCGGATAAGAAAAGGATCCGCTTTAAGTCAGCTTTCGCACTCAAAGGAAGTATGGTGAACTCTCTTAAGGGGGTTACCTTGGAGGATGTGCCAATTGTGAAGGAGTATCCAGATGTGTTTCCGGAAGAATTGCCAGGGATGCCTCCCGACCGTGACATCGAGTTTCTCATTGACTTGATGCCAGGTACTGGACCAATAGCAAAAAGACCGTACAAGATGGATGTGGATGAGTTGAAGGAACTTAAGAAACAGCTTAGGGAACAATTGGACAAAGGCTTCATTCAACCAAGTGCGTCATCTTGGGGAGCACCTGTCTTATTCATGGAGAAGAAGGATAAAACCAAGAGACTAGTCGTGGACTACCGGTCGTTGAATGAAGTGACAATCAAGAACAAGTACCCTCTACCCAATATTAACGACCTGTTTGACCAATTAAAGGGAGCTAGTGTTTTCTCTAAGATTGATCTCCGATCAGGTTATTTTCAATTAAAGATCCGAGAACAGGATGTACCCAAGACAGCCTTCACCACAAGATACGGATTGTATGAGTACACCGTGATGTCGTTTGGCTTAACCAATGCCCCAGCATACTTCATGACTATGATGAACAAGGTGTTCATGGAGTACTTGGATAAGTTTATTGTGGTATTCATTGATGACATACTCATATACTCCAAGGACGAGAAGGAACATGAGAGGCACCTGCGCCTAATCATGGAAAAGTTAAGAGAACACAAGTTGTATGCCAAATTTAGCAAATGTGAGTTCTGGTTGAAAGAAGTGGGTTTCCTTGGTCATATTGTGTCGGTTAAAGGTGTTGTCGTGGACCCAAGTAAGGTAGCATCCGTGACGGAATGGGAGTCTCCTAAGAATGTGGGTGATATTAGGAGTTTCCTGGGCCTTGCGGGATTTACCGAACATTCATTGAAAACTTTTCCAAGATAGCAAAGCCTATGACAGAGTTGCTGAAGAAAGAGAAGAAGTTCCAATGGACCGAGGCATGTGAAGCAAGTTTTCAAGAGTTGAAGAAGCGCCTAGTAACAGCACCAGTTTTGTGTCTCCCTGACATCCAAAAGGACTTCCAGGTCTATTGCGACGCTTCCCGGCAAGGACTTGGTAGTGTACTGATGCAAGATGGAAAAGTAGTGTCTTACGCCTCTCGGCAACTTAAGAACCATGAGAATAACTACCCCACGCACGATTTGGAACTAGCATCAGTTGTGCATGCGCTCAAGGTATGGAGACATTACCTAATGGGCAAACATTGTGATGTGTTCACGGATCACAAGAGCCTTAAATACATCTTCACTCAAAAGGAATTAAATATGAGGCAAAGGAGATGGCTTGAGCTCATCAAGGACTATGACTTGGACCTGCAGTACCATCCTGGAAAGGCCAACATTGTGGCTTACGCCTTAAGCCGGAAAGTCTACGTAAATGGACTTACCGTGGGAGAACTCCCAAACGAATTGTGTGAACAATTCAAGGACCTCAGATTGGAAATTGTTCCGGAAGGATACTTAGCAACTATGGAGATAGTGCCAACGCTTCTCGACCAAATCAAAGAGGCCCAGAAGGGGGACAAAGAGTTGGAGGAGATAAGAGCTAATATAAGCAAGGGCAAAGCAAAAGGTTTTCATACGGATGAACAAGGAACACTTTGGTATGAGAAGCGTCTGTGCATTCCCGATGACCCTGATATCAGGAAATTAATCCTTCAGGAAGCTCACGATTCGCCTTACTCGATCCATCCAGGTAATACAAAGATGTACATGGATGTGAAAGAGAGATTCTGGTGGAACAACATGAAAAGAGAAATTGCTGAATATATCTCCTTATGTGACGTATGCAACAGAGTTAAGGCCGAACATCAAAAACCAGCAGGACTGCTGCAGCCATTACCTGTGCCCGATTGGAAGTGGGACAAGGTAGGCATGGATTTTATCACCGGACTACCGCGGACTCGTTTAGGGTATGACTCCATCTGGGTAGTGGTCGACCATTTCACAAAGGTGGCCCACTTCATTCCCATAAAGACCACCTATACGAGTGCTAAACTTGCCAAGATTTATATGTCAAGGATCGTAAGTCTTCATGGTGTACCCAAGGGGATTGTCTCTGATAGAGGTACCCAATTCACCTCTAAGTTTTGGCGACAGCTACACGAGTCTCTAGGGACACGACTGGAGTTTAGTACTGCCTTCCACCCACAAACCGATGGACAGACAGAAAGAGTCAACCAGATCTTGGAGGACATGTTAAGAGCCTGTGCGCTAGACTATGGGTCTAGTTGGGATGATAATTTTCCATATGCGGAATTCTCATACAATAAAAGCTACCAAACTAGCATCAAGATGGCTCCTTTTGAAGTTCTATATGGCAGAAAGTGTAGGACTCCGCTGCTATGGAGTGGGGTTGGAGAACGTAGTTTGTTTGGACCTGAACTGATCAAAGACGCCGAAGATAAAGTGAGACAGATTCAAGACAGGTTAAAAATAGCCCAATCCAGACAAAAGAGTTATGTTGATTCCAAGCGCAAGGATGTGACTTATGAAGTGGGAGACCGTGCGTATCTCCGAGTTTCGCCACTACGAGCAGTTAAGAGATTCGGAATCAAGGGGAAGTTAGCACCCCGATTCATAGGGCCCTACAAAATCTTGGGTCGTAGAGGGGAAGTTGCCTATCCGTTGGAATTGCCCGAAGTGCTAACAGTTCACGATGTTTTCCATGTGTCGCAACTGAAGAAGTGTCACCCGGAAATGGCTGAAACCCCACTGAAGGATACGGTTCCGTTGGACGAGGTTCAACTGGAAAACAATCTCACCTATGAGGAAAAACCCACCAGGATTCTGGAGACAGCCGAGAGAATTACTCGTACCAAGACTATCAGGTTTTGCAAAGTTCAATGGAATCACCATTCCGAGGAAGAGGCCACGTGGGAACGTGAAGAAGACCTGAAGAAGGAACACCCACACCTATTTGCTAACCAACCTGAATCTCGGGGACGAGATTCTTCTTAAGGGGGGTAGGTTTGTAACATCCCAAATTTTGTAATTTCAAATGTTACTAGAAGCATGCATCATATCATTGCATCATGGCATCACATATCAAAAACTGCATTAGATATTCCCTCTTAAACCCCATAGTCATTTATAGACTAAAAGGGGTAAAACCTTTTTGAACCACCAAAACCCTTGCAAAAGTGTTATTTTATAGTCCTACTCTAACCCTCTTCTCTTTACAAAATTTTAGAAACAAATTTCGTCTAATTCGGAGTCCGTTTGCAAAAGTTATTAAACAAATAGCAAAACAGAAAATAATAAAAAGAATTAAAAAAAGAGAAGTCTAACCTAAGCGGGCCAGCCGAAGCCAGCCCACATCTATCTACCGCGCGCACCGCGAGCGAGCGGCGCACAGCGCAGCAGACGCGCAGGCCGGCCCACCAGCCGCCAGCCCCCCCTCTCACGGACGAGAGGGGCCCACCTGTCATCCCCGTCCTAAGCGTGTTCGTCGCCAACTCCTCTGCCGACGCAAATCCCACCGGATTCCGTTGGATTCAGAGACGAATCCGACCCCTTTCGCACGAAAAAACCCCCTTATAACCCTCCCCATCGAGCCCCGGCTCTTTTCCCAAAAAACCACAAACCCTAGCCCCGTCTTCGTCGCCGCCGACGCGCCGCCGGAGCTCCGCCTCGGGAGGTTGTCGCCGACATCGCTACCGAGCCCTTCCTCCTCTTTTTTTCCAAAATCAGAACCACCGCTAACTCCTCTGTCTCCCCCTCGTTTTTCCCTCTCTTTAATGCAGTGAACCGCCGGCAATTGGTCGTCAGTCTCGCCGGAGACGGGAGAGAACGGCGGAGCACCACCGCGGGCAGAGAAGGGGAGGACCGACGCCGATCGTACCAGGGCGACCGTGAGAAGGAGGAGAACTCCGTCGTCCAGTTCGCGCAGCCGGGGGCCAGCCGGAATGCCGCCAGCCATCGCCACCGACGCGCCGCCGCTGTCGCCGTCGTCGTCAACGTCACCGCCAGTAAGCCCTCCGTCCCTGGCCGTCGGATCTTGATCCGGCGGTACAGATCGCGTTGACCCAGCGAACCGGTACCAGCCAATCATGTCACGCCGCGTGGCACTCGCCGCGTCAGCCCCGCGCGCCCCGCCGGCCCAATCCCGAGCCGCCACTTGTCGCCGCGTGGTTGGTCGCCGTCCTGTTTTCTTTTAAATAGGCAGAAAATACTTTAAACTTGTAAAATCCATAGTAATTCGGTTTTAGTCCGAAATTTGCGTATAATATACCGTTGGATTCATATTTTTGAGTAGAACACATATCTACAATAATATTGCTGTTTTACCACAGCAATCTTGCAGTAGGATTTAAAGTTTAGATTAGAGTATTTTAATTCTAGAAAATTATCCGTAGCTCCATTTTAGTTGATTCTTGTTGCGTTGGCTTTGTATCGACGAGACCTTCTCTAGAAAATTATCATATCATGCTTAGGGTGTTCAGATCTGTCTCGAGGTAGATTGGAGTTGTAGATCTAGTATTGAGCTTGGTTATTTAGGGTTTAACCCAAAATACTTAAAATCTGTGGGGAATTAATTCTAATGACATCCCCAACTCAACAACACCCCTGGTTAAAACCGTTGGTCGAAATCAAATCCATCCTTGCATATTACCATGCTGCATGCCTGCATATTTGACTTCGTGACTTGTTTCGTGCAAATTGTGATTGGTTCCATGTTTGTTTCGTTAGATTGCTCGGAGTGTGCAGAGGAGTACTGTTGTGTAGATTGCTGCTCGGATCAAGGCAAGTTACACCACTTGTTCATGTTTATGTCCCAGTTTTGACTATGCATGTTTTACTCTTCAAATTCTGTAGTATGCATGTGTAGGGTTTTGGTAGAATTTCTTAGTACTATTTTGCAAGTACGGTTTTGTAGTACGCCATGAGTCGCTCTATGCTTAGGATTTTTCATCCCAATAGGTTATCCTGTTTTTGCAAGTATGGTTTGGGTATCAAGCTACTCAACAAGGGACTGGAGCAGCAGAACGTCGCCCTGTCCGGAAGTCAAAAACTGGTCTCGGATTCTGACCAATGTCGCACAGATCCGGCATGGGATGACGTAAGATCCCATTACGTTCAGGCATAGCATCATAACCCCGAATGCAGGGAAGACAATTATTCAAGAACTGGATCGTCGGGACAGCATCGCAGAGCTACACATAACAGGAGCAATGTTGGTCCAGCGGCTGAGAAAGACGCGATCGCTGCACTGAATCTGAGGAATCCTCCCCGACGAGAGTACAACGATCGAAAGGGAGAAGATAAGGAGAAACGTCGAGAGGAGGATTGTCAGAGAATGCCACCTCCTAGATATGAGAGCCGTCCGGCTGAGCCTCACCATGGTGGGAACGACGGACGAAGGAACGACGGAAACCACGCTGGAACAAGCCGGCAGGGGGCTCGTCGTAGTCAAGAACCTCCCCGGAACCGGAATAATGACGCTCCGGATGGAGACCGGCGATCAGCCGGAAACAATTCAGCTGCCCCACCCTATCCACCAGGCAGTTATCACAACGGCCCCCAAGGAGGGCAAGGACGATATGGCAGAGGAGGCGGTAGCAGAAGTCGAAGTCCGGCTCCAAGGCACCGCAGCCACAGCCGACATTCGGGACGATCTCTATCCCCGAACGACGCAAGGCACAGGATCAACTCCAACATAGAGGCTCGGCGCTATGAAAACGATGACGTGTACGTGGGCCCAAAGTGCTTCGGACCACGCATCAGAGTTACAAAATTCCCGGAAGGATTTGCTACCTCAAGACATATCCAAGCCTACGGCGGCATTGCTCGGCCAGACACCTAGTTACATGACTTCTTCCAAGCTTGCTGCATCGCTAAAGGCGGAAACAGCCTGGTCGCAACCCAATATCTCCCACTTATGCAGCGGAAGACGGCACGATCATGGCTCAATGAACTTCCGGCAAACACCATCCACAACTGGTATGACTTGCAAAGTGCGTTCTTTCGGAATTTCGAAGGCACATATCGGAGGCCCTGTTCGGTCGGAGACCTACAGCGTTGCACCCAGAAAGCCGGAGAAACTTGTCGGGATTACCTCGGACGATGGATCGACACCAAGAACTCCTGTGAGGGAGTAAACGATCAAGCTGCGATCGAAGCTTTCATCGCAGGACTCCCAATTGGTCTACTGCGTCATCGCTTGAAGTGTGACAAGGTCACTGATTTGGGAGAAATGATAGAAACAGCGAGCAAGTATGTAGATGCTGACGATGACGCAGAAGGATTACTCAACATCCTGGCTGTACCTCAGTCAGCAAAGACAAAGCAACAAGCTCAGAAGCGCAAAAACGCCTCGGAAGAAAAACCTAACACGGAGACAGCAATGGTCACTACTGTTTCTGGGTCTGGAGGACGAGGAGGATGTGGCGGAGGCCGCGGGCGTGGCCGTGGGACATCAGGGGTCCAAGGTATAGGAGAGCAACAACCAGGCAAAACCTACACTTGGGCCGACATTGCCAATAACCCATGTGTGCATCACTTAGACGCCAATGGGGGCTCGTCCCACACCAACGCTGAATGTCATTTTAATGACGACATCAAGAGAGATGATACCGCGGGCTACAAAGCTAAGCGGAAGAAGGGAACGAAAAATCCCGAAAAAGACAAGGAGACCAAGGAAGATTTCGACATGCAGGAAGCTGATGCTTCAAATCCCAAGCCGGAAGGGAAGAAAACTTTTCCCACCAAGAAGGACACTTACGTCACCTTCCTCGGATCTCAACCAGCAAAGGTCAAGAGAGCAGTTCTCCACGAGCTCAATGCAACAGTTCCGGCTGTCCCTCAATATCTGGACTGGTCGGAGGTGGCAATCACATTTGACCGCGCTGACCATCCGCCTAAGCTACACATGTGAGGAAAATACGCCTTAATCGTCAATCCACTTATTGACGGATATGGTTTCTCCAAGACCCTCATGGACGGTGGTAGCAGCATCAATATTCTCTATGTCGAAACGCTACGCCGGATGAAGATCTCGGAAACACAGCTGAACCATAGCTCTGTGATCTTTCACGGAGTTGTCCCAGGAAGACAAGCTAATTCCCTGGGAGAGATCACTTTGGATGTTACTTTTGGAACTCCAAAGAATTATCGGACGGAGGCACTTTCCTTCGAAGTAGTCCCGTTCAAGAGCGCATATCACGCTATATTCGGACGTCCGGCTTACTGGGCTTTTATGGCTCGTCCGTGTTACATTTACAATATGATGAAAATTCCAGGTCCCAACGGCGTGATCACCATCAGGGGAGACCCGAAGAAGGCGCGAGAGTGCGAGGATGGAAATGTCGCCTTTGCCAAAGCCATGTTGCACGTCTAGGAGTACCAGAAGATCAAGAAGAGCATAGATCCGTCTGAGATGCCCGCAACGAAGAAGGAGGTCACAAAGCCAAATCCGGAGTTCAAGGCATCAGAAGAGACAAAGCAGACACCATTGAAGGATGATGACCCCTCCAAGGTGACCCAGATAGGCGCAGGCCCAAGTAGCGCATAGGAAAGCGCGCTCTTCAAGTTCCTCCAAGCAAATTAAGATATCTTCGCATGGCAGCCATCTGACATGACCGGAGTACCTAGGGAACTTGTCGAGCACTCTCTAAATGTAAACCTGAACGCTAAACCCGTCAAACAGTCCTTACGATGGTTTGGCGATGAAAAGCGTAAGGCAATAGCTAAGGAACTAGCGCGACTCGAGTTAGCCGGATTCATAGAAGAGGTCATCCATACTGATTGGCCGGCCAACCCTGTAATGGCCCCTAAAAAGGACACCATTGATTTAAGGATGTGTGTTGATTATACTGCCTTGAACAAGGCTTGTCCAAAAGATCCGTTCGCTCTGCCTAGAATTGATCAAGTTATCGATTCTACGGCAGGCTCGGAACTCCTCTGTTTTCTCGACGCATATTCCGGTTATCACCAAATCTGGATGAAGGAATCTGACAAAGTTAAAACTTCATTCATAACCCCCTTCAGAACCTTCTGTTTTGTTACGATGCCCTTTGGGCTGAAGAACGCAGGAGCTACGTACCAGCGCACGATGCAGCATTGCCTCCATGACCAACTCAGACGCAATGTACATGCATACGTGGATGATATCACGGTCATGTCCAAAAAGAAGGAAACGTTGATTTCCGACTTGGAGGAGACGTTCGCCAATCTACGAAAATACAACATCATGCTTAACCCGAAGAAATGCTTCTTTGGAATACCAGCCGGAAAATTGTTATGTTTCATCGTGTCTCAAAGAGGCATAGAGGTGAACCGAGACAAAATTAAGGTTATACTCAACATTTCCAGGCCAACTCGCCTGAAGGACGTACAAAGATTAACTGGTTGCATTGCTGCGGTCAGTCGATTTGTAAGCTGGCTTGGTAAAAGAGCCGCACCATTATACAAACTCCTAAAGAAGACCAAGGATTTTGTCTGGACTGACGAAGCTGAAGCTGCACTACAAGATCTGAAAAGAGTACTCTCATCTGCTCCTATCCTTGCAGCGCCGGAACCTCAGGAACAGATGTTGCCTTACATTGCTGCGACAAATAAGGTTGTCAGTATCGTCATGGTGGTGGAGAGACCAGAGGAAAATCAGGAACACCTGGTGCAGCGTCCGACGTATTTTGTTAGCGAGGTCTTGACAGAGTCCAAACAGCAGTATCCGCATTACCAAAAGTTGGCTTACAGTGTTTTTCTAGCACCTCGTAAGCAACGACATTATTTTCAGGAGCATCCAATTACCGTGGTGAGCAAAGCTCCCATGAGAGATATAATCAACAATAGCGATGCCACTGGACGCGTTGCCAAATGGGGAATAGAGCTCTCAGCTTTCGACATTGAGTATAAACCTCGGACAACAATCAAATCCCAGATCCTTGCTAACTTTGTCGCTGATTGGACAGAGACCAAGGAGAACATGGTCCTCCCTGAGTCGGAATATTGGACCCTCTTTTTCGATGGGTCTAAAGCTTGAGGGGGCTCGGGGGCTGGCGTGGTGCTCAAATCACCCCAAGGAGATAAACTTTTATACGTGTTGCAGATCCACTTCACAGCGACAAGCAACATTGCCGAGTATGAAGCACTGTTGCATGGAATCCGGATTGCTAAGGATATTGGCATCCGACGTTTGATGTGTTACGGAGATTCGGATCTTATTGCTCAACAAGTGTCGGATATTTGTAATGCAAATAAGCACATGGCAGCATATAAAGCTGTCGTGGATGATCTATCTAAATCGTTCGAAGGGTTTGAAGTTCAACACATCCCTCGAGTAGAAAATGAGGAAGCAGATGCACTATCCCGTATAGGCTCTGCACGGAAAGAGGTCCCGGATGGCGCTTTTTTAGAGCACCTCAAAGTTCCCTCAATAAAGGGAGTAGACGAGGAATATCCGACCAAATCCGACTCACCTTTGATAGCAGTTCTGGCTGTAATTCCCAGCTGGACTCAACCCTACCTCAATTATTTGGTAGATGGCAAATTACCCTAAGACGAGGTGCTGAGCCGATAGATTATCCGACGAGCAAAAGCCTATACTATTGTTAAAGGTGAGCTCCATAAATAGAGTGTTTCTAGGGTTTTTCAGCGCTGCGTATCTCCGGAAGAAGGAGTGGAAATCTTAAGGGAAATCCACGAAGGCGAGTGTGGTCACCACACTGTAGCCAAATCTTTAGTGGCAAAAGCTTTTCGACATGGATTTTTCTGGCTTACAGCTCAGGCAGATGCCGAACGATTAGTCAAGACATGCAAAGGCTGCCAAAAGTACGCCAAGCAAGCTCATGTTCCGGCTGATCAGCTGTGAACAATCCCTATAACATGGCCCTTTGTGGTCTGGGGGCTTGATATGGTAGGACCATTTAAACGAGCTCCAAGTGGATTTACTCACCTCTTAGTGATGGTGGATAAATTCACCAAATGGATCGAGGCTAAACCTGTCACTAGTTGTGATGGAGCAACAGCCAAAAGATTTGTCGAGGATGTTATAATCTGGTATGGTTATCCGCATAGCATTATCACGGACAACGGGAGTAACTTCTCTATGGGAGAATTGGCTGAATTCTGTGACGAGCAAAATATCCGGCTTGACATTGCGTCAGTCGCACATCCACAGGCTAACGGACAAGTCGAAAGAGCAAATGGTTTAATTCTACAAGGCTTGAAACCAAGACTCGAAGCACCACTACGACGTGTTGTGGGGGCTTGGGCAGAGGAATTACCCTCTGTAATTTGGAGTTTACGAACAACTCCGAACAGTCAATAGGATACACACCTTTCTTCTTAGTCTATGGCGCAGAAGCAGTTCTTCCTAGCGATTTAATTCATACTTCTCCTAGAGTGGCCACGTATATCGAAGAGGATGCCGAGATTTCTCGACAAAATGATCTCAACTTAGTCGAAGAAGTTCGCGTCGTTGCTGAAATGATATCTACAGCCTATCAGCAAAAGTTATGCAAGTATCATAGCCAGAGAGTCCGAACTAGATCTTTCAATAAAGGTGATTTGGTTCACCGGCTTGTGCAACAAAAAAAGCAAAAACTTTCCCCGGTATGGGAAGGGCCCTTTTTAGTTAGTCGAGTATTGCACAATGGATCGTACTACTTAACTGATATGAGGCCAGTGAAAGAAAGACCTACTACTAAGAAGAGAAAGAGAGCTGGAGGCAGTACAAATCCGGATGAGTTAGACAGACCGTGGAATATTGCTCAGCTACGTCCCTTTTATTCTTAGTTTATCCTTCTTTGTAAATCATATATATGTACATGTTCTTTGAGAAATAAAAGTCTTGGTTGCCTCAAGTTTTTTCTGAGAAGTTTTTACCATCTTATTTCCAAATGATCATGTTATAGTCGAAAATCCCAGAATGCTTGAAAGTACTTTATGCTCATGTTCGTTCTGGTTTAGATTTTCGATTTTAAAACTGCTACCTTTGGGTATAACTCTAAAAATTCTAGTCTTTACTTGGGTTATTTGTCTAATTGCTGGATGCGGGTATTTTCCGAGTAGTGAATTGTTGGTACTGGAAGCCGGCTTTGTTTCCGAGTTTAAACTGGTTTAGCAATTGAGCTCCGTTGCTCGGCAAAGTTTCCGGCTGAAGGTTTAGCCGGCTCACGAAAAGGACGAGGCGGAAAGCCAGATAAACGATAAGTAGAGACGGAAAATTTCAAGTGCTTATGTAAACATTTCAGGCACACACAAAAAAATCTAAGACAAAAGTGTTGAATAGATAAAAAACTTAGCACTAGCAAAATCAATAGTACTTAATATTTACAAACACATCATGTTCTTTCCCAGAATAATACATAAATTTGTGGTCTATGATGCAGGACGAGATTAAGCAGCTGTCGGCTCGCCGGTTACTCCGCCTTGATATCGTTCCGAGATGTCCGGATCTGAGGTGGTCCGTTCATCGTCGGAAACTTCTTCGGCTTCTTCTAGAGGAGGTGGCAGAGTAGCTACGCGGGTGAAGAAGGGGATCTCATAGCTGGTCAGATCAGCTACGTGGCACCCATATCCGGCGCAGAAGTGCATGATGGCTTGAAGGTCTTGCTCCTGGCCGTCTTCGTCTACCTTGCAGTACCCTCTGGTCATTTGCTATATCTCCATGTTTCCATGGTGGCTCATGACCATGGTGAGAGCGTTCTGCGCAGCAGTCCGCGCGTAGGACATGTTCCAGTCCTGAACAAGCTGCGGCATCTCCTTAGCCTTGTCCTGCACCTGAAAATCTGACATGCTTGGCATGTCCGGAATCCTGAGAGACTCGCCAATGTCCTCAAGGGACTGGCGGAAGTCATGAAGAAGATCACCGACTTGGGTAAGCCGGTGGGTGCGAGGCTCGGAGGAGGAAGGGTCCGTCAAGTTCAAAGGACCTATACACAAAACAAGTTAAGAAAAATCCGACATTGATAAAAGTCGAAGAAAAAGATATGTCAGAAAGATGGAACGTACCGAGAATGACGTCGTCAATCTTGGTCTTCTCCTCCCGGAGACTCTGGAGTTCAGCCCGGAGCGCCTGGGAGATGTCCTTCTCTCTACCAAGCTCATTCTGGAGGTCCGAGAAAACTTTATCTTGAGCAACAATCTTGCGATCACGCTCTTTAGTGGCCATGGAGGAGGATTCCAGGACTTGAGCTATGCTCGTTTCATGATCTGCCTTGAGCTTCTCCAGCTCTTGGCGAAGTCCCTTGTTCTCCACCACCAGGGTTTTGAGGTTCTCGGCCTCTTCAATCATAGTGATGGATTGTTTTACCAGCGCTATAAGTAAAAAAAAGAACAACAGTTCAGAAAAAGTTCGGCACTCAAAAAGTAAAAGACAAGGTTTGAATCTCGGAATGTTTACCTTCGGCTTCATACTTGGCTACTTTGAGTTCGGCATTTTTAAGCCGGAGAGCCTTGATCTCTCTCCGCTTATTGCAGACATTGGTCAGTAATTCCTGGTTATAGGAACATACTTTCTGTAAGTCAGAATACCCAAAGTCAGAAAGCTACTTAAGACTCGGGCTAATATTTTTTGCTAAATATCAGCACGAGCCTTGGGGGCTACACTAGTTCGTTCTTTGGCATCCTAATGAAAGCATAAACCCGGACTCTATATCCTACTTCATGCTTGGGGGCTAGAGGATATGATATAACATAATGTAAAAACCAAGAGTTGGAATTCCGACTTACATATTCCTCGCGGGTGAGTTTGTCTAAACCCGTGTTCACTTCAACTGCCACCTTCTCGGCAAGAGTAAGAGGGATCACTGGGGCTGTTGGAAGCTCACCAGCCCTAATCCTCTCGTCGCGAAGGCGGACTTGAGCGAGAAGATCGGAGAACTTGACATCCTCTGCTTCTTGCGCTTCCTCCTTAGGGGATAGATGGCTTTTGTCTAGGACTTGCCTGGCCAGCTGCTGGATCTGCTCTGCAGATTTCCGGGACAGGCCAAACTTGGCAAGTCCCTGATTGCTGATGAGGTTGTCGGCGAAGACTTCAGCCGAGGGATCATTACCCAAAGAGGGTTCACCCTTATCTTGAGCTGACGCATCCACGGTGATGTCAGTTTGTGACCCAAGGATCACATGCTCTATTGGAGGAGCCGGATCTTCTGCATCCACTGGAGAAGGAATTATCGTCGGAGTTGCAGAAGGTTGAGGGGCAGGAGTTGGAGGAGCCACAGCAGGAGAAGCTATGGTAAGCTTCGTCTGTCGAAGGGGCTTTGAAAGAATCCCTTTCCCCTTGCCCTTGACGATCGGCTTTGCTCTGATAAATGGGGCAAAGTCGGAAACATTACATCTCGGAAAGAAATTCGAGAAAGGTACAAAGGCGGAAATTGTGAATGAAAGTTACCTCTTCACAACAGGCACTTCCTTTGTGCCAACAACCACTTTCGGAGCTTTGCGCTTCTTGAGCGCAAGGCTCGGCAATGGGACCACTTCAGTCTCCTGAGAAAACTCAGGAGGGTATCCTTTGAGTGGAGCAAGCTCCGACTCGGGGAGGTCAGCAAGCTGAAAACAGGAAAGCATATCAGCATTGCAGTATATAACTTAAAAGATTGAAACACATAAAAGGTGTATTGATGGAAGCTTACCGGCACCACGGGGTTTTCCGCTGTGTACATATCCAGAGAAATCTCCGGAATCCTCCTCTCGATCCACTCCTTGATCAGCCACTTGATTTGGCTGATGTAACCTTGAGTGGTGTAGGATTTGGGGATGATGCGGAGAGAGTCTTTTTTGGAAGATGTGATGGAGTGCATCAGTCTATCCCCGTGGTACTAAAGTGGCTGGATCCGACGTTGATGGGGATATGCCTAAGGGGGTATGCTCAGCAGTGGGTCTCGAGTGGGCCGGAAGGCCCGCGAGTACGCCTGAAGGACAGCCACTGGACTTCGAGGAAGGAAGAGGCTCGTCGACTGGCGACTAGAAGCCCATGAGTGTAGCAGAGGCGTAGTCGGATTAGGTCAAAGGCTCCCGGATCCTTATCTTGTTCGGGGGCAACTTGTAAGCCCTGGGAGGTGCTTCATATATAAACCTCCCTAGGGTACAGTAGAGACTCACGTTCCATCATACAACCCCTCAAGCGACTCGCCGCCCAGCCGCCGAGCTCGCCACCCTTGTAAATCGCTCTCTCATAATCTAACCTAGCAGGAGTAGGTATTTACCCTCTGGGGGGCCGAACCTGGGTAAACCCTTGTGCACCTGCCCCCATCTCGCACCGCAGATGGCCGCCAGCTCTTCCTCACGAAACTCTCAATCGCCGCCTATGGCAGCGACTGTCGTGGCCATTTCCACGACAGTGGCGCCCACCGTGGGGCATAGTGGGACTGGCCTGAGTTCTGCCGCGAGACCCTACTCGCCGATCAAGCGGCCGCTGGCCACCGGCCGCATGATCGCCTTCGGCGGGATCTTGCAGATCCTGCCCAACAGCTACATCCCGGCGTCGCGCCCGATCACACACGCCGCAATGATGCCGATCGGCTCCATCAACCTCTTCGTCGGCTTTACCGGCGCGGTCGACCCATCCACGACCATGATCGTCGGCGGATCGCCTCCACACCGCGATCTGCTCTCAGAGGAGCAGGTCCGTTCCATCAGGGGCCTCGTCACCGAGTACGACGCGGTCGAGACCAACGTCGCCACCAACACGACGCCCTAAACGACGACGCCGACTCCACGACCCCCACGTCGTCCAACGGATCCATCACCGCAGCGTCGCGGGAGGACTCCATCACGCGAGTCTCCAACCCCGAAGATTTTGAGGATCCCTCCATACTGGGGATCTTTGACTCCGACTCCGACTCGGAATCCCCCGATGACCTTCGCGCCAGATCCAATCGCTTCAACGCGATTTACATGGCGGGAAGCGCGTCCGCCCCGCCAAATCCGTTCTCCACGCTGATTCCGCCGACCGCGATGGCCACGGAGGTGGAACAAGCCCGCCTGTGGCTCCAGGAGGCGCAGCACAACGAACTCGCCGAGCGCGAGAAATACCGCCTCGAACGAGAGACGGCGAAGGAGCTGTCACTCTATCACTAGCGCCGCATCAGGACCCGCCTGAACCCCGACGTTCAGGGTCGCGTCCTGAACTTCAACGACGAGGGCGACCCCACACGCGCCGCCGAGCGCGAACACCGCGAGAACACGCCGCCAGGAGGAGGCAACCCCGCAAGACCACCACCTAGAGCACTGGCGAATGGGGCCCCTCCACCACCCATGGGCCGTGCGCCCCCACTCGACCAACCACGCATCATCATCTCGCCTCAAGCCCGGGACGCCAACGGGCTACCACTGTACTCCACCCCGATGGACAACGTCGTCGCGGCCAACGCCGCGATCGCCAACCTCGATGTCCAAGGCAACGGCGCGCTGCAGATCCAGTACGCCAAAGCCCTACTCGTCAAGGCCATCGAGCAGCAAGCTGCGGCAGTAGATCCGCGTGGGAAGATGTATTCCCGCTCGTCAGCAAGCAGGGCGGCATCGAGCGGCCACCCAATCGTGGCCAACGCGATAGTTTGCCCACCACCCCAACCACTGGCAAACCAACCGCGAGCCGCCAACCCCGCGTTGTCGACCAACGAGCCGTGACCCGCGAACAACAACGTCACCGCAAACGGGCAACCACTCGATGCTCGAACACACATCATCAACAATCAAGCGTGGCGGTCGCGCCAGCCCTATGACTTGCGACACACCCTCACCAACCACGGCGACCCGGAGCCAAGAGGCTCACTCAGTCGAGTCAGGCCACAATGCTTTGGACCCATGATCCGCGGGGAAAAATACCCCGCCAACTTCAAGGCCCCCAAGGAGATCGAGAAATATGACCCGACGTATGACCCCGCTGTTTGGCTGGACACATATCTCATGGAAATGGGGATCGCTGGCCACACCGACCTGCTCGCCGCTCGCTACCTCCCCCTAATGATGGAGGGTGCGACCTGGCAATGGATCAATACGCTACCCGCCGACAGCATCGACTCCTAGGAAGAAATGTGGGACGCCTTCGTCAGGCACTTCGAGGGTTCCTACACCCGCGCCACCACCATCGAGGACCTAGAGCGATGCATCCAGGGACAACGCGAGTCGACCCGCCGGTGGATCCAAAGGTGGCAGGAGCTGTGGATAAACGCCTCCGGCATCCACCCAGACACGGCGATACACTGCTTCAAAAACGCGTGCTGGTACGAACCTCTGGTCGCCAAGATCAAGAGGGTCTACCGGACGCTCGACAACATCCCCGACCTCCTCGAGATCGCCAAGCGCTACGCGGAGGAAGATCCCAACCAAGACTCCGATGACGAGTCGGGAGGAAGACGGCGCACCAGCATCCATGACAGCGGGCGACTACGCGACATGCGCTACAGCAACACCCGCATCACCGGCAAGCGCCGGACCGATGGGCGAGTCGACTTCGTCACCACAGCCGGCTACGGCCAACGCGACTCCAAGAGCTACCGCCGCGACGGAGGAAACTACCGCGCCAACAACGCGACAAGGCCGAAATTCGACCCCGCTGCCCTGCTTAATCAGCCCTGCATCTACCACAGTAGGGAAGGAAAACCAGCCACCCACACCACCGCCGACTGCCACTCTCTCAAAGAGATCGAGAAGGCAAGACGTGCAAGGGAGGACCCCAAAAACAACCAACCGCGGGACAACGGGAACGGCGGTGGCTTCGGAACCGCTGTCGGGTCGCTCCATACCTTCACCGGGCTCGGCACCAAGCGTGAGAAGAAGGTACTCGCCCGCGTGGTTGCCGTCAATGTGGTGACGCAAGTCGACATCCCCCGCTTCCTAAACTGGTCCGAGCAAAGCATCACCTGGAGTCGCCAGGACCACACGCCAAGAATCGAGTATCCAGGGCGAGTCGCCCTGGTGGTCAGGCCAAAGGTGGCCGACTACTGGCTGCCCAAGACACTGATGGACGGTGGGAGCTCCATCAACATCCTATACCTCGACACCTTCAAAAGGCTCCAGCTCCCAGAAACAGCCATCGAGCCAACACTGACAACCTTCCACGACATCGTCCCTGGTCGGAAGGCGTACCCGATCAGGAAGGTGACGCTGCCAGTCACCTTCGGCACCCCGGCAAACTACCGCACGGAGAGGATCGTCTTCGAACTAGTAAACTTCCGCAGCCCCTACCACTGCGTCCTGGGCCGCTAGGCATTCGCAAAGTTCATGGCGACCCCACACTACGCCTACAACAACGATGAAGCTCCTCGGGCCGAGCGGCATCATCACCGTCCACGGCGACCCCGATATGGCCGTGGAATGCGAGGAAAAGGGCGCCGAGCTCGCCGACGCCGTCATCGCCGCGGAGACTGACCACGCGGAGGAACTCGCGAAATACGCGGGCAACATCAACAAGGACGATCCCACCATCCTGAAGAAACCAATCGCCGCGAACTCCACGTTCGAGGCGACCACGCACACCCGCACCGTCGAGCTCGTCCCAGGCGACTCTAGCCAGACGGTCACCATCGGGGCGCATATGAGCCCCGCATAGGAAAGCGCGCTCATCGGGTTTCTCCATGAGAACCGCGACATCTTCGCATGGAAGCCATCTGACACGCCAGGTGTCCCGAGGGAACTCGCTGAGCACAAACTCAATGCCGACCCCAAAGTGCGACCAGTAAAACAGTCGCTACGGCCCTTCAATGAAGAACGTTGTCGAGCAATCGCCGAGGAGGTCTAGCGCCTGCTAGCCGCAGGCTTCATCCGGCCAATTAAGTACTCCAAGTGGCTGGCAAACCCAGTCCTGATTCTCAAAAAGAAAAACACCTGGAGAATGTGTATAGACTACACCAACCTCAATAGTGCCTGCCCGAAGGAGGAGTTCGTCCTACCACGCATCGATCAGATCATCGATTCGACCGCGGGATTGGAGTCGCTGTGTTTTCTCGACGCTTACTCTGGTTACAACCAGATCAAGATGGCGGTCGAAGACGAAGAGAAGACGGCGTTCATCACGCCATTTGGCGCGTTCTGCTACACGGCCATGACATTTGGCCTCAAGAACGCAGGCGCCACATATCAGAGGTGCATGCAGGAGTGTCTAGCGAGCCAAATTGGCCGCAACATCCATGTATACATAGACAACGTGGTGGTCAAATCTACCCGCTAGGACGATCTGCTCGCCGACCTAAAGGAAACCTTCGCAAATCTACGGAGGTACAACATCAAGCTGAACCCCGGAAAATGCACCTTCGGCGTACCCACTGGACAACTTCTGGGGTACGTAGTCTCCAAGAGAGGCATTGAGGCCAACCCCACCAAGATCGACACCATCGCACGACTCGGTAAACCCGAGTGCCTACGCGACGTCCAAAAGTTGGCAGGGCGAGTCACGGCTCTCAGTCGCTTCATCCCCCGACTAGGCGAGAAGGCAATGCCCCTATACCGCCTGATGCGAAAGAACACAACGTTCCAATGGGACGCAGAGGCTGACAACGCACTAAAAGCACTCAAAGAAGTGCTACTCGCGGCACCGCTACTCGCCGCGCCACTCGACAGAGAGCCAATGCTCGTCTACGTCGCGGCCTCCAATCGGGTCGTCAGCGCCGTGATGGTCCTCGAACGACCAGAAGAGGGCAAGGAGCATCCCATAGCGCCCAGTATACTACATCAGCGAAGTCTTAACAGACTCACGACAGCGCTACCCGCAATACCAAAAACTGGTGTACGCGGTATTTCGGGCACAGCGGCGACTCCCACACTACTTCCAGGAGCACCCAATAACGGTGGTATCCTCCGCGCCCCTGCAAGACATCATACGCAATCGCGATGCGACTGGGCGAGTCGCCAAGTGGGCCGTCGAGATCGGCGTCCACAACATCAAATACGAGCCCCGAAAAGCGATCAAGTCGTAGGCCCTGGCCAATTTCCTTGCCGACTGGGAAGAGGCACAGCAGCCAGAGAAGCTCCCATACCTCCACTACTGGTCGCTCCACTTCGACGGCTCCAAAAACGCCGACGGCGCGGGGGCTGGGGTCATACTGACCTCCCCCAAAGGAGACAATCTCCGCTACGTGCTCCACCTCAACTTCACACCCTGCACCAACAACATGGCGGAATACGAGGCCCTCCTCCACGGCATGAGAGCCGCCAAGGAGATGAACATCAATCGCCTACGATGCTACGGCGACTCTGACCTAGTCGCCGGCCAAGTGGCCGGGACATGCGACACTGTTTCCCCAACAATGATAGCATACCGTCAGGCTGTCGACCAACTGGGAGGACACTTCGACGGCTACTCCGTCGAGTGGATCGATAGGCGTAAAAACAAGGAGGCGGACACACTTTCCCGCATCGGGTCGGCTCGACAGACGCCACTAGTAGGCGTCTTCCTCGACATCATCCACAAGCCCTCCATCAGCCCACCAAAGGAGATCGACGTTGGGATTCCACTACAACCAGAACCGGCCTTAGTCGCCATGGTTGCAGAACCTAGCGACTGGACAGCGCCATACGTCGCCTTCCTGGAACACAAACTCCTACCGAGCAACGAGACAGAGGCGCGAATGATCGTACGCCGCTACAAATCCTTCGTCATCATCAACGGCGAGCTCCACAAGCGCAGCGTGACCGGCGTGTTCCAGCGCTGCGTACAGCCAGAGGAAGGCTGCAAGATCCTCTAGGACATCCACGCCGGCGACTGCGGCCATCACGCCAGCGCCAAGTCGCTAGTCGCCAAGGCCATGCGGCATGGCTTCTACTGGCTCACCGCACACGTCGACGCCACCGACGTTGTCCAAAGATGCGTTGGATGCCAGAAGTACGCCAACCAGACGCACCTTCCTGGTTCAGCGCTCAAGACAATCCCCATCACGTGGCCATTTGCCATATGGGGCATGGACATGGTCGGCCCGTTCAAGAAGGCCCCATCGGGCTTCACTCACCTCTTGGTCGCAGTCGACAAGTTCACCAAATGGGTGGAGGCCAAGCCGATGAAGAAGTGCGACGGCAAGACGGCTACCAAGTTCCTCCGCGAACTCATCTACCGGTACGGCTACCCACACAGAATCATCACAGACAATGGCACCAACTTTGCCAAGGGGGCCATGGCGGAATTCTGTGAGGAGCATGGCATACGACTCGACCTCGCATCAGTCGCCCACCCAGAGTCAAATGGCCAAGCAGAACGCGCCAACCAGAGCGTCCTCCATGGTCTCAAGCCGCGACTACAGGTGCCCCTCGAGCGCACCCCAGGATGTTGGGTCGACGAGCTCCCCTCTGTGATATGGGGGATCCGCACCTCCGTCAACCGATCAATAGGATTCACGCCTTTCTTCATGGTGTACGGCTCTGAAGCCGTAATGCCAACAGACCTGGAGCACGACTCCCCTCGAGTCGCCAACTACGTCGAGGCGGCCAACAAAACCGCCAGCCAAGACAGCGTTGATCAACTCGACGAAGCACGCGACCTGGCTCGCTCTCGCACCGCCATATACCAGCAGGGACTTCGCCGCTATCACACCCGCCGAGTGCGCACTCGCACCTTCCAGGAAGGCGACCTGGTCCTATGACTGGTCCAAGATAAAAAGGGCATGCACAAGCTATCCCCCCCATGGGAGGGGCCATTCGCCGTAGGCCGAGTCCTTGGCAACGACGCTTACTACCTCATCGACATACGGGATGACGGCCAACTGGAAGTCGGGAGGCCATGGAATATAAACCTACTCAGAAAGTTCTATACTTAGAACCTCACACTGTACTCCATCGGCATATATAATGAAATTCATTCGGATCGGACAAATTGTGTCCACTCACCATATTCTTGTGCCACTAGCACTCATACATACTAGCAGTATGCTACCTACGGAAGTCAACCTCTAGTCGAGCGACCGGTACGACCAAGTAGTGCGGCACAAGGGCACCGGAAGAATCCGGGCCTTGGGTCTTCCACGAAAAACGCCAACCCGAAGCCGCCATTGGAGTTGCCTAGCCCGACTGGCCCGCCGGGCCAAGACATCCGACACACGCTTCTCACAGCGACATGTCCCCCCCACCCTCGTGCAAAGCGACTCGAACGGTTAAGTACCACACACGGGGACTCCGCAAAACAGGGACCCCACACGGCTCGGGAACACACCCAGTAAGAGAGCTGCCTAGGGCTCGCCAAGCGACTGGCTCTGCGGGCCAGGGGAGGAGACGTGTTACAAACAACGCATTCGTAACCTGCAACAGGATCACGACCAATACGGTCTAGCACAATTCTCGGGGACTCGTTCACAAACGAACCTCACCCGCACTCGGGGACTCGCCGTTCAGGAGACGTGAGGAGCAAAAACAAACGCAAAAACAAGGCAAACACATAGAATTACATAGTCGAGTTATACCCCATTAAAGGGCGGACGCGCTCGGGGACTCGCTCAAATTGTTGAACAAAACACTCCTTTAATAAAACACAAGCCGACCAAGTCCCTGCGGCATGGGTCACAAAAATCATACAAATGTTCGCCACCTTGCATCTATTACAACTTCTACATTTTCTCATTACACAGGCCCTAACGAAGAAGAAGCACCACCACCCTTGACGCGCACAAAGGGCTGCCACGGGTTCGTTGGATACGTGGTCAGCGACTTCGCCAATGACGACCGGAAGGGCTGCTCCGACTTCATGTCGCGGTGCTCCGGCTCGGGGTCACCAGGCGCCAACACCGTCTCCTGGTACGGTAGCAGATCCCCCATCGCCAAGACACGATCATCATAAGGAGCGGCATTCACGGTCAGCTTCAGCACCTCTGACATCTCCACCGTGCCTGTCGCCGAGGGATAGCCACTCATGACATCGTCAAGGTCGAAGTCGTCGGGGAAATGCGCGAGACCCAAGCTCAACGTCGTGGCGGCCTTGCGTCTGAATGCTGAGCGCGCCATCCAGTCCACAACTGCGGGTACGTCCTCCAGATAGCGCCACATCTCCGTGAGCCCCCCAGGGATGACCTCGGTGGGAGACATGCCTTGGAGAGCCGCCTGGACACACAACATCGAGGCTGTGGCCGCATTCACCACGGCAGTCACGCATTGCGAAGCAGTATAAGTCTGCACCACCGGGTCGCCTTGTCCTACCATAGCTGCAAAGTCAGGTATCAGCGAAACAATGAAACCCCCAAAGCGGGGACCGGACAAAAGGCTATAGCAATGATAGAAACTCACCAAGCAGCTTACGGCAACTCTCCTTGACGTGCTTCTCTAAGGCGGCCTGGTCGTTATGCAGTCCCACGATGATGGAGTCCGCGGCTTTGCGTTCCTCTTCAGCGGCAGCGACGGCAGCCTTCGCCCGTTCTTCCGAAGAAACTGAGGCCGCCTTAGCATCCTCCAACTCCTTGACAAGGAAGGCCACTCGCTCATTCGCCGCGTCCAGCTCCGCGAGTGGGAAATATCCCTCACGGGCCTTGGAGACCTCAGCCGGGAAACCGTCTGCAAGTGGAGATGTTAAAGTATCGCATAAAATCAGCTCACAACAAGCAAAGAAAAACAACGCCAAACACTCACCGATCCTCTCATGAAGCTGCCGGTTAACCTCCTGCGCCACGTGCAAATCACGCTCCAGGCGCTCTCGCGTAGCCTGCCGATCAGTCGACTCCCGCTGCAACCCCTGCAAAACAACAACACCAGCTAAGCATCGGGAGGAAAATTATCACCAGTTCCAAGTCGCTGAAATTCAGCGACCAGGAACTCAGGGACTGGAGAAGGAAGAAATAACAAGACCAGTTCCCATTCGCTACGATTCAGTGACTAGGAACTCAGGGACTGGAGAATACAGGAAGATAAAGACAATTCCCAACCGCTGAAATTCAGCGACTAGGAATTCGGGGACTGGACATACCTGAATGGCAGCGCCGAGCATCTTGTGAAGTTCTCCAGCGTCAGTCGACGGGACCGTGAAGGAGGTGCGCCCGCGGCGGGCCTCAATCTCCACGTCCACGATTTCCGAGAACTGCAGAGATTGCGCGTCCGCACCGCCTGGAAACCCCCTCGCCATAAAGCGAGGGAATGTCGCCGACGCCCTGGCAGGGGCGCTGGCCGCTGGGACCGGCACCTCTGGCGCGGATGCAGCCGGCGCTGGCTCCGATCACGTCGCCGCCCCCTCTTCGACGAACGGCGTAGCAACTGGCTCCGCGGCGCTTCCCCCGGTCGCGGCGTCGTCAGCACCGCCCTTCTGTTTCTTCACGACTTCAGCAATCACGACATCCTCAGAGGTTTTCCTCTTCCTAAGGAGATCACCTTCTCCCGCAACAGTGGCCGGGGGAATCTTGGCCACTGAAGGGCGCCCAATCTTCTTAGCCCCCGACCTGCACGAACCCTTCTAATCAGCACAACCATGACACGAAAGATGCAAAGCAAATTGGGACAAGGAAGTGTAAACTTACTTGGCGACTCGAAGAACGCGAAGACTGGTACTGATATGGGAAGGCTTGTCCAACTCGGGACCAAGCTTGCGACTAAGCCCCCGCTCGAATACGTCTGAAGCCCACGAAACTGATGGCTTCCTTGACGACAAAGCCGCAGTCGCCGGGATCTCCGGCTCCGACGGCAATGGCGACTTGGGCGGCACCACGTCGGTGGCTTCTTGGCTTGGGACCCCCGAGGTCGACGGCGCGATCGAAGCCAGGGCGCCTCTACCACCACCTCCGTGTCCTCGCCCTCCAACCACTTCGTCGGGATTGCAGCCCTCGGGACCTTGTGCGAGACTTCAGGAGACCCTTCGCCGTCGGAGTCGTCGTCCGACCCGAACACCACTGACGACCTGACTGGCGACGCGGGCCTCTTCGCCGGCGACCTAGGCCGGCGTGGGGGCTTCGAAGGCGTGGTGGTGCGTCGGGACGTCTGCTCCTGCGCGACCTCGTCGCCTTCTTCGAACTCGTCCAGGCTGCGGCTCGCTTCGACCTCTCGCTGCTTCTGCATTCGGGTCTTGCGAGCCACATGCGCTGGGGGAGCGACCTCCTCGTCTTCCCCGTTGCTATCGGAAGGATTCCCCTCGGAATCTTCCTCTAGCTCCTGGGGGACTTCTTCATCGAGCGGAGGGAGCCAACCCTCCAATACCTGAAAAAGCTAAGAACCATTGCGAGTCAGAAACACGACGAGCGAAAAGAACGAAATTGGAACACAAATGGAGCGATTAGAAAGGAGACTTACTGTAGGGGCTTCATTCTTCACGGGAGTATACAGGGCGACTCCGACCGCCGTGCCTGTGAACTCCGCGTCGGTGATCTTCTTCAGGGCGGCCTTGTAGTCTTCGGCCTCCCACGACTCCGTGCAGGTGCGAGATGGATCAAGCTTCCCGCTGTACTCGTACGTCCAGCGTGGACGAGCCGCCAGCGGAACCAGGGGCCGCCCAAGCCAGCAATTGTAGAGGTTGATCGGAATCAACCCCTAGTCCTTCAGCTTCTGGATCTGGTCCATCATCTCCGCGACGGCCATCCGCTGATCTTCAGGGAGCTTCTTTGGTGCCAGTCAGCAGGGCTTGCTCCTCTCGGCAACGAATTCAGGGAGGGAGACCTCGCTGGAGGGAGTGACTTCCTTGACGTAGAACCAGCTTTTCTTCCACTCGCTGGCGGCCTTCTTCGGCAGGAGAAGCTTGACGAAGTTGGCCTTCGGCTTCAACTGGAAGGTGACCCCGCCTGCGGCCAGCATCAAGCCGCTGGAAGCCTCGCGCCCGATGCGGCCGTGGAAGAGCTCCAGCCACAGCGGGAAGTAAGGCCTGCAGCGAGGTAACACTCGTAGAAGGCGACGAAGATCGCCAGCTGCTCGATGCTATGCGGACCGAGATCCGAGGGCTTGATCGCGTAGTACGCACAGAAGCGGCGGAAGAAGAGCGAAGTGGGGAACCCTAAGCCCCTCTCGAGATGGCTGGTGAAACAGATGAATTCGCCGGGCCGTGGCTTCGGCTCGGTCTCAGAAGAAGGGGGAACTCGCCAATTCCCCTTGCGAAGCACCCCGGCATCCTCGAAGGATTTCAACTGGGCCGTGGAGCACTTGGATTTTCCCCACGAGCCTTTGGGAGGTGCCATTGAGTGGGAAGCGGAATCGCGCGATGCGAGGAGAATAGGTCGGGGCGAGCAGGAAGAGCAAATGAGGAAGGATGAAGAATGTGAAGCAGGATTGCGAAGCAGATCCATCACTCCCCTTATATGGGAAAGGTCACCCGCCAAAATCGGGATAGCTGTTACCCACGGTAATTGCGCCATAGTTACCGTTGGAAGCTCCAACGGGTAGTTTGACTGAGGCTGACGGTCCAACTTCGGTGATCCACTCGCTACCCGCCAATCTCTCTTCTTGCCAAAATGACGACTGGGCAACGATGATGTTCAATAAAGTGATGAGTGGAGTTGTGGAGAAATTCTCCTCGGCATTAATAGAGTCCATCGCCGATTCGACTAGGCGCCAAAATTGGGCTCGCCTACTTCAAGCACCAACGAACGCCTACGTCTACATCAACAATGGCCTCGGGGACTACTGATGGGGATATGCCTAAGGGGGTATGCTCAGCAGTGGGTTTCGAGTGGGCCGGAAGGCCCGCGAGTACGCTTGAAGGACAGCGACTGGACTTCGAGGAAGGAAGAGGCCCGTCGACTGGCGACTAGAAGCCCAGGAGTGTAGCAGAGACCCAGTCGGATTAGGTCAAAGGCTCCCGGATCCTTATCTTGTTCAGGGGCAACTTGTAAACCCTGGGAGGTGCTTCATATATAAACCTCCCTAGGGTACAGTAGAGACTCACGTTCCATCATACACCCCCTCAAGCGACTCGCCGCCGAGCTCGCCACCCTTGTAACTCGCTCTCTCATAATCTAACCTAGCAGGAGTAGTTCTTTACCCTCTGGGGGGCCGAACCTGGGTAAACCCTTGTGCACCTGCCCCCATCTCGCACCGTAGATGGCCGCCAACTCTTCCTCACGAAACTCTCAATCGCCGCCTATGGCAGCGACTGTTGTGGCCATTTCCACGACAGACGTGAGACCCAGCACTGGACCAAGTTGGATCCCTTCAGACCCATGTGCTTGATCAGATATTCGATCCGCCTCTTAGCGAGTATCAGATCGTCGGTGAGAGCCAGAGCAGCCTCGTCCCAGGAAGGCTGGGCCGTGGTGGCTCCGTCAACAAAAGCCAGCAAAGCCGTAGCTTTGCCGGGAGCCGGAATATCCCTATGATAGAAGAAAGTGGCTGGCCATTGTTTGACCGAGTCACTGGCAGCGATTTTGGGATAGGCCCGGTCTCGTCTAAGAGAAAAGCTAATGGTGCCGGTGATGTAAGGAACACCGGCAGTGATGGAATTTCTCCGGACATGAAAGTAGTACCGGAAGAGAAGCAAACTCGGCCTAATGCCGAGAAAGCCCTTGCAAAGCGACGCATACGCACTCATTTCTAGCAGTGAGTTCGGAGGAAGATTATGGAGTTGAACTCCGTAATGATCTATCACCTCGGAGAAGAACTCCGAGGGAGGAAAAGACAGACCTTGGTCGAGATGGGTGCCGAAGTGGACCCGCTCGCCGTCACGCGGGTTGGGGATGGTTTCGCCGAAGCCGCTCTGCCAGTCGCCGGCGGCGAGAAGCTCCTCCTTCTCCACGTTCTTGAGGCCGTCCTCGTCAAGGGCCAAGGGGATCCAGATTCCCCGGAAGCTTTCCTTCTCCGCTGCTGCTTCCGCTGTAGCCGCCGCCGCCGCTGCTGCCGCCAAACCGTAGGAAGAAGACGATGAAGCCATTTCTCCGGTGAGACGACCTAAAAGTGGCGGCACTGGGAGTTTCTGTGGGGGGGAAGGACGAGAGAGCTCTGAGCGCGCAGGAGGATTGGAGGAAAGGAAACAACAAAGACTGGTGGAAAGGAGAAGGAGAAATCCAAACCCCTTATATCCACCTAACTGCGCCAAGATTCGTGCAAATGCTACAGTGTAAACCGCCACGTGTCGTGGAAACAACTGGGAAGGACCCACACGATGATTGCGTATCCTCGATCTCCACGCTCGCATTGAAACGGTGCCTCGGTTCCACGAACCGTGGACCCACCAACGGTCGTGCTGACGGCACGCCTGTCAGATAACGTGACTTGACCATGCTTGTGTCAGGTGGCGTAGAAACCAAGTTCCGGCTTAGTTTAAAATCAAGCTGGAAAATCCGAGTAACTAATTGATAGGTCCGACTTATTTTTAAGACCCGGATCGTATTTTTTGTTGTGAAGTTTCAGGAACCCTTCAAGATTCTGCAAGCCGAAGATCAAGCTAGACGATGATAAAATCTGACTTTGGATCTTGGAGGCACAGGCGATACTTCAGGAACCCCTCAATAGTCTACAATCTCAACTCGCACAGGCGATACCATTGTAACCCATACTCCGGCTCTGACGTATTACTGGATTGCTAGTAGGAGTAGGATCCGTCCAAAGCCGGCGGATTCGAACCTGGGTAAACTTGTGTGCTCACCGTCCCGGAATACCATACGTCTCACACCCCTCTCTTCCGCACGCCTCGAGGACCCCCTCATGGCGTACTTGTCCTTAATCCGACGATAGAGAGGATTGCTCGAGATGTCATGTAACCTGGATTGCCCATGTTGTGGTCCAGGGAAGGAAATGCATGGTCGATTAGCTTGTCTATGTCAGTGAACTCGTTCGTTGAAGGCACACAGATGTCTTCGGGGAGCTGGATGTTGCCTTCCTCGTCGGTTTCCTCGGTTCCATTACCTTCCCTCAATAGGTACTCTACAAACCACAGGTCATTATGCGCCCTCATGTTCCTGACAAGCCTTAGCGGGCGCATTCCCTCCCAGAGGTACGAACTCCGCAAGGCTGCGTCAACTATCTGACCCCGTGACCCTTTTCTGACCACTGGAAGCACCTGCCGAAAATCCCCACCGAACACGATAGTCTTCCCACCGAAAGGTCGGTCCTGTTGGCCCATGATGTCACGCATGCTCCTATCTAGTGCCTCAACCGCCTGCCACTTCGTCATCGTGGCCTCATCCCATAGGATGAGAGAAGCCATCCTTAGGAGCTTGGCTGTCCCACTTTGCTTGGTGAACTTGCATGATGACCCTTCTTCAATATTTAGTGGGATCTTAAATCTAGAGTGGGCGGTTCTGCCTCCAGGCATGATGGAAGCGGCGACACCAGATGTTTCCGTGGCAAGTGCGATCTTTCCCTCGTCTCTAACCCTAGCAAGCAATGCCCTGTAAAGGAAGGTCTTCCCAGTGCCTCCTGGACCATCGACAAAGAATACGCCCCCATCTCCACCATCGACTGCCTCCATTATCTGTTCATATGCAGACCTCTTCTCGAGGTTTAGTGAGTTAGCTAGAGACTTATCATCATCGTCAACCTTGATGGTGGTTTCCTCGATGACCTCCCTCGCCTCGCCTTCTGTGTTTTCATAAGTCTCGTCGATTTCTAGAAGAGGGAATGACTTTATGTCTTTTCCCATGGACTGTAGCATGACCCTTATGTCAAGCAACACCTTCTGCTCCACGACAATAGGGCATGAGACCCGTCGCCTGAAGTCGTCAGACATCGCATCAAGGTGCCTATCCCATAGACCGCGCAAGTCACGAGGCTCACAGAATACCAAGATCGTGGCAAAGAGCCTCCTAATAGAGACTGGCATGGCCCATTGCACTGACTCAGCAAGACACTCAAGCGTGTTGTTAGCCTCGATGAGACCCCTCCTTTCGGCGCCCTTCCTGAAGGTATCACATAGCACACCTTCCACAGTTTTCAGGTCTTCGAAGGACGTTGATCTAGATACGTGGTTTAGAAGCACCCTCATAAAGTACCGCTCACCCTCGGAAGGATTGGCTGACATGATTTGGCCTACTTGGAAGCAACTGTTTTTCCTTTGCTGCCAAAACTTTGATGTTTCCCATGTGAAACTTCCTGGAAAGTCCTGGTACAAGATATCTCGAGCCTAGTGATGTCTACGCACTTCAATTCTTGTAGACAGTTGTTGGGCATCCAAGTGCAGAGGTTTGTAGAATAGCAGCAAGTTTTCCCTTAAGTGGATCACCCAAGGTTTATCGAACTCAGGGAGGAAGTGGTCAAAGGTATTCCCTCTCAAGCAACCTTGCAATCAAGATACAAGAAGTCTCTTGTGTCCCCAACACAACCAATACACTTGTCAGATGTATAGGTGCACTAGTTCGGTGAAGAGATAGTGAAATACAAGTGGTATGGATATAAGACAACGGTGCTAGAAAATAGCTTGATGGCATGGAAGAGACTAAAGTAAAACTGAAATCAAGATAGAAGCAAGCAAACATGTAACAGATCTAGTAGCAAACTGTGATTCAATGTTTAGAAACAAGGCCTAGGGATCATACTTTCACTAGTGAACACTCTCATATAAATATCTTCTCTTTATGATACTACTCTTAACTACTCTCCAGTTGGACACTCTAATCCATGGTAGGGCTATAACAGCACACCTCAAAGTAATCCTTTCCCATCTAGAAAACCCAACACTGTCACCTTGAGTACTAGATGAGTCCAACAAACACCACAATTTCATAAAGACATCCAACTCTAAATATAACTCATAACAAGTATTTGTAATCTCTAGCCTAAGTGCCACCATGGTGTACACGTTGTCACTTTCACACACATGGGGAGAGCAGAGATCTAATAAAGCACTTGAGTAGCAAGGTAGATCTATAGATTACAAGCTCATGATCACAATATGATCATGCATAGAGAGAGAGATGAACACATAGCTACTGGTAGAACTCTTAGCCTCGAGAGAGAACTACTCCCTCCTCATCATGGGAATCAGCAATGGTGATGGAGATGGCGGCGGAGATCGATGGAGATGGCTCCGGGGGCACTCCCCATCCCAGCAGGGTGCAGGAACAGAGACTTTCTGTCCCCTGAATCTCCCCTTCGGTGGTGGTGGCGCTGCGGAACTTTTCGTGGCTGGAGGCTTGACTCTTTAGGGTTTTTGCATCGGGAGGCATCTTATAAGTGAAGAGGCAAGGTCGGTGGCCGGCCAGGGGGTCCACACCACCTGGTGGCGCGGCCAAGGCTAGCCTGCGCCACCACATGGTCTGGCCACCCTGTGGCCCCTCTCCGTCTCGTCTTCTGGCTCCGTGAGTCTTCCGGTAAAATATCAACTTTGATTTTGTCTCGTCCAATTCCGAGAATATTCATTTTCTGACTTTTTAGAACCAAAAACAACAGAAAATAGGCAACTGTCACTGTGGCATCTTGTTAATAGGTTAGTCCCAGAAAGTGTATAAAAAGTACTCCAAAGTTGGAACAAAACATAAGAAAGTAGATAAAACCAAGCATGGAACATCAAAAATTATGGATACGTTAGCAACGTATAAACATCCCCAAGCTTAACTCCTGCTCGTCCTCGAGTAGGTAAGTGATAAAAAGAAAGAATAATTCTTGAGGTGACATGCACCATCATAAACTTGATCATAGTATTTGTAAAACATTGATAGCTGGGATCATAGTACCTCAATCATAACATGAAAGACAAAGTTCTAGCAATAAGACAAAGAAACTATGTTGCAACATGAAAAGGCACAAACAAAAGATTCATGAATAACAATATTTGCACGACGTTTGTTTGTTTCACATAAAGAAAACATAGCACAGTAGCATTCAGCTTGTCCCTCATAGAGTAGCAAATATAAATGCATAGGACACCTTCAAGTTCATAAGAGTGACTAGATACAAATAGTTTAAAACAAGCAATATCAAAGCTATGCATCAATCAACTAGTCTTGGGACAATGCACATAGAACTAAGAATGGCCACTATGCTCTCAAAGTAGGTGCATAAAGGTAGAAGGTGGAGACTCAATGTAATGGTGGAAGAAAGGCCTTCATAGAAGGAAGCAGAGATTCAAGTTTCATAAAGAGCTTCCAAAAATTATGGTACTTATAGCTTTCAGTTCTCATTGCCCCTATCATCAGCATCTTGAAGTGATTAAGGTTAAAGTGAACAAACTATGGTGTACATGCTTGACGAAGTATAAGTTAGAAAACTCATGTCCCTTGTATACGAGGGCCGCTCCTCATGCTACTCAAGTTTTGTCACCGGTAAGTTCTTGTCATCGTAAGTACATGTGTATCATAGAGAACCACCAATGGGGTACCCCTTGCCCGATGATACGGAAGAATCCCCATATCAAAATGACAAGGAAAGCAGACAACGAGCATCTCAGCAATCTTCTTATTTACCATGGGAATATGGTGCTTTTTTCTCTCTTTCCTCTTTCATAATCTTTTTTTATTTTCTTTTTCTCTTTTTTTCTCTCGATATAGGACTCTTTTTTATAAGAAGAATGCTTCATAGACAGCTCATTATGGTTACGCTGCAGGTTTCCACCATGTCAGCATGGATTAGACCAGTGGCCAAGGCATTTCTCTAACACATATACATAACTCCATGGACTTACAAGCTCCCCTTTCATTTCACACCGACGACATCCATATACAAAAGAGCATGATATCAACTAGGTACAAGTGCCAAGTGCAATGTTGAAAGCTTTCCCCATGACAGCACGGTTCTGCTAATTCCCAACAAATAAGTGCAAGCATATACAACATAGACGACACAATGGTTCAAGTTTATTAAGGGCAAGAAAAGTAAAGTGTGCCATCAAGTTCGTGAGAGCTTTAATCACTAGTTTTCTCATAACAAGTTTAATTTGGAAGGTAAACAAAAGCATGAATATACTTGGAATAACATAAGATAGTAGGTAGGTATGGTGGACTCTTTGGAATAACTTGGTTTAGGGAGTTGGATGCATGAGTGGAACTCATACTTGGTTGTGGAGGCTAGCAAAAGACTGGGAGCGATAAACTAAGAGAACAATAATGGCCATAATCATGCAGAGCGACAAAACATCATTGATCAAAGCATAAAGTGATATTAAAAGTTGAAAACTAAAGGATCATAAAGGCTTATGGTGATTTGAGATAGTCATAACATGGTGTGAGCATGCACCAAGTCGACCCAAATAAAGCATCAAAGGAGAATACCACAATAGTATGCTTTAATATGCTAAAACAACGCATGATTCATCCAAGGCACATTAAGCGATCTCAATTTTTTATAAAAAGTCATGCTATAACAAAGAATACTAAGCATAAAGCCAAAACAATATCCAGCATGGCATGACAAAGCATAGGCCACAGTCAAAAATAAGCTCCCTTTACCACATAAGCATGAACTTTCCTACTCTTTTCCAAACCAAACCAAGCTATTTGCAAACCATTGTATGAAAGAGGGGGTCCAACCAATTTATTCAGCAAACTAAGAAAATCAAGCAAACGAAAAACCAAAACGAAAACGAAAAAGAAGACGCTCCAAGAACAACACAACCGTGCATGAAACAATAAAAATGAAGCTTTTGGAAGAAACCTGGGATTTTTATTGATGAAGAAGGGGATGCCTTGGGCATCCCCATGCTTTGACGCTTGTACATATTGAATATTTCTTGGGGTGACACGCGTGGCATCCCAAGCTTGAGCTTTAGTCCATCCTTCATCTCATTACTCATTCCTTCCATACACCTGAAATTTTTCCTTCATACAAAACATCACACAATCTTTATTAGCAACATTAGTGCACTCAAGATAATAGGTCTTTTAGGCTCAGTTCCAACACCAATAAAACTTCCATTAAAACACTAGCTACTATAGTAATTCCCTCAATAAGCTCAATTCCCCAAAAGAACTCAAAAAGTAACCAACAAGAAGCAAATGCAAATAATGGCAGAAATCTGTCAAAACAGACCAGCAGGTAAAGACGAATTTTTTCGAAGACCTTCTGTTGCTTAAATCAAAAAGTGTTGAACTAACGAAAGTTAGATAACAACCTGGGGAAGAAGCACAAAAATTCACGCCTCACAAATACGTACAGAGATTTTACACGAATTTTTACGATGAAGAACATAAATCTATTTAGGGACAACAACTTTTCCAAGCATTACTTCTCTCCTATTATAGGTTATTCTTGGCACAAAAAGCACACAAAAATGATAAGAAGCGGTTATTACAGAGTTAATAACTTCCAAGACTCAAATAAAACTTTTGGATTATCTCCCAATAAGTACTTTTCTTTAACGCCTTTAAGTTAGGCATGATAGTTTGAGAAGATGCTCACATAAGAAATATGAATTGAAGTAAAAGAGAGCATCAAGAAGCAAATTCAAAGCACATTTAAGTCTAACCCACTTCCTATGCATAGGAATCTTGTAAAGAAACAAGTCATGAAAGCACAAAGCAACAAGCATAGTAAAGCAAAACAAGTGCAACTTCAAGACTTTCAACATAATGAGGGGAAACTTATAATATTATAAAGATGCATAAAACCATGTTTCCCTCTCTCATAATAACTTTCAGTAGCATCATGAATAAAATTAACAATATAACTATCACATGGAACATTCTTATCATGAGCCACATGCATAAAAGAATTAATACTCCCCACATAAACATAGTCATTCTTATTAATTGTAGTGGAAGCAAATTCAACAAAATAGCTATCATTATTATTCTCATCACCATAATCATCAAATATAGGAGGCATATTATAATCATAATTAATTTTCTCCTCAATAGTAGGTGGACTGAAAATATCATATTCATTATTGTAATCATCATATATTGGAGGTGTAGTATCATCATAAGCAGTAGAATATCTATCTTCCAAAGTTGGGGAACTAAAAAGATCATTTTCATAAAAACTAGCTTCCCCAAGCTTAGACTTTTCCATAGCATTATCAATAATGGTGTTCAAAGAATTCATACTAATAACATTTCTATTAGCATGCAAATAAAGTTCCATAGGTTTTTTAATTTTGTCTTCAAACACTTCATGTCCTAACTCAAGATAAATACTATAAAGCTCTCTAATTTTGTTGTTGTTTTCCATTAAGCCTAACTAGTGAAAACAAGAAACAAAAAGACAAAATTGCAGAATCTAAAGGAAATAACTTCGAGCACTCACACTGGAGAATGTGAGTACCTTTTACCTTACCTCCCCGGCAACGGCGCCAGAAAATAGGCGTTTGCCATGGGAGGTTCTTCTTCTTTAATCCTCCGATGTGAATACCTTTTACCTTACCTCCCCGCCAACGGCGCTAGAAAATAGCTTGATGTCTACGCACTTCTATTCTTGTAGACAGTTGTTGGGCCTATTGGGTTTGCAGCATAGAAAACAAAAAAAATCCTACGATGGGAACTATACGCCAAGATCTATCTAGTAGATACAAGCAACGGGTGGATATACATCCATCGAGAACTTACCCTCAAAGACAACAAAGCTTTGTTAACGAGTTGGAACTCGTGGATGATGTAGTCGTTCACTTGCCGATCTCAAGATCGTGATGAAGTCCAGCAGGTCCGGCTCCAGCACGTCCATCAGATCCAGCTCCAGCAAGTCTAGCACCACCAAGTCCAGCACCGCAAAGCAGCGGTGCATCCATGATCGCACACACGTCCGGTACCCCGACAACCTCCGTCCCTCGCTCTAGTGAAGTAGCGGAAGCAGCAACTCCTTTACAGATAAAGCCACCGGGAACATGTATCTCGCTAATCCGAGACCATGGGGGGAAATATTAGAGGGGGAGAGAGATCCTTCACGAGGAGGTGTGAGTGTGAAGGTGTGAGAGGGGGCCTTTTATAGGAGGAGGGGAGGGTACCCCTCTGAAAGGGCATGTATGCCCCCATGTGTGGTTTTGGTAATTAATGACAATCCCTATGGACTAATGTGCAAATTGAGTTTCACTTGTAGGTTTGTCCATTTGCATCGCTTGGACCATGTGTTGGTTTCAAGGATGATGAAGAAGAAGCATCGTCTAAGGGCTTTGTGCCTATTGGAATCAAGTAGAAGAAGAAGATCAAGTATGTCTTGAAGAAGAAGAAGAAGAAGAAGATGGAGTTCCTCATGGCTATCTTCAAGACATCGTCAAGAATTGTTGTGCAAGCTCAAGAGAATGATGAAGACAAGTTCGAAGAAGATGCTTCCCCATGGTGTATGGGGGAGCATGTCTCAAGACTTCATCAAGCAAGAGCAATCAAGAAAGGTGTTCCATCTTGAAGGTGACAAGATCGTCTACATCACGCTCAAGTGGGATGCTCAAGGCAAAGGTATGATCTTGATAGGGTTTCTATTTTACTGGTCTCTTGTAGTGTTGGGAGACCGGGTTTAGGATAGATAACCATACTATCAAGAGGGGCTCTCGAGTGGGTGACTCGTTCGTATCTTTTAGTGAGAGCTCAAACCTTTGCATACATAGCATCATCTTTCTTGGTTGTTGTTTGGTTCTTGTCCATGTGAGGATCTAGAGCTTGTGGTTATCTTCATTACATGCTCTAGTTCATCAAAAACTGATTTCCCATGCATATCTCATTGCGTTTTTGATCTTGCGGGTTTTCCGGCTCCACACCTTGGGAGGTATCTCACATATATATTCATGATATTTTCTCCCTTGGTGATATCCAATATTTCCAACAAAATTGGTTTCATCTCGTTTGGAGTTCGGATGCAAAAGTTATGGCATTTCTAGTTCTGAAGTTTCTCTGACCGGAAGTACCGACCAGATGCCGGAAGTACCGCTCGGGCAGAAATGCCGCCGGTAGTACCGGTGTTAATTCCGGCCAAACTTCCGATGAACCCATTTTTGGTTCAGTACTCTCTCTGCCTGGTTTGTGCTATTTGATGGTACTTCTGTCGGTATTTTAGGCGGTAGTACGGCTAGGACATTCTTGCCACCGGTAGTTCTGGCAAAGCGGCGATAGTACCGGCCAGGCTCGCGTTTTTGGTCTTTCTCTCGCTGTTTTCTGACCGTTGGCTGGGTGCCACTGGTACTACCGGCCACCCACCGGTACTACCGGCCGTGCGCGAATCTGTGAGTAACGGGCAGATCGGGGAGCCCTTTAAAAGGAGCTCCCCTTTCCCCTTCGGCCCCAACTCTTGTTCTTCTCAGTTTTTGGCTTTCTCTCTCCTCCATTGTTGACCTTGAATAGCTTGCCCTCTCCCCTCCTATGATTCTTGCATCTTTTTAAGGGATTTGAGAGAGGAGATCTAGATCTACAAGCCCCACCAAGCCAAATCCCTTCTTTGTGAAGGAATCCTTGGGATCTAGATCTTGGAGAGTTTTGTGTTCTCCTCTTGTGTTCTTCCTCCCTTATTTCCCCAATAGCTTTTGTAGCTTTGGTGGAATTTGAGAGTGAAGGACTTGCCTCTTGCATTTGGTGCATAGGTTTGAGTTCTCCTCGGAGATTCGGCGAGTTCAAGCCCTTGGGCTTGTTTCTCTTGGGTTCTTGGAACCCTAGACGGTTGTGTGGTTGGATAGTTTACCTTTTGTGGTCTTGTAGCCTTTGTGGCATTGTTCTTGGGGCTCCAATTGAGTTGTGGAGGTTCCCCAAGCTTGTTGACCTTTTGTGGCATTGTGGAGCCTTTGTGGGGTTTCTTGGGAGCCCTCCAATTGTGTTGTGGAGATTGCCCCAAGCCTTGTACGGGTTCGGTGACCGCCCTCAAGTGTCCCATAGTGGAATGTGAGTAGGCCTTTGTGGCAAGCTCACGGGACAATAGGGTGAGCCTTTTGTGGCGTCGGTGAGTTGCGTGGCTTCGCATCCTTGGTGAGGCCTTGTGTGGCATTGGGTGAGCATAGAGCCACCACACCTCGAGGTGAGCCATTTGTGGTGTTCGAAGTACATTGCGCCCGCGCACCTCTCCAACGGAGACATAGCTTCTTTGGAAGTGAACTTCGGGAAACAAATCATTGTCTCCGCGTCCATCGGTTATCTCTCAACCGAGCCCTTTACCTATGCAATTTACATTGTGATAGCCTTCGTGCTTGAAGTACTATTATATTGCTATCACCTTGTTGCTTGTCTTGCTTAGCATAGGTTGTTGGTGCACTTAGTGAAACTAGTGGACATAGGTTTTGGCTTGATAAATTAAACGTTAAGTTTTATTCCGCATTTATTAGAGCCTAAACCGTAATATTTTTAAAACGCCTATTCACCCCCCTCTAGGCGACGTCCATTTCCCTTTCACCCTCCCAATGGCCGGCGCCTCAAGGGGTGACCCCTCACCTCCTCATTCATGTGGTGGTAACTTCCTCCACATAAATTTGCCCCTTCACATTCTCTTTTAAAGTCTCCACTTTAAATGCATTAAATTTCTCCAAATTTAATGCTCTCTCATTTAATAAAACTCTTTTATTTTTTCTATTCAAAATTTTGTTAACTACTTTAATTAACAAACATTCACATAAAACCCCTTGCGACATTTCAATATTACATGCAAAACCAATTTCAGCAATTTCACCCGAAACAGTTTCGGTGTCTATTGAAATAATTCCAGCGCTTTCTTAAATCTTTATCTGAAACATATTTGCTCCAAATGGTGTCGGTATCCCTTAAGTGTGTCACCCTATGGTTCGCAAATAATATAGACATGATCGAGACCCCTCTCAGATCAATAATCAGAAGTGGGACCTAGAGATCCATATTGACTCGTACACATTCAACGATGACTTCTGTGATCGTGAGAAACTTTAACGCTAGTAACTAAATCCCTTTGTCTCACGATATATTACATGTCCGAGATTCGATCATTGGCATCCAAATACCTAGTTTGGTCTCGTTACCGACATGCACTCTTTTCTCATTCCCGTGATATAACATTCTAGTGATCTCATCACTTGCTTGCAAGCTAACCAATGTGATATCACCGAGAGGGCTCAGAGTATATCTATCCGTCATCGGGATGGACAAATCCCACTCTTGATCCATGAGCCTCAACATAACACCTTCGTAGCACTGGACCCACCTTTATAGTCACCCTGTTACGGTGTGACGTTTGATGTTATCAAGATACTCTTCCGGTGTTAGCAATTAACATGATCTCATGGTCTAAGGACTAAGATTACTTCGTATGATGTTATAGCAATATAAAAATAATAACTTTGATCGTAATGCTATACTTCGGATGAATGTTCATCACATCGTTCCACCAATGTTGTGACCTTGTTATTAACAATATCCAATGTCCATGATCAGGAAACCTTGATCATCTTGTTAACCAACGAGCTAGATTATATTAGAGGCATTACTAGGAACTTTGTATTTTGTTTATTAAACACACATGTATCAACGTTTCCAATTAATACAATTATAGCATGCAAAATAAACATTTATCATAAACATGGAATAAGATAATAACCACTTTATTATTGCCTCTCGGGCATATTCCCTTCAGTCTCCCACTTGCACTAGAGTCAATAATCTAGTTTAAAAAACTTTGCGTATTGAACACCTATGGCTTTCTGGTGTTGCATATACGCGATTGCTAGTGGTTAACATAATCTCCAGATCTGACAGTTTCACGTCCGTGTGTATTTGCATGTCTTTGCATCTCTACGCATCACTCATTCTCAAATGAGATGGCATTGTATAAATTTGGTCCTTTGGTGAGACCTTTAGTTTGTTCGGGTTAAAATATGTTGATATTATTGTCATACAATATATCTTCATAGTATTAGCCCACTTTGAACCACACCTAGTTTGATAGAAAACTTCTTAACACAAATGCCCTCCTTTGCTGCTACTATAGCAGTCATATACTTAGCCTTTTGTTGTAGTATCCGTCACAATGTTTCAACTTTGGAACTTATGCAAATCCATCATGGAACAACCTTTCCATTACATTGTGCTACCCATAGTATAAATTGAGATAAATTTAATTTGTATCTTGTGACAAAACTAGTATCAATGTAACACTTTACAGTGAACTACCTTTAACTATTTTTCACTTATACATGGTATATTCTTAGTTCTTCCAAAGCTCATAAGAATATCTTTACTATTGTCCAATGATCATCTTATGAATAATTCTAGTATATGCTCATAACATTTAGAGCATAGGACATATCTGGATATACATATCACGGTATAATCGATCAAAATCTTCATGTGATTTTACTCACCAAGTGTTGAAACACTTGAATCTTGATACAATCCTTTCCATGCAGCAAGAACCTTTCTTGTTGTTTCCATATTGAACCCTTTCAATATCTCATATATGTATGTCTGGAAAAACCATATTAGTGCCTCAATCTATTCATATAGATATTGCTGCCTAATATTCCGGTTTTGCCCAAGTCTTTCATCGAAATCTTATTTTAATGAAATTCTTAACTTGTGTCAATACAAGATACATCATTTCCAATCAACAATATGTCCTCTACATAATGTATTAGAAATATTTCTTAGCGCTCCCACTTAATTTCTTGCAAATACAGGCATCTTCATCATCTCAGATGAATTTAAACTCTTTTAACAGTTTCATCATGGTGAAGATTCCAACTCCGCTATGCTTACTTCAACTATTGAAGTTTTCATGCCCTTTTAGCACCCTTTGAATTAATAAAACCCTTAGGACCATGTCATGTACACGTCCTAGGTAACCATTCTATTAGAAGAACCTCGTTTTGTTTATTCAACTACCATATACCAAATTATATGTAGTGGTTGCTACATTAATCCATCAAGACTAAATATCGCTATGAAAGATCAAATCTTGTCATAGTCAACTCCTTGAACATTGTTGTAAACTTCTTTTCGACATGTCGACTATTTCATAGATGTTAAACATCCATGTCTATTTCTTTATAGATCCAAACACGACCGATAGGGTTCACGCCTTTCCGGAGGGTCTTCCAAGTTTAGAAACTTGATTTCTCGTGTATGGATACTATCACAGATTCTATGACTTCTAGTCATTTTATGGAGTCAGGGCCCATCATCGCTTCTTTGCATGTAGTCGGTTCATCATTGTCAAAACAATAACGACTTGCTTATCAAATCACACTATTTGATTCTTACCGACCCACACGGTTCAATAGGAACTCCATCTCCGAGATCACAACATTTGTAATCACTGGAGCCATGAGCATTGTGGCCACCACCGGGACACTTTCCGGCGCTGCGCTACTTAGCACATATAGCTAAGGTTCAACAACCTTATCAAAGTTCTATTGTCCTCCCACTTAACTTTTCGTGAAAAAATCCTCCTCAAGAAACTTGACGTTCCAAGTAACAAACTCTTTTGTCCTCGGTGTTATGGAGAAATTTCCAACAAATACTTTGGGATAACCTACAAAGACGTGCTTATCCAACTTTGGTTGTAAACATTTTACTTATGCATAGCATACCAAAATTTAAGAAAAGACAATTCGGGTTTGATCCCAAACCATAACTTATATGGTGTCATTTCAACGGATCATGATGGTGCTCTTTTTAGTGTAAAAGCGGTAGTCCCTAAAGCTTCAATCCTTAAAACATAATGGCAGTTTTATAAATGACACCTTTGATCTTACCATGTTAAACATGGTTTGATTTCATCTCTCGAATATGCCATACTCCTATGGTTTACCAGGAAACACAAATCATGGAACAATTACTCAAATCTTAAGTGTTTTGCTAAACATGTAACTTAAATATCTTCCTTTATGATCGAATCATAAACTCTTTTATTTTCTTGTTACAATGATTTTTCACTTCATCTTGAAAGTCTTTGAACAACTTTCAAATGTTTCATACTTCTTCCTTATTAAGTAAATATATAGATATATTCACTTAAATTTCTGGAGAAAGCATATGAAGCAAAAAGATCCATCACATATGGCTACATATAATGGACTATATACATCAATATGTATAATATCCAATAAGTTAGTCATCCGTTCCTCTTTGGCCTATGAACGGAGTTTCAATTATCTCGAGGAAACTCTCACAAGCGTCAATTGATCAAAATCAAAGACTCCAAAAATCCATCAACATGGATTTTCTTCATGTTTTCTTTCCAATATAATTTAAATAACAATGTCACTTCATAAGTGATCTTTCAATCATTTGTCTTGCGACATTTTAGCAATAGTGTTTATGGATGTGATTTCTCCCACTAGACTTGTAAAAGTTCATCCATCCTTTATGGAATACGGTAATTATTTGAACAACCATTGTTCTCATAATACCGGAACAAAATAACAATTATTAAAACAAATCTTGAAGGCTAGGTTTGACGACAACGAAAAACACAATAACACTTTATTTGTTTTCGATGAACATCATCACTTATTCCCTTGCTAGTTACTTAGGCCATTGCAGTTCATGAATTGCGTTGTCCTGTATGACATTTCATACCAACCAATTTGGTATCCAATACCTAAGAACCACATTGATTAACAAGCAAGGAATAGAACCATAACATGTATATCTTCTATATACCTAAGCTGGACATTTTCAACTTTTTCTTTTCTGCCAAATATTTTATAGATTATCTTTCAACAATTCCTTTTTCTTTTAAAAGAATCTATCAACATCAATAGTGGTGTCATTCACATGACACATAGTACAAAGCGTGTATAGTCAAATACTAATACCTTTGGACTTACACTTTGAAGTGGATCACCATCATCAAATGTTTGGCATTCTTTCAAAAATCCATTCTTTAGTAATCTTTTAGTGTAGTAAACATTTTACTTACATCTTCCATTCATCATTATCATGACAACTTTCATGATCAAACTACTATAGCCTGTAAGTAAGAATCGCGAGTATAATGTTAGTTCCCAAAACCTTCTTGGGAGATCCGGATGCTTAGCATCTCCATCCTTCACAAATTCTCATACAAATGAGAACATGTATTTTGCTAAATTATACTCTATCATAATGCAACCAAAAATATTGTTTCAGATATCACAATATCTTTCACACATGATGGTTTCTGAAACAATTTTTAGCTCCTATATAATCTTGATATTAAAACAACTTTTGAATATCAGTAATCATGGAGGCAAACATGATACTTTAGATACTAACATTGGAATTCTTACTCTTGATTTAATACTACTTATTAAACTTCATGGAGTAAATAGAGTTTGCTGAAAGTTTGCAATAGGACTTTTAAAATTTAAATTGACATTCAAAACAATACGATACCAGTTCGTAAAGTAAATACCCAAAATTCTATAGTTCCATTATCTCAATTACAACTAAGCATAAGGTAGAAAATGAATGCCAATGACTACAACAAACTATGCAAATTCACTTTGATTTAGTTTATGACAAATTTGGTTCGACTAATCCAAATTAGAAATGAAATCACACTCAAAAACAACATCCCTCGTGCCTTTTTGGTGATTACATCAACCAAATCCACTACACCAAGTCCGATCATCACGTGAGTTGGTGTAGCTTCAAAGGCGAGCATCAATATGGGCATCATGTCAACTATATGACTCATGCTTAACCTTTCGATCCGTGTTCCGAGGTCATGTCTGTACATGCTAGGCTCGCCCAGTAAGAACCTTAGTATTCGCGTGTGTAAAACTATCTTACACTCATTATATGAAAGCGTAGAGTCGAGTACACCCGATCATCACGTGATGTCTCGAAACACGATCCACAAAACGGTGCATACTTAAGGAAGAACACATTTTATCTTGATATCTAAATGAGGGATCATCTTAAAATGCTACTAAAACGCCAAACTAGCAATATAAGATGCAAACATCTAATGTGTAAAGTGAGATGATATGGTCCATGCATTTGATCTCTATCATATGCATCATGGTATGATCTCTATCATTCCTTTGTGTGTAAGGCCAAGGTCTATGGAACTTACACGTTAGGTGTGTTGTAAGAGTATCTATCATACATCTACTTACAACATTACCATATCATGACACTAGCCCAGCAACGATCTAAACTAGACGCCTCTAATTTATCAATTGCAAGTTTTACGTGGCTTAGGGCTTTCGGAGATAGAACCGGTCTTACCTACGAACATGAACCACAACAAGGATAACCAAGTTATTAGCAACTCGTTGTAAATCAGATATTGACTATCGTAGGAGAGACAGACACCCGCCAGCCACTTATGCAAAACAAGTTGCATGTCAGTCGTGGAACCGGTCTCATGTACGATGACATGTAAGGTTGGTCCGGGCCGCTTCATCCCACTATGCCACCAATATCCAAAATACATAGAAGATGCAATAACATGATCATCATCGCCCACATATAAACATATGCTTACTACCCGTGCAAAGCACCTACGCATAGATCAGGCGCTGATACCACTGTTGGGTTCGCATCATAGAAAACAAAAAAATTCCTACGATGGGAACTATTCGCCAAGATCTATCTACTAGATACAAGCAACGGGTGGATATACATCCATAGAGAACTTACCCTCAAAGACAACAAAGCTTTGTTAACGAGTTGGAACTCGTGGATGATGTAGTCGTACACTTGCCGATCTCAAGATCGTGATGAAGTCCAGCAGGTCCGGCTCCAGCACGTCCATCAGATCCAGCTCCAGCAAGTCCAGCACCGCAAAGCAGCGGTGCATCCATGATCACACACACGTCCAGTACCCCGACAACCTCCGTCCCTCGCTCCAGCGAAGCAGCGGAAGCAGCAACTCCTTTCCAGATAAAGCCACCGGGAACATGTATCTCGCTAATCCGAGACCATGGGGGAAATACTAGAGGGGGAGAGAGATCCTTCACGAGGAGGTGTGAGTGTGAAGGTGTGAGAGGGGGCCTTTTATAGGAGGAGGGAAGGGTATCCCTCCCCATGGCCGGCGCCCCAAGGGGTGACCCCTCACCTCCTCATTCATGTGGTGGTAACTCCCTCCACATAAATTTGCCCCTTCACATTCTCTTTTAAAGTCTCCACTTTAAATGCATTAAATTTCTCCAAATTTAATGCTCTCTCATTTAATAAAACTCTTTTATTATTTTTATTCAGAATTTTGTTAATTACTTTAATTAACAACCATTCACATAAAACCCCCTGCAACATTTCAATATTACATGCAGAACCAATTTCAGTAATTTCACCCGAAACAGTTTTGGTGTCTATTGAAATAATTCCAGCGCTTTCTTAAATCTTTATCTGAAACATATTTGCTCCAAATGGTGTCGGTATCCCTTAAGTGTGTCACCCTATGGTTCGCGAATAATACAAACATGATCGAGACCCCTCTTAGATCAATAATCAAAAGCGGGACCTGGAGATCCATACTGACTCCTACACATTCAACGATGACTTCTGTGATCGTGAGAACCTTTAACGCTAGTAACTAAATCCCTTTGTCTCACAATATATTACATGTCCGAGATTCGATCATCGACATGCAAATACCTAGTTTGGTCTCGTTACCGACGTGCACTCTTTTCTCGTTCCCGTGATATAACATTCTAGTGATCTCATCACTTCCTTGCAAGCTAACCAATGTGATATCACCGAGAGGGCTCAGAGTATATCTATCCGTCATCGGGATGGACAAATCCCACTCTTGATCCATGAGCCTCAACATAGCACCTTCGTAGCACTGAACCCACCTTTATAGTCACCCTGTTACGGTGTGACATTTGATGTTATCAAGATACTCTTCCGGTGTTAGCAATTAACATGATCTCATGGTCTAAGGACTAAGATTACTTCGTATGATGTTCTAGCAATATAAACATAATAACTTTGATCGTAATGCTATACTTCGGATGAATGTTCATCACATCGTTCCACCAATGTTGTGACCTCGTTATTAACAATATCCAATGTCCATGATCAGGAAACCTTGATCATCTTGTTAATCAACGAGCTAGATTATATGAGAGGCATTACTAGGAACTTTGTATTTTTTTATTAAACACACATGTATCAACGTTTCCAATTAATACAATTATAGCATGCAAAATAAACATTTATCATAAACATGGAATAAGATAATAACCACTTTATTATTGCCTCTCGGGCATATTCCCTTCAGGGCCTGCAAGTAACATGTAACAGATCGAAAGTAACATGTAACAGATCTAGTAGAAGATCTAGTAGCATATTCCCTTCAAGGCCTGCAAGTAACATGTAACAGATCTAGTAGCAAACCGTGATGGCGTGGAAGAGACTAAAGTAAAACTGAAATAAAGATAGAAGCATGTTTAACAGATCTAGTAGCAAACTATGATTCAATGTTTAGAAACAAGGCCTAGGGATCATACTTTCACTAGTGAACACTCTCATATAAATATCTTCTCTTTATGATACTACTCTTAACTACTCTTCGGTTGGACACTCTAATCCATGGTAGGGCTATAACAACACACCTCAAAGTAAGCGTTTCCCATCTAAAAAACCCCACACTGTCACCTTGAGTACTAGATGAGTCCAACAAACACCACAATTTTATAAAGACATCCAACTCCAAATATAACTCATAACAAGTATTTGTAATCTCTAGCCTAAGTGCCACCATGGTGTGCACGCTGTCACTTTCACACACATGGGGAGATCAGAGATCTAATAAAGCACTTGAGTAGCAAGGTAGATCTATAGATTACAACCTCATGATCACAATATGATCATGCATAGAGAGAGATATGAACACATAGCTACCGGTAGAACTCTTAGCCTCGAGAGAGAACTACTCCCTCCTCATCATGGGAATCAGCAATGGTGATGGAGATGGCGGCGAAGATCGATGGAGATAGCTCCGGGGGCACTTCCCTATCCCGGCAGGGTGCCAGAACAAAGACTTTTTGTCCCTCGAATCTCCCCTTTGGTGGCGGCGGCGCTGCGGAACTTTTCGTGGCTGGAGGCTTGACTCTTTAAGTTTTTTGCATCGGGAGGCATCTTATAGGCGAAGAGGCAAGGTCGGTGGCCGGCCAGGGGGCCCACACCACCTGGTGGCGCGGCCAGGGCTAGGCCGCGCCACCACATGGTGTGGCCACCCTGTGGCCCCTCTCCGTTTCGTCTCCTGGCTCCGTGAGTCTTCCGGTAAAATATCAACTTTGGCTTTTGTCCCGTCCAATTCTGAGAATATTCATTTTCTGACTTTCTAGAACCAAAAACAACAAAAAACAGGCAACTGGCACTGTGGCATCTTGTTAATAGGTTAGTCCCAGAAAGTGTATAAAAAGTACTCCAAAGTTGGAACAAAACATAAGAAAGTAATTAAAACCAAGCATGGAACATCAAAAATTATGGATACGTTAGCAACGTATCACCCAGGCATGCTCTTGATTAACCACGAAATACTCCGTCAGAATAGACTTCGATGCGTTATCACGGGCAAGAATGTTGTTTAGGTTATCTCCCGCCTTAAAAGTGACTCTCTGCATGTTCGGGAGATGTAGATGCAGCTTCAAGACCGGCAGGTGGTTTTCGCCGAGGGCGAAGCCGAATATCCTCCACATCGCTTCTGGAGGAGTAACTAATGGTTGTGATATACAACAATTTTTAGCAATATAAATTGTGTCATTTGCCTATAATATCATGCTCCATCTAACTATTGCTATGCCTAATATGCATGATTACTTGTATTTATTAAATTCAATATGACCTTTGGACATTTAGTAGTTTAGGTAGAATTTTATCCCTCTTCCTTGTCTTTGACATGTGTGTAGGTGTTGATGATGATTATGGATAAAACAAAGGCAAAAGGAACAAAGAGAGCATATTATGGAAGAGTTGTAGGGACCAAACTTAGCCATCTGAGGTGTTGGAAAAGTGAATTTTTCCAACTTCTCAAAATAAAGATCCAAGATCACAAGGTTGTATCCCTCGACGATACGAACTCAACGAGCCCAAGAACACCCAAAACGGAGTTCGTGTGAAGAAATTGCGACCAAAATACTAAAAAGTACATATGATTTAACGAGCAGCTATACAACCGGAGCAATAATTTCGGCCGTATAGTTGCACCCGTATAGTTGTAAAAAGGTCGAAAACGACGGGATTTCGCCCCAAAAAAGCTCTAGAACCTTCCCTAAGTTATATGACGGTATTGGGGGAACCCTAGGGCACCCCAAGGCCTATATAAAGAGGAAGGACCCAAGGAAGCCACAATACACCATATACAAGATCTAGATCCCATCTACCGCCTCCTCGGTGGCGTCCTGCCGCCGTGCAACCTCCATAGCCTCTATAGCTCCACCAAGATCTAGATCTCCATCAACACCACCAAGCCATCTAAGCAAGAAGAGGAGGAGAAGGAGGACGCCACCATCACCACGCCAACGCCACCATCACCGCGCCGTCATCACCATCTCCATCGCTGCTACTCCTTCATCCTTCCCCACCATGATCCCCGTGATGGGTTGTAACATGGCTTGAACCCCATTTTATTAATGTTATAATGATTTGAGTAATTGAAGTGTGGTGTGTTCTTGTTAATTAATATGATTGTGCTTTCTCTTTACATTGTTCTATTTATGATATTATTCTAGTGATTGGAGATGTCCAATCCATTGTTGAGGAATTTACTAGGGATTCACGGAGTGTCATAAAACTTATCATTAGTCTCTACTCGTCCATGGGCCTGACAAGTCCATGGGTAGAACTAATCGGCTATTTGCTATAAGTGATTTGCGGAGGCAATAGCAGCTTAGGATGCACCGCCCACTACGATTTAATTTCTCAAGATCACACATGATATAGATAGGTATAGTGTCGCGAATTTCTTGACACCAAAGTGACATACGGATATCTTGTGACTAGCACACTTGCTTAGGAGTACGGTTGTCCATAGAACTTAATATCCTTGCTCTGGTTTACCTTGATTAGTCTTGTTACCTTAATACACTATTCTCTTATGGATGACCCATGTTCGAAGAGGGTGTGGACAATTTAGTTGTCTAGTTGCCACTTACCAACGGTGGGAGACAACGTTATATGAGGGACCGTCACAATTAGAGTTAACAGCTATTCCATAAGCACTTATCATGCACATCGGTATACACAACATTACTTGAGGAATCATAGCATTAATATTTCATCTCATTGCATTTAACTCTTTTCAGTTTTACTTTTGTTCTAGATTTCTTCTAGTCCTAGTAGTAGTTATTACAAAACATCTTAAATTCATTTATCCTAGCAACTTATAAAATAGGTTATTTTCAAACCATGGTTTGGGTGCGAACGTGGCCGCATTGACAACGTGGCTGTGGGGTCGTGTTCGTCGAGCTCCCATCAGGACAAACTCTTTAAATATTTGCTGCTACAAGTACTGCAATAACCCTGTTTTGGTGCAGGAACTTAGCCCATCAGTAACCCACCTCGCATCAACGTACCTCTTGATCTCATCTATGTTACCTTCGATGTCAGGCTGGTCAATGTTGAATGAAGTCTTGTCATGGCCCTTGTATATGTACTTGTATAGGTACTCGACGGCTTTTATGCTAGAGCACACCTCCACGTTGATGTGGCAGTTGAACATCTGCAGAAGGTATGGGTTATACGATACAAACCATCTATTGTCCAATGTATGTCGACGAACCTTCGCTGAATGATCGTCCTTCCTTCTTTGATAAACGTGGTATGAGTCCTTTCCCTAAACGGTGGTCTCGTTGAACTCCCAGGGTACCTGCACTTGCACGACCCATTTTGCATGCACACGTTGTTGGGATTCAAGACACCGCATGGACCCTTCATCATATGCTTCACGACCATGGCATAGAGCTATGGGTACTTATGCTTGTTTGTTAGCTCGGCGGATATGACACGGTCGTACTGCTCTAGCACAATAAGCCTGTATCTCGAATCCATGATTAGCAGGAAATGGGCATGCGATAGGCCCCTCTTATGGAATTCTACCACATAGACATACGCCTTCACAACACCTAGGATATTCTTCTTGGTCAGCATCTCTTTCATCGTTTCCAGCTTGGCTCTAAACACTCGGGCTACAAGATCAGGTCGATCCTGCGCGGTTTGGCCGGGAAACAACTCATTTTATATCTCTGGCCAATTTGGGTTACATGTCATCGTTAGGAAGATGTCAGGCTTGCCGTACATCTACACCAATGCCATGGCTTCCATATGTCTCTGCTTCATGTCTCGGTAGCCCCCCTTGAAAGTCTATGGTAGAATAGTCCTAGTGCCAATAGTGTTTGCGCGTGTCTCCCCGATTGTGATGCTATCGACAATGCCTTTATACAAGTCGACACGTATCTCTGTCTGGTGGTCTCAGATCCATTTTAATCTGCAACCCTCGATCTTTATGTACATGTCAATAGCCCATTGCTAGAATAGGCGCCCTCCATGCAGTATGGTTAAATATTGCAGGACGTGTCTGTAACCTGTAGCAGTAGTAGTCCCTGCGGAGACGCAAAAACAGCCACCCCCTTTGTGTGAAGTAAAAAAAATGAAGGTTAGGAAACATGAGGTTGTTTCTCTAAAAGAATGCACAAGCGCGATGAAATTGGTGAACCTCCATTGTCATCACGGTTCGCTCGTGGTAGTTGTGCAACATGCCACTCCACATCCTTTTTAGGGAGATTCGGATGCTAACCGAGCTCCCCCTTAGGGAAGAAGAGGGGATATGAGAGTGGGTCATAGCACCCTTGTGTGGCCTGTATGCTGTACTTTTCGTTGTTGTTCCCGTGGAGGGTAATACTGCGTTTCCACCTATTCACCAGGTTGTTTCCCTCGACCTAGATGGTAGCCACCTCGGATGAGATAGGTAGATTGTGTGTCCGTTGGTCTAGCTTCTGGTCGGTGTTAAGCTCTATCCGGTAATCCTGGAGGTTGTCCCTGTGGGCTCCCAAGCTCCTTAATTGCTCGGAGTAGGGGTTTCCTCTCATGATGTTCGTCAATTTCCGGACGAACTCCGGGTCCAATTGCTTGGTGGATTCCTTGCGATGGGTCAGGTTCGAATCATCGTCATAGAAGTACAACTGCAGATGGTCCGGATGAGAGCTTGGCCCAAAGGAATGCACATTGTGGTACAATGACCCGCTCGCATTGAATGTGTAAACCCCTGACCTCATATTTGTGTAGCTGCTGTCGAGGTTGACGCCAAGCCTTGTGAAGGAGAAGTGGCCATTGAAGAATCGAATGCTATCATGGAAATGTCGACTGTCCGCATCCGTGCTCGACCATAACCTCATCAGCTCCGGGATAGGTTCGTGTTCCTTCAACTTGACGTCTCCACCGTGACAACAGAAACCAGGGGGCTCACGCTCAAACCTCTTGGCGTTACACTCTTTGCAATTTGGGACTTGCTCCAACATGTGTGTTTCTGGGAGGTTCGAGTACACAAAGTCAAAAGGATCGGTGGAGAAGTCATCCGTTTCATCGAGGTCCACGTCATCATCATCGGGACCTACACACAATAGTGTTAGATAAGGATATTCATAGAGGATGGGTGGATATGCTGGCAGACCTACCTTCACCGACAAACATGTAGTACTCATCGTCCATGAGGTCGTCAGGGATGACATTCTCGTCCATGGTACTGCTAAGGAAGGCATCCAAGTCACCTACAACATTGTCAAGGTGATAACTATATGATTCTGGTTTAACGCGTCGAGACATAATAAGCAGGTAAAGATAGATGTATTACCGTCAGTACCAATTGTATACGCTGGTGTGCTCGTTGAAGGGGAGGCGGGAGGTGAAGAAGCATCAGCAGGTGAGGGATTTGTCCTCACTGCCGGGTTTACAGCTACATGTGGGCGCGACATTGCAATGGATTCAGGACATGGGGTGTTCCTTCTAGCCACGATATTTGCATTGCATTGAGCCCGCATAGTACGCCTCTCTTCTTCAGGTATTTCCTGCCTACGTGCTCTTCAATTTGAATTGATGGCTTGTGATTGCTCGGTTGTTAAACTGCGCCTACTATCTCTTTGACGTGCACTCTCATGTTGCCGCTCAGCAGTTGTTAGCACTCTATTTGAGCGTCTATGTGCATTAAGCTCTTGCCTCTCCTCAAGAGTTAAACTTTGTCGACGTGCTCTTTGACGGTTACGTGATGCTTGTCACCTTTGAGCTTGAATGTCTAGTTGACATACAGTTATCAAATACATAGTTGTACTACTTGGTAGTACTCATAGATGGATCATACATATTTATATCCGTTGAAAAACACTCATATTTTAACATTCAGTTTTCTGATACTCGACGCACATGCAAATGCTTGAAAGCCTTTATGTTTCGAGCTCTCTAATAATATGAATACATTTAGCTAGATTCTAAACTGATTTAATACCATACGTTTGAGATATCCCCAAATTCCACAGCCCTCAAGTCCATGTATAGGTTTTGTCGCGTTGTTGTTAAGGCATTTGGCTATCGGTACTTGAGAGAGCCAATGATGGAGAACACTGCCCACTTTTTATCAACGAGACAAGAGGGTTTTCTGGCATGCTTGGTAGCATAGATTACATGCATTAGGAGTGGAAGAATTGTGCAGTTGGTTGGCACGAACCAGGGCCGTCTCTAGAAATTGGGGCCCCCGTGCGAAACTCAAAACATGGTCCTAATTTTTTAAAAACTAGTAAAGCTTATTTCACTTAATTATAAAATAGGTATCTGCTATTTCTTACTTCCTCCAAGATCATTTAAAAATGTGTCAAACAATGGAGTATAGCATTTAAAAATGTGTCAAATATTAATTTCAATACCTTATTACGATTTGAAGCACCCGAGTCATGATTTCTCTTTATGGAAGACAAGATGCTTTATAAACCAAAAACAATAATACGTACTAGGATTGAATTCAAACACTTGAGTTATCAATATAGCTAGATTGAATAAAAAAGAAATCAAGAAGACCAATTGACCACACCTAAAGCGGCCTCCGGATCGGTAGTTGTGGCGTCCAACAGATCGGTTTTTAATGGCGGCGAGCCGGAAGCGAGCATATGGCGCTGCGGCGACGGGCGCTAGCAACGCTGTCGTCGGTGTTTCTAGGCGGCGTGAGCGGAGCAAATTAGATCGATGAATTATCTATCAAGGGCTGTTTTTTTATCAGAATGATCGGGACCGAGAATTCAGGGGACACTGGCGTGATGGCGTGTGAGTATTACGATGCGTATTGGATAACAGATTTGCTCTGAGTTTGTTATTAGGCCACGGAAGTTGGAGAACAGGGACAAGGCCTAGCTTAAAGCCCATCCTTTAATCGCTAATTCAGAAATTTTACGGATGCCTGCTACAGACTTGGGCCGCGCTGAGAACTAGGGGGCCCTAGAATTTGGGGGCTTGGCACGAACAATTCAAAAGCCATTCTACCGGGTGCACAGTCATAATCAAGGCAGTAGCATTGCATGATCTTTGAATTTGGCAATTTTTTGGCATGACAGGTTCTTGCAATGATATCAAATGTGATGCAGTGCTCTCCGATATTTTCTAGTCTTGCAGAAGACAATGCTCCAGAGGTCGACTTTCTAGCAAAAGACCACCACTACAACAAGGGGTACTATCTAGCCAATGATAACTATCCTGAGTGGTCCATATTTGTGAAAAAAATCCGCGAACCCACTGACGAGGCTGAGCGTAGGTTTGCTAAAGAAACAAGAGGCACGTATGAAAGACATGGAGCGAGCATTTGGAGTGCTAGAAACTCGTTGGACCATTGCTCGGTTCCTGCAAGAACATGGAACGGTAAGAGGATGAACAAGGTGATGACTGCTTGCGTGATCATGCACAACATGATTGTAGAGGATAAGTATGATGACATGATTCATGATCAAGATTGGAAGTTCTGTGGGGATTTGGCTGAGCCTCAGCCAGGAGCAGCAACATTCCAAGAATCGCTACAACTCAACATGGAATTTGTGACCGAACCCCATCTAGGCTACCAGTAGTTTTATTGTTAGTGTATTGAACTTTTTAATACGTAAAAAGTTATTTATATGTGTTATTTGTATGGACAATAGCTTGCGTGAGATAATAGCCCCATGTGGTATGTTTGAAGCCAAAAGATGTAAAAAATAGACTTTGTGGCCACGCATTTGCATCCGCGGCTGAAGTTGGCGGGAGAAATGTTCCTGAAAATGCTCTCCCTGTTGGGCATACGCTTCCGACGAGGGAGAACACTACGACCTTGAGCCGCTCTAAATGGAAAAATTCAGACACAGTTGATGTTCGAAATGGACCGCGCGGTTGGGATGCTCCAATGCTAGCGACGTCCGCTCATGTTCTTGCGAGATTGGTCGGAGTGACCTTTGCAAAATATTGACCCAACATGGGAGATCGAGATAAGAGCATCTTCCTTGTTTTTTATTCCCGGAGCACCCTTTTTCTACCGCCGTGCTCCATGCCTCGGAACGCCTTGCAAGCAACGACAAGTAGCTAGCCAGAGCTAGGCTCTCTCTCCTCGTCCACGCCCCGCACCCACCTCCCCGTGCACGTCTCCCGCTCCCCTCCCACTCCCGTCCACCGGCGCGGAACCCCACACGTCTGCGCGCACCTCCCCTCGTCACGTACCGTCGCTGACGCGCGGGCCCCTCCAGAAGGGACAAGCGCGCGGGCCCCGCGGGCAGCGCTCGGTTCAGCCAAGAAACGACTCCAGATTTCGCAAGCACTCGAGTCCGCCTCACCCGCAACAACGGAAACAACGGCCCTCGGGGGAAGAACCCGGCCGGAGAAAATATAAAAAAAGCGAGCCGCGCGACGGGAGCCACCACGCCATTAGTTCGGCGCTCTGCCCTGACCCAACCGCCACCCTCCCCGATCTCGCCGTGCCTGCGTGCGATCAGGCTCCCTCTCCGACCGCCCCCCGAGCCTCCGTAGGTGGAGCTTCGACTCTGCCCCCGGCGTCCCATGGTGGGTCCCGTACACCGGAGCCTCGAGATCTAGGGTTTCCGCGCCGCGGCGGGAGCGATGGGGCGACGGAAGATCACGGCGGCGGCGGCGGCGCCGGCGCCCACTCGGGGCTCGTCGAGGGGTGCGGACGGCGTCATCTCCGGTGAGATCCGCGCCTCTGTTTTTCTCCGTGTACGGCCGGGCCAATGCATTGCCAGCTTTTTTTTCTCTCGGATCGGAGGTAGCTGACACCGATTGAGAGTTGGGATTTGGAATGGAGCTGGATTGGGGATATACCCGAGGGGGGAAGTGCTAGACGTCAGGTGTTTGTCAGCGCACTGAGACATAAGGTGTACATAGTACGTCAGGCTTTTTGTTCTGTTAGCGTTTGGGGAGCGGAGAGTTCGAGTATGAGCCTATGCAATATTGTGTAACTCTGCTATAGCTTTGTACACTTGACTAGTGCGGTCGAGGTGTTAATGGTATCAAACATGTATTTATGGAAGTTAGTAGAGTCTGAATGGATGTCTATTTCCTACATTAAGTTTTTATTCGAGGTGGAGCATTAATTTAAGGATTGTGGGAAGGTAATTTAGTGTTGTCAAGGCGGCTGCAAGCCCACCTAGGCGCACGGTGCCACCCTCCTGCACTGCCACGTAGGTACCCGTCTAACCCCGCATAGGCGCTAAGTGGGGTGGAGCGCAGGGTCTTTTAGAGCAATAGAAACGATTTCTCATGTAATTGTGGCCAATGTGTTCATTACTTGACATAGTAATATTGTGGTTTCTTCAATTCAGTGATGTCTAGTGTTGATTGCTGGATAGCTGAGTTAGCTCTGTATTCCACACCATTAACCTGTGTAGAACTTGGCTGCACCGCAAATGACTTTGGTTGTCATTTATCACAACTAATATGTGAGAGAAAGCTAATCAAGCACCCCAATTTACTAGGCTATTTTTGTTTGCATGTAACTACTATATCATGTGAAAAATCCTCAAGATGTTGACTACTCCACTGCAGTGCCTTAATGGTTCATCCAATCCTCCTCATTAGCAAATGAACATTGGATAGCAGGTTGATTCATTTGCTGATGGTCATATGAACTATCCATAGGTCCTACTAGAGTCCTAGCATGTTTTTTTTTTGGCTTGCCAAATGACTGGCTAGGCAAATAATGGCATGTCTAGTTAACAGGCAAACCATTTATATTTCATATACCTTCTTTGTTTACTCATTAGAGCATGTACAATGCAGACTTATTTCTTTACTCATTAAAACATGTAGAATGCAAGTGCTTAAAAGAGGTGGTTAACAAAATACAGTCTTTTCTCGCCACATATGATAGCATTGGTGCTTATTTTGAAGGAGGGGCTTGGTTAGGCACCAATTCTCAGAAGGTGCTTATGCATTTAACTAGCACTAGTTATAATATATAATAAATCATCTAAGCACCTGCAAAGAGGCGCTTGTACTGAAGAGATGCTTAATGATGTGGCAATTTTCTCTCTTTGAGCACACGCACATAAGTACCTTGCATTATACTCGCCCTTAGTTGTCATCTAGTATCTTCTACCTGATACTTGTTGCTTTTGTAACTATGTCTTAGTTTCTGAGCTTTGTACAGCTGTATATTGTATTTAACCAATTTCAAGTTGACATGTGTTTCTGTATACTGATTTATTTCTTTATTTTCAGAAATCCGGGAGAAACATAAATTGGAATTGGAGAATTTGACTCTTACAAAGCACCCATTCAGGACATTGCACTTTTTCATGTTAGCTATGTTGCAATACTTGAAAAGATTAGCAACATATATCCTGAGTAAAGGTGCTTTGTTTGTTGTCCTGATTGTTTTGGTGGTAATTCCTGGGGTTACACTTCTGGTTACAGATGGTTTGCACAAAAAGGTGTGCTACATTACTTGCTAGGGGCAACTTTATTACATATTTGACTTGCGTTGTTATGAGTAGACTGACATAATAACACTAGACAGTGTATGTTGTAAACTATTTGAGTGCTAATGTTCATTGTCTGATCTCTATGCAGCATGTGCAGGAGTTCCTTAATTATGCTAGATTTGTGTTGTGGTGGGTTTCACTAGGTGTGGCCTCGTCAATCGGACTAGGTAAGTGTTCTTAGATCTCTCAAGATCATTTAGTCCAATTATATATAGAAAAGGAAGCACAGATGAATATTGTGTTAATTCACTCCATTACTGTTCCACTTTAGTCCTAGAAACGCTTTACCTTTTATTGTTAAAATACACAGTCAGTAAACATGGCCAAAGCATCTACTGGGCTTGAATTAGTTAGCTGAAAATAATTTGGAAATGGCTCATTCTTTATTTTTTATTTCTGTAGTTATTTTTTTGACAGCTCTTTACTTATTTCTATGTTCATACAAAATAATTATCACCCTCCATAATATGAAATGTTGACCTTATTATACCTCGAGGGAAGTCTCAAGAAGGTTGTGCACAAAGAAAATCTCTAAGGGTGTGTTTGGTAGCCCGGTCCAACCGAAATATTCTCATCTCAACCGAGATTTCTAGTGATTCGGGTGTTTGGTAGACCGGTTTTCTGACCCGGGCAGTGCCCACCTCGCATGGAAAAGGGCTCTCAGCCCTGCCCGGTAGAGAAGCTCAGATCTGAGCTTCGCTACTCGGCAGGGCCGGACTCGCCCGAAAATTCCCCCCCGCGTGCCTGCGCCTGGGCTCGAGACCACAGGGGTCACAGCCCCGCCTTCTCATTTTCCCCCAAAACCGTTCTCTGCCACATCCCGCAGAACACCTCCGCCGCCGCCCTTCCATGATGCCGGTCTTCGCCACCACCCTTCCTGACGAGCGCGGTCGCCTCCTCCTCGACGAGCAGTGCCGCCGCCCTCTCCTCGGCCAGCCACGACGCCATGGCCGCCACAGCACCACCTCCTGGATGCAGGCCGCCGCCACATACTCGATGCAGGCTGCCACCCTTACTCCACGACGAGCGTGGCCTTCTCCACCACCCTTCCTGACGAGCGCGTCCGCCTCCTCCTCGACGAGCAGCGCCACCACCTCCTCGGCCAGCCACAGCGCCGCCGCCTCCTCGGCCAGCCACGACGCCACAGCCAGCCACAACGCCAGCTCCTCGATGCAGGCCACCGCCGCCGCCTCGTCGATGCAGGCTGCTGCCGTTGCCCTTCCTCCATGACGAGCGCGGCCAGCCACGGCCGACACCTCCATGGCCAGCCACGACGCCAGGTCGACGCCTGCACGGCCAGCCATGGCCAACACCTCCACAGGGACCCGATTGTGTTTCAATTTTATATTTGGGGGTCATTATGCAAACTTTACACCTCCTCAGCATCTCTCACCACATACAACCCGCCAAACAAAAGACACACTCAGCTTGTCTCAACAAACACGATGTACCAAACACGTGAAAAAATCTGAGTTCACCTTAGCTAGGGTGAGCTTGTATGAGGATAGATAGCTATTCTCCACTGGCCCGGGCTACCAAACACACCCTAAAGGTACAGCATCGCCAAGTTATATAGTAGAGTTAGGAGTTAATCTGACATTTACAGTGTTGGGACTAAGTTTCACAATGACTAGTGCGTGCACCAGCCATCTTGGAGGTTGACTACTGCATGATATTATCATTCATGGCCTTCTCTTTTGCACCTGAAGACGGATATTTTTGCTGTATTCATGTTTTTAGTAGCATATGCGTCAGAATTTCAGATGATTTCATGCCATCTTTTAGGCAAACTCCTAATTATTAGGCTACTTACAAATGATAAAGCCTATACCATGTTTAGTTAGTTTTGTATGCTCACTTAATTAGCAGTTGTCTAATACTATAGCCTCAGAGGTTCGCCTCTATCTATGCCAACACTAAAAGCAATGAATGCATGCCAAGTGTTAACGTTGAAAAGTGAAACTTCAAAGTTTATTTTGTTTGTCTGGAGCAAGGAGTTTTTTTTTAATGGAATTAGCGTTTGAAATGCAGGTTCAGGTTTGCATACATTTGTGTTATATCTTGGGCCCCATATTGCTCTCTTCACTATTAAGGCTGTTCAATGTGGTCGGATTGATTTGAAGACTGCTCCATATGATACCATACAGCTTAAACAGGCACCATCATGGCTTGATAAAAAGTGTTCGGAATTTGGATCGCCAATGTACCCTGCATCAGATCATTCAGTGATGATCCCGGTCTTTGATTTACTCCCTCAGGTTCAGTTGGAAGCTGTTCTTTGGGGTATCGGGACAGCACTTGGCGAGCTCCCTCCTTATTTTATATCACGAGCTGGTAATTGTGCAATGCATTTTATTCTGAAGAGTACTTATATGTCTTTGGATGCTTTACATCTGTACATCATTATTCGATCTATATGCAGATAATATTAGTTCTTTCTGTATTGTTTCTAAACCGACTTCCCTTGAACACTGTCTGATGGTGTCTACTTTTGTACTCTATTACGTAACATGTGGGCCATCATTATTATACCCACTTACCTTTTGACTTGTGGCCTTTCATAGGTACCTAACTCCACCAGCTTCAGTAATATGCATATTAATAGTATGCACTATTGTTTATTTTCCTCTCTTCCATAATCTTAAGACTCTTTGTCAAATCTAGGAAAACCGTACTGGTTTCATTCTTATCAATGGGATACAAAACAGCTTTTGAAGCTGTTACTTTATCACTCTCCATAGTCACGTCTGATGTAATTCTTTATTCTTTATTCTGTTTACTCATTTTCCTTGACATGCTGGAGTTAAATTTTTAAGGGCCATAAACTAGTGATATGGATGCATATTAAGTTATAGGGAATAATTTGTAGCAAAACATAGCTTGTGCGTTCTTGAAATCTGCAGCCTTCATTATCTCCAGCTTCGTCTTTGTCAAGCTGTCCATACTGAGTAAATGATATCCCATGTTGCAGCTCGATTGTCAGGAAGTGAGTTAGATGCTGTCAAGGAGCTGGATGTTGCTCCTTCAACAGAAGATGGTGCAATTGCATCCAATCTGAATCGTACAAAACGCTGGCTTCTTTCTCACTCTCAGCACCTCAACTTCTTCACTATCTTGATACTTGCTTCGGTTAGTGGTCTATACCATCTCTGACATCCTATCGTGTCAACACACATGAGCAATGTTTTTAATACACAAATAGTACTCCCTCCGTCCTGAAAAGGGTGTCTCAGATTTGTCTAGATTCACATGTATCTATACACTAAAACCTGTCTAGATACATATGAATCTAGACAAATCTGTGACATCCTTTTTAGGACGGAGGGAGTACAATTAATGAGTTCTGTCAAAATGCATGTACTGTTTGTTTACTGCATCTTGTTAAAATTATGCTTCCGAAGTGGATCGTCCATGTAGTTTTTGCATATTTTGCCTTCAACTCTATTTTTCTATTTGGTGCATAAAATAAGTTAATGGAATTTCTTCTATGCTGAAGTTAATCTCCAAATACTAATATGCAATGGATATATAGTTTTTACCATATGGTTTTATTTCCTTTGTGTTTCCTAGGTTCCAAACCCGCTTTTTGACCTTGCTGGTATTATGTGTGGTCAATTTGGCATACCCTTCTGGGAGTTCTTCTTTGCAACTTTGATTGGGAAGGCCATAATCAAGACTCATATCCAGGTTTTCCATCTATCCATTATTTTTCTTGATGTTACTTTTCTTTTCGATTGGAAGCACACTCTTCATTACTTTTTGTCACCTTTACTTGTCTTCCAGTGATTTAGTATACTGGTCTGCGTTAAGTTTCTATTAGACAATCATGTAGTAACTTCATTATTTCGTAATATTTTATGGTGCAATTTATGTGACCATGACTTCTCCTTTATGTTATGTCCAGTTAGAACCAGACTCTTGAAATCTTGCATAGTGTCTCAACCAAAAGGCCATGCCTAATTTTAATTGCAACTCACATGGCTACATTGGTTATCATTTGTAATCTCTGCAGAATATGGTGTGAGTTATACTGGAATTTTCACTCAATTTTTTTTACCGTGATCAAATAATGAGTTCACCAATGTTTGCATGAAACGGTGCTTTGGTGTACTTATTATAATACAGACCACTTATCTATTTTTCAACGTAATGCTTATTTTAGTTTTCTTGTCTCAGTAGAACATACAAAATACGAGTGATATAATATTAATTATTTTGTGCTCCTCTTATTGATGAAATCAAGCAAAGTAGTTGGAAAACTATCAATTTGCAACTACATTTAACTTATCATTTTAGTTTATTGTTAGATTGCCACCTTATTATTTGGTGGATTGACATGAATATTTGCAGTCTCTCTGTACTGACGCATGAATTTTACCTTCTGACTTCTTCAGACACTGTTTATCATCTCGTTATGCAACAACCAACTCTTGTACCTTATGGAAAAGGAATTAATCTGGATCTTTGGCCACATTCCTGGGTTTTCTGCCAACTTGCCATCTGTGATTGCCAAACTCCACGCTGCAAAGGAGAAGTATTTATCACCACCGGCGTCATTCTCACCATCTTCACAAACTGAGGTTGGTACCTTCATTTCTATGTCATTTGATTTGAGAGCTCTCTAGACATATGTTTTTGTTTCGTTTTCTCTCTTTTATTTGTTTATTGATTTTGTATATCTAATCATGTGACAGGATAAACAGTGGAATTTCTCTTTTGCATTTATCTGGAACACCGTAGTATGGCTCGTGCTGATGAACTTCTTCATTAAGATCGTCACATCAACAGCTCAGGATTATCGCAAAAGGCAGCAGGACATAGAGATGGAGCTCATTACCGATCCCTCGTCCCTGAGCCATTCTAAAACTAACTAATGAAGAAAGTTGTTGTATTTATTCAGACGCAAGTTGTGAATGTTCTCCTCAGTAGCCTTGACGCCTGGCTAAGCCCTATGCAGATGGTACCTGCGCTGGTAGAAGTTGTATTCTTCTGTACAGTGAACAGATACATGGGCCTCCTAACCTGCCCCAAGAGATGGCCGCAACCTTTTGTCATTGTGCCTCTCTAGAGGCAGTTCCTCGAGGAAGAATCAGTCCTGTTATTCTTTCAGACGCCAACTTGGGTGACACTTATAGGGATTTGTTTTAGCACGATTGCATTACTGAGATGTATTACTGGTACTTTCTTTTACCTTCCTATTTTGGAAATACGGTAGCCAATAGGGCGCCTGAGAATATTCCAGTGATGTGTTTTGTTGTCAATATGCAAATGCATATTCGCGATTGGAGTGAGCTAGATCAAATGGAACATTATGACTTCAAATTATTGCCTGGCAAATAAAGCTGCTGATATCGAGATTGCAGCATTTCTTTATGGTGCCCTAGAAGGCTAGAACTGTGTCATAAGCTGATAGTACCTTATGTCTTGCCCAAGTTCAGAAGATACTTGTCGTGCTCGTCAATCACGTTAGCTTAGATTTGTAGTGTATTTTGTCCTGTAGCTTGTGAATTGAATTTTCAGCAAAACGAATACCCTGACTCTCAAAGAGGTCAGGTGTGCGGTGCGATTACACCTCAGCAAGCCGATCTAAGTGAAATGCTAGTGTAACCTCTCTCTGTCGTAGTGCTGTCTTGGGAACTTGTTCCAAGAAGTAGTACCTTTGGCGAAATCTAGCAAGTAGTATTACGGGACCTTGTTCCAAGAAGTTGTACCTTTGGCGAAATCGAGCAAGTAGTATTACGGAGTTACCATCCAAACGGAATGGTCGTGAGCAGTTGGGTCCGAGTTATCATCTTGGTCGTGCTTCTTGCTTAATTGGAAAACTCGCTGTTCTGGAGCAGGACTCCAATCCAAGGCTGGCAGCTGGGTCGTCATGTACAATCGAAACTGACACGAGAGTGACAAGGGCAAGTCAGATTGGTCGATGAATTTGTTCATACCTGAGTTTTCTCCATCCATCCATCCATCCATAATAAAAAACAAAAAGTTTCATCCAATTTTTCTTTGCCGTGCCCGGCTAGCTATCGCCAATCGAGCGGCGGAGGAGAACTGGGGAAGGTCCCCATCGCGGCGTCGCGAGGACTCGAGACGCGAAGGAAGCCACCCACCCCCCCCGCTTGCCGTGCCTCTGCATATATTACTAGAGACGACGACAAGGACAAACCATAGAATAGTGCCAGGAGTCCAGGACCCCCTCTAGCTTAAGCCTTAACCCTCCTGCCGTCTAATCCGCCATTGGAGATTGGAGCGAGGACGGACGACCAAGGGAGAGCGGCGGGTTTACAGCGAGGAGTCCAGATGGCGGTGCCGGTCGCGGCCGCGGCGTCGGGCAATGTGGTGGAGTTCATCCGCGCGCGGAGCGACAAGCGGGAGTACCGGCGCGTGGTGCTCCCCAACGCGCTCGAGTGCCTCCTCATCAGCGACGCCGAAACCGACAAGGTCCGTCCCCCCGTCCCGGCGACTCCTCTCTCGCTCGTCCCCCGTGCCAGCGTCGCGGCAGCAGAGAATGCTCGCCGCCGGCTGATGATTCGATCGTTCACGCCTGATTCATTCGGGGTTCTGTTTTCTGTGCGCGCAGGCGGCGGCGTGTATGGAGGTGGGCGTGGGCTCGTTCAGCGACCCGGAGGGGCTCGAGGGCCTCGCGCACTTCCTCGGTGAGTTCTCACTCCCCTTCCTCCTCGTTGTCGCCCGCCGGCCATCTCGCTCGGGCGAGCGCGGCATCTCATCTGTTGCGTGCGCGTGATCTAACTAACCACCGGATTCCTGGAGCCGGTGGTGGTAGTGGTTGGGTGGGGATTGTTTGTTCGTTGGGAACACCTGGGCTTTGGCCCCAGCGCGGTGCTCCTGCCCCGCGATTTGCTCTCGAGCCTCTCGCTTTCGGGATCCGGCTGGGTTCTCGAATTTTGTCTCGATAGAATCAAGAGAGGCAGGAATGCTTTGTCTCTTTGGGCTTTTCTGGGTGCCAATGATGAAATTGCAGATTTGCAATCGGGTCAATGGATGTTCCTACTAGCAGAGCAAGGACAATAGTACAGCCAGCTGCTGGCTATAAGCCAAGTGCCATGTCATCTATAGCCAACTTAGAGTTAGCATGTATAATAATAAGCTACAAAAATATAGTACTTTTGTACTACATGGCTCATCTTTCACTCTCTCAAAGTGCCTAGAAGCACGTGCTAGAGCTGGCTTTTGCATAAGAGCCCACTCTTCTTCTCTCTCCTCTTCTCTCTCTTCCAACTAGGCAAGGAAATAGTATTTTAATCCTTATAGCCAGCTGACTAGGACTTATTGTACTTGCTCGTAGTGGTACTACTGTACAAAAGTTGAGCCAGTGATTGGTCGAGTGTCTCCAGACGTGTTCTGACCGTCCGATCACGCCCTCGACGGTCCAGAGTAAAGGGCCTGGCCAGAATGTGCTGCGACTATTTTCCCCCCATCGCAGCGATAAGGGTAGCGGAGTACGATAGCCCGCTAGCCGTTCCATTTACTGCAACATTTGCAACTGATGTTGCTTTTCTTCTTAAGTGTCAAACCAAAATCCGTTTGATAATTAATGTCAGTACAGTACTGGTACTATCATTATGCGTATAGGCCCATGTGGAAGAAAGGACTGCGTTTATTGAACGATCCAACAATTTCATGTGAGACACGAATTTGGTTGGCCGGGCTCCACCGCTCCAGGATATGGGAGCCTGTCTGCTAGCTGGACTGTGCCTCTGCACGTTGTTGCACAGTAGGCTCCTTGCAGCTTGCTCAGTGCTCACTCCACGAGTCCGTGTTGATCTTTTGTCTGGCCTGTGATTTCTACCCATGACTGGTAACATCACAAGATAATTCTACTCGATACACATTCGGGGAGCAGTACCAGTTTTTTTTGCATGTGAGCTAACGTGCTGGGCTTATATTGCAGGAAAAAACTCAAAATGAAAAGTCGATTTTCTGCGTGACACAATACTCTTGCAGTTATTTTTTTGGGTCCAGTACAAAGTACAGTAGGATGTAGAATAGTATGTGTCGAATCTACAAATCTCAGACTTCTAGTTGTAAGTAGTGTGGCCAGGGTTAAATATGTTGGAGTCGAACACTATATATCTTAAGCCTCCTATGTACGATGAGGGGAATACCGCAAGTTTTAACTAAGAAGACATAGCAACAGGCTCGCAAGGGGGATTCGCCGAGTTTTGCCGGCCGGTGTCGGGGTATCAATGGAGGATCACTTCTAGTCCTATGCCCCAGAGATACAGGAGTGTCGCCGTACCTCATTCACAAATCATGTAGTGTCATCTTGGTGTGAGTGCGCGGTCCTCAGTAGATCATAGTGCACCGGCAATTCTAACATAGTAAAAAATTTGTATGGAGAAAATGATTACCATGATCACACTTTGGTTGCATCAAATCAAATTTTACTCTCTGTTAACCATTTTTACGTTTTCCTTTTGTTTTGATTTATTTCTTACCATGGACTTGCTTGCAGAGCATATGCTATTTTATGCCAGCGAGAAGTACCCTGGAGAACAAGATTATACAAAATATATCTCAGAGGTACCTTCTATTAATCATCTCCAAGAAAACATTCAGCCCAGTTTCGTTTCACCATATGTTCGCAAGTACGCACTTGATAGCAGGTTTGTAAGAGTTTTCACCCAGGTCTGCATCATATTAGAAGATCCTGAGCCAGTCAGAAAATAACACAGAAGATGAACAAGAAAGTAAAAAAGGAATATGTTAGGTCCAAGTGGCGCATTATGACTGACATAAGTGCTCCTCGTTTAAAATAAAAACTGACATCAGTCCTTTGCATACATTGTGCAAAGGTTATTGCACTTGTACACTAGCCCACTTGCTATGCCATTATCATTGAGAAGTGTGGACAAAATGATATCTATTTAACATAAACTGTGGACTGTGGTCATGCTTTCTCAGTTGAAAAAACTCTGTTCATGCGTAAGGCCCAAACTCCAGCATGCAGCTCTCTGAAACCAAATACACCCAGGGACGGATCCAGGTTCTCGAGCTTGGGTGTTCAAAAAGATTTTTTTGTAAAAGTTAAAGAAAAAATACTACAAAATCATAATATCTTAAGTTTAGATTGATGTTAGGTACCTGTTTTGCTCAAACTACAACACTATTTCTACATACACCTGTTATGCATTATACATATGATTTTGTTTGCCAAAAAAATTGGGTGTACAACCCATGACCCTATATGTATCCGTCCATGAATACACCTAGCTCTTATGCTAAGGTGCATAATCGCCAATATGCTATGGCGCTGTGGTATCATTACAGGGCATGAGGAATGCTGTACAGAAAATTATTACTATATAATCTTCCGACTAGGAACAACTTTGTGATCCTATCATAACTCTGTAAATGAGTCCGCTCCTTCTATGATTTTATTATACTGGAACCCTGTCAGTATAATTCATTTGGAACAGCTTGATTTTTTGTTAATGCTTGGAAGTTACATGCAATGTTCTTGGACTATATGTTTTTTTTGAGTATTTATGTATGTTGTGAAAAATATCAGCACGGTGGTTCTTCCAATGCCTTTACATCCTCCGAGACAACAAATTTCTATTTTGATGTTAATGTGGACAATTTTGAAGAAGCCTTAGATAGGTAAACTTTCTTGTAGTATTTTGTAAGACAATGCTTGCATGTTGATTAAGGTTATGATTTCTGTGCTGCAGATTTGAATTATTTTTAAACATGAAATAAGGACGTGGTTTCTGTTGTGCAGATTTGCCCAGTTCTTCATTAAGCCACTGATGTCGCAGGATGCTGTTCTTAGAGAGATCAAGGCTGTTGATTCGGGTGAGCGGTTGCTCTGTAACATCGATTTCAGCTTGTCATGATCACTTCATATTTATACTTGTCTTACTTATTTAGGGCAGTAAGAAACACATTCTGGCTGACATTATGTTTGGTTGTTTTTACAGAACACAAGAAAAATTTGTTGTCAGATGGCTGGAGGATGTATCAGGTACTTAAAAAGTCTCAACCTTCGTAGTTAGATACATCAGATATTCCATCTTGCAACACTGTGTATCTTCTTTATAAACTGCAATGGCTAATGGTTCAACCTCCAGATAACCATATTCGGCACGTTATAAGCCTGAATTATACTCAGAATGCCATTCACTTCCGCATCTAAGCCTTATTTATTCGCAGAAATTGCTGACAACTTTAGCCCTGTACTCTTACTTCAGTTTTGAATCTTTTTTCCACAGCTTCAAAAGCATCTGGCTTCAAAAGATCACCCTTACCATAAATTCAGCACTGGTACGAAAATCCTGATGTTCAGATCGTGCTAATACTATCCAGCTCATTGTGACTGTTGTTTCTGTATTGCTGTACTACTGAGGATGTAAAACAACAGTATGTTTCTTTTGTTGTGTTCCACCTATTACTATATCTATCAGATGCAGAGATCACATTTTAAATTCACGTCGAAAGAATGTTGAATAATTAAATTGTTCATGCATATATATGTTTATATCTTGCTGTGCATCCCTAATAAAAAAGCTTCTTGTGGAGTTTGAATCTTATTTAAAATTATGCTATCTAATACATCAGGAAGTTGGGAAACATTGGAGACTAAACCCAAAGAGAGGGGCTTGGACATCAGACTTGAACTTCTCAAGTTTTACGAGAAATATTCAGCAAACCTTATGCACCTTGTTGTTTATGGAAAGGGTAAATATTACAGGTAGTCAATTCTGGCATACCTAAACCTATTTGTTACTGATAGTAAAATGATTTTGTAGAGAGTCTTGATTGCATTCAAAGCTTAGTCGAAAGCTTGTTTAGTACCGTAAAAAACACTGACCAGAGAAGCTTCAAATGTCCAAGTCAACCTCTTGCAGCAGAACATTTGCAGGTAACTTCAAACAAACACCAATACACCTAACTAAAATAAAAGAATGGCAAATGATTTTGGAATTTAGCATATTTTCTTCGTTGTCATGCAGCTTCTTGTTAAAGCAATCCCGATAACAGAAGGCGACTACCTAAAAATATCGTGGCCAGTTACACCTGACATCCAGTTTTACAAAGAAGGTCCTTGCCGTTATCTCGGCCATCTCATTGGGCATGAAGGCGAGGGATCCATCTTCCATATTATAAAGGAATTAGGCAAGTTAATTTCAACAGTATATTGTTGTAAATATTCTTTTGCTGGCATTATCTGCCCAAACATTGGTCCTTTTTTAGTTTCTTGTGTCAACTTTGTGACCTGTGACATGTCCATTTTTTACTACATTAGGATGGGCCATGGACTTGTCCGCTGGCTCTGGCAGTGACAGCACTGAATATTCGTTTTTCTCAGTAAGCATGAGGCTCACTGATTCTGGCCATGGTAACTTTCCATCTTCATTCTGTTCTCTTGGAAGTGAAACAACCATTTCATTTTGTGATTTTAAGCATATTTCGGTATTATTTTGCAAGTACCTTATGTGCACATACAATGATTTCAGAACACATGGAGGATATCATTGGATTGATCTTCAAATACCTCCACCTATTAAAAGAAGATGGTATCCACGAATGGATATTTGATGAGGTAACTGGCAGACACATCATTTATATAATCATCATGCGAAGTTATTTGATGGATTATGATTCTAATATGCAGTTACGTTCATTATTTAATGAACATTGTACCTGTGGACTCTGATGTGTAACAAAACGAGCTCATTGGGTTTAACTTTTATTACCCAAGGTTGTTTGTTGCCACAATTCGTAATGTGAATTTTTGTGCATGTCTTAAGTATAGTGAAAAGCATTGCATTTAGTTACACATATGTACATGCTAACATGTTTATTATTATCTAGCTTGTGTCAGTAAGTGAAACAGAATTCCACTATCAAGACAAAGTTCATCCAATCAGCTATGTGACAGATACTGTCTCAAGCATGCGGGTACATTTCTCTAGAGCTCATTACATATTTCAGCAGTTACAAATCCTTGCAATCAATAATTTTGAATGCTAAATTCTGATATATATCTTGGGGAGATGTTTGATGAATGACAATTTCAAGTACCAATACTCTAACATCTAGGATTTCAACGGGTCCAGAATCTGTTGAACTGCACCTTTTTCTGTGCTTCAGTACTGTCTTCTTTCTTCTATTTGAAATACTTGCAAACTGGCTTGCAGTTATTTCCACCAGAGGAATGGCTGGTTGGAGCATCATTGCCGTCGAAGTACGCACCAAGTAGAATAAATATGATACTTGATGAGTTGTCACCTGAAAGAGTAAGGTATGCTTACACAGTGTGCATGATTGCTTTTATTATTCCTGCTTCCATACGCATCATATCTTCAATGTCAACATGTAAAGGCATATATGCAGATGTCTGGCGTTAGAAAATTGCTAGCTGATACCGTGACTCATCAATAAAGAATTGGGCACGGCCTTACTTCATATCATGAACTTACTATTTTGCTGATAAGTTTATGCATCAAATCATGTGTAGATATGGACTTCAATTAGCATACAATGCTAAGCTAACTATCATGCATTTATTCTTACTATGCAATACTATTCTTTGTCTCTAGAATACTCTTCGAGTCTAAAAAGTTTGAAGGATCTACTGATTGTGCTGAACCATGGTACAATACATCATATTCTGCTGAGAACATCACTCCTTACATGATACAGGTCCCCCCCCCCCCTTCCCACCCCCAACATGCACATATAGACACTAATCTGATGTTCAAAAAATTATTTTATTTTAAATCTTATGCCTCTGTTTCTCAGCAATGGATTCAAAAAGCTCCTACGGAGATGCTCCATCTCCCAAAGCCTAACATTTTCATTCCAAAGGATTTATCTCTGAAAGAAGTGCAGGACAAGGTAAAATTTGGAGCTACTTATATGTTCTGTGTTCACATTAGCGCACTTTATATGAATCTTCTAAAACTTCAAATAATCACATTAATTTTGATAAAACATAACTGTCTCACCAGGTTATATTTCCGACAGTATTAAGGAAGACACCGCTTTCACGGCTGTGGTATAAGCCCGACATGTTGTTCTTCACTCCGAAGGTTTACATTATAATTGATTTCCACTGCCCATTGTCAAGCCACTCCCCCGAAGCAGCAGTATCTACAAGTCTCTTTGTTGATCTGTTAGCCGATTACTTGAATGCTTATGGTAAGAATTAATTCTTATATTATTTGAATAACATATTTTACCATACTGACAGTCCATCTGGGGATTGCTCCCTCCAACTTTAAGTCCAAAATATACACTCTCAGTTAGTTTGTTCCTTTTGCAGCTTATGATGCTCAACTTGCCGGTTTATTTTATTCGATATATCTTACTTCTACTGGATTTCAGGTTCTGTTCTGTTACCATGTTCCTTCCTGTTTCCTACTAGTGTTCCAGACAGATACATTGCTCTTTTCATGCTGTATGTATGTGGTTTGAATTCCAATTCAAATATTTTCCCTGTCTATTTTTTAAGGTCTCCCTAGGTGGTTATAATGACAAGATGAGAGTTCTTTTGCATGCCATACTGAAGCAGATAGTGAACTTTGAGGTTAAACCGAACAGGTTTTCTGCCCTGAAGGTGAGATGTGATCTTCGTGTTTCCTTGTCAGTTGTCATAATTTTACATGGGCTCATTTATATTTATCTGGTCCCTTTGTCATCAACTTTGTGTGGATCAACTTAAAAGACCATTGAATTTCATTTTCTTAAACACTGGTCATCTATTGACTTGCAACTGATAGATGATCAAAGCTAAGGTATGTCAAATTTTAAGCCGTGCACATGATATTGCTTGAACCAAAAGCATAAAGGTTTCCACAACACTCCACACACATAATATGATTGTTTGCTTGCGTCTTTTGCAACATACCCGTCCGAAGTTTTTTATGGCAACCCCTTACCAAACACGTAGCTAAATAAAAAAGATTTTGGAGCCTACAGATTCATTTCAAGTACATTAATCTAGATATATACCTAGAAAGTCAAAATTTATTAAAAAATCACAATTGTTCAGACTCAGCGTTGTGCTTACATTGTAATCCAGTAATCTTAATAATAATATCAGTTAGGATTTATTATTTTAGCACCAGTAGCACATTCTGTGGAACGGTCAAACTCAGTATAATTGCATGGTATAACTTAGTAAGTGACATTTTGTTAGGTGCAGTTATCATGACGTACTGATTATGATAAAACTAGCATACGAGGGTTTGACCCTTTTGGGCGAAGCAATTACGGAAAGCCCAAAGGAGGTGCTACCAATGCATGCTCATTATCCCAACTGGGGTTTTTCCTTGCAGCAAATTTTGGGCAGGGTATTGCAAAATTTACTTATCAAGTTGTGGTAATACTATGGATCCTCATGATGGTCGATTTCAGATCATGAAATATTATTTCCATTCAGATTCTTAATTGGTGATTTCTTTCATGGCTAACTTTTTACCAACATCTTACCATCACAGGAAACTTCTGTTAAGGACTACCAAAATTTTAACTTCAGCCAACCCCATTCTCAAGCTTCATACTATCTCTCATTAATACTGGAGGAGAAAAAATGGCCATTGGTCGAGAAACTTCAAGCTCTTTCTAAGCTTGAGGCGGACTCTCTGGCGAAGTTTGTGCCACACTTGCTATCAAAGACATATTTGGAATGCTATATTCAAGGTTTGGTTAATTTCATGTTAATCACCGAAATGTATTTCCAAGGACTGGAATGCAAAGCCAATTATGCTTATCATTAAAACTTCCTGTAGGGAACATTGAACCAGGTGAGGCTGAGTCTATTGTCCAGGAGATTGAAGATACTATATTTAATACCCCCAGTTCTTTATTCAAATCCATGTCTCCATCACAATATCTGATCAAAAGGGTTATCATGCTTGAAAATGAGTTAAAATGCTACTACCAAATCGAGGGATTAAATCCGAAGAATGAGAATTCATCGATTATCCAATATATTCAGGTATACCCCCCCCCCCCCCCCCCCCTCTTTTAATTTAATGCAGGTAATGTTATCCAAAGCGGCTACCTGTCAGTGGTAAGTACCTTCTAATGTTTGTTGCAAAACTAATGATCACCCAACCTGTCATTAATCGGCGATCCTGCTTTCAGCTAATTATTGGTTATGATCAACCTACTTTTTCGTGCTTGAACAGTTATGTGTGGTATGTCTTACATGCGAAATTGTTGCCAATTTCTCCAACTAAAACATTATTGGATTTATAAGGTAGACTGGATTTATCTGAGGAATAAATCATTTCTCCAAACGTTTAAAATGTTCATATGGACTGTGCCCTGTAAAACAACTACTTATATCTCAAAGATTTTACTTCGTTTTTTTCATTATCTATACTGGTCTTTACTAAGGAAATTGAGTTTCATGCCAAAATCATTTCTTTTGCACAACGCTTCTTTATTCTTTTAAGTTATCTCTAATTCTAAGATATGTTCTGCTACAGCAACTAGCGTATGTGAGATATCATGTGACGATTGCCAGAAATCAAAAAACATATACTGTCAAATTTCTTGAAACAATCCATGCTGAAATGAGATCAAGAATGTTACAAAAACTATTCGAATATATAAATAATAACTGGCTCGTGTATGACTAGTACTGATCATGACGGTCGACTAAGACTTCAGTTACCAAGTCGTAAGGGGACGCCTGACTGAACTAGCTAAGTGTGCAGTTTTTTTTTCTTTGGGTGCATGTTCGGGAAAAAAAGGGACAGAAAATTAGTGTACACTTATCTTTACCCGTTTGTGAAAAGAGCTAGGGCATGCTTAAGCCACCAAGTGATGCTCTAACGAGTCAATAGCATATCAAATCAGTAAAGTACAGCGGCATGACTGACTATGACGCGCCTATATGTGTAAAACATATGGCAATGTTTTTGTTCTATTAACTTCCTTAAAGAATTGTTGTTCTTAAGGAGTACCGTAGTATCCAAATAAAATAGAACTCATTCATGCAAATGCATAACGTTCTACGGCAAGAAGCATGCGAGATTACTAAGCATCATCAATATATTCAGGTCCATGAGGACGACGCCATTTCGAACATCAAACTTCAGCTGTTCTCTCAAATTGCTAGCCAGCCTGCTTTCAATCAGCTGCGGACTGTTGAGCAACTTGGGTATATAGCAGGTCTTTCTCTAAGGTATAATTCTTTCAGAAGAAACCTGTAGATTTAGTTTTCGTTGATCATTTACAATCCTTGCTTATTATGAATATCCTAATCTATCAGATCTGACCGTGGAGTCTGGGCACTTGAAGTTGTTATTCAATCCACAGTGAAGGTAAAGGTTCAAAGACAAGGGTAATAAGTATGACAATGCTTTTTGCTGCTTTCTCCTTCTGATCTTATACTGGAATTCGTAGGATCCTTCATATCTTGATGCAAGAGTTGATGAATTCTTTAAGACGTTCGAAAGAAAAATCCATGAACTGTCTGACAAGGATTTCAAGGTTAGTGGCTTCAGTTAGCTTCAGAACTAACTGATGCACCTGTCAATTTTTTTATCTCTTTCACAGTGCACAGTACTCACGATATGATCAGTATTTGACTAAATTAGCACATTAGTGTCTTTAAAAAAAATGCAAATGTATGATGTATCTCATGTGGGTACTGACATGTCCTTATGACAGAGAAATGTCAAATCACTTGTTGATTCGAAACTAGAGAAATTCAAAAACTTGTGGGAGGAAGCTGACTTCTACTGGGGAGAGATTGAAGCTGGAACTCTCAAGTTTGATAGGATCGAGTCCGAGGTAAGTGATTTAGCCTCAGGCAACAATGCACAACCACGATAAGTGAAAATTGTGTTGAATATAAAGCAAAAAAGGACAGAAATGGTCAATACTAGTGTTGTGTCTTTGACCCACATTATATTTGACCTGAAAATAACATATGCAGGTTGCTCTCCTAAGAGAGCTGAAGAAAGATGAATTTATCGAATTCTTTGATCAGTACATAAAAGTTGATGCGCCTCAAAGGCGGACAGTAAGCGTGCAAGTCTTCAGCGGCAACCATTTGGCAGAGTTCAAGAAGGCGATCGTCGAAGCCGAGCCGCCCAAAACTTGCCGGATTACTGATGTATTCGGCTTCAAGCGATCAAGGCCTCTGCACCGCTCGCTAAAGGGAGGTCCAGGCCGGATCACAATGGACTGACACATATACTCTGCTACATATATTCTCTGTATCATGATGCATAGTATATAGCCTGTGCGCATGCATGAACTAAATTTTTGATTGATTTTCGAATGCTCACACACGATCACACGATTGCACATTGCTATTCTTCATGTATGGAGCAACCATGTGATGCTATTTTTCATAACAAATCTACCAGCTGTAGAAATCAAACTGTAGTAACCATGTGATGCTATTCTTCATGTATGGAGTAACAAATTTACCGATGTTGGTTGATTATTTTAATAGCTGCGTTGTGCACCTAGCCTTGGCATTGTGACGTAAAATAAAAATTATGAGAGTATTTATGGGTTCGTGGTTTGATATCCATGAAAGAAGAAAGAGTTTGAAGTCCTCGAAGATCTACTTGTTTCTTTTAGACTTTATGTTCTAATCTCTAGAGACAGCTCTTCTATCTCTATCATATACTATTCGCTGCTATAAATATATCATGGTATTGATTGTCAAAAAATAAAGAATATTGCGAGCCGTCTCATCCAAAAGTCCATGCATAATTTAAATTGTGTGAGTTGCCACCAAAAAACTTTTACTGTAATCAAATAACAAGTTCACTAAAGTCACGATACAATGTTGTGATGTACTTCTAATACATACCAATTTTAGTTTTCAATGTAATGCTTATTTTACCTTTCTCATCTTAATAGAACATCCAAATTACAAGTGATCAATATTACTTTTTGTGCTCCTCTTATTTATGAAATCAAGCAATCTTAGTTGGAAAACTATCAGATTCCAACTATATCGGATATAGTTGGAATTTGATAGTTTATTGTCATGGGGGAAACCCTAGCAGCCATAGTAGGAACTACCCCCTACTCCCTCCCCTGCATCGCTGATGCCCGAGGGGCCGCCGGCGAAGCCGTCCTATCCCTAGGGAAGGTGGTGGCGGGGCGGCTTCCTCCTCTCCCGGCTCCTCATGAAGCTTTGGTGAGGGACTGTGACCGGAGGTGACGGGCAACGCTCGGCTCGGGGCTGCGCTGGCTACTAGCGGCCGGGCGGTCCCTGGTGCAGGTGACGAGGACCGGGGATGGTTGAGTTCGGGGTGTGGAGATGGATGCGCGACGGCATGGGTGTAGGATGGATGTGGGCGATGTGTCATGGCGATGGAGGTGGAGGAGAGGCATGATGCATGGCTCGCAGGTTCTACTGTGTGTTGTTGTGTCCTTTAGCGGATGCCTGCACCGTGGCGACAACTTTCTTTGAGCGGCGGCTGCGGGATGAGGAGGCTAGGCAGCGGCCCCAAGACAAGGTCAAGGCAGGTGGCACGGGGGAGTCCACTATGGAGTGAGGTGCCACGATGGGGTTTCGGTGTGTGGTGGCAGACACGACGGTCAGAAACAACGCCACTCTTCTTGACTTGCGGCTCTTGGCACTTTGCGGTCGAATCGTGCTCCGGGAGAAATCCCTGCATGGATCTTGGTCGATGCCGACGCCGACGACACCTTCACGCGTCGTTCTCCTTCTTGATTTCTTCGTTGTGGAGTTCTCGATTTTGGCCAACGTGATTAGTTCTAAGATCGCTAGGTGAAAAACTAAGTTGCACCGGGAGTGGGCAACGGTGGTGAACGCATCACTACCTTATTGGAGGCGTCAACTTGGATCTCTTGGCCCTCGTGGTGCGACGGTTCGCGGCGGTTAGGCAAATGGCTATGTGTTTGCGGCCACCACCCCGACGTAGCAGCGGCTCTAGACGGTGGTGGCACGTCGAGGCGGTGGCCTTGGTCTCCCTTTCAGCGACAGTCATATGTGGATTGGGTGATGACTAGGAGACCTGTGTGGATAGCGAGTTCGTCGACCCGGCTGGTTCGTCTTTGGGCAATGCGAAGGACGAGCTAGCTGCTATGTCTGGGTGGTGGTCCCGGATTTGTCGTGATGTTCGAGGTATGCAGGCGGTTGAATGGGTGGCAAGGGCTACGAAACGGCTGGGTCGTGCTGCGTTGCGGCTCGTGTGCGGTTTTGGTGTCGAGTGGTGTGTAAGTCGGCAACCCCGGAGATTGAGGTGTGTGTTTGTTGTGTTTTGGTGGCTGCGTTATATGGACAACGAGTCTCCTCGTATGTGTGGTTTTTCGTCTTTTCTCCTAAACCGGGCAATGTATAGTTTGTATGTTTTTGGACTAGGTTTTCCTTATAAACTAGATCACTCTCTTCTATCTAATCGGACCGCGGATATGACCGCATTGGCTAAAAAAAGTATGTTTTCTCTTTTGCATTGATCTGGAACGCTGTAGTATGGCTCGTGCTTGTGAACTTCTTCATTAAGATCGTCACATCAACGACTCAGGATTATCACCCGCAAAAAAAAACGACTCAGGATTATCGCAAAAGGCAGCATGCGCAGAAATGGAGCTTATAATGATTCATCGTCCCTGAGCAACTAATTATTTTTTGACAATCAGTATCACGATGTATTGTAGGAATGATGAACACTAGATTTAGGGGTGCGCCTTGGCGCACGATCCCGTTGATTTTGAGCCAATTTGGCGATTATAAGTGAGCAAAAATATAACAAAATGGTTGGCCGTAGTGTCAAAGGCTCAAATTTGGTAGATGGTTTCAAATGAAATTATATTCCAATTGTTATACGAACAAATTCAAAATTATGTGTAAGTTGAACACTGGGTAGCTAAAGTTACCTAAGGCAGATCTATACCTTAAGGCTGATATGTGTCGGACGACAAAAAAAAACATCTATATCAGTGGCTAGTAGCAACATCAAAAGTCAGCCAGCTAGTGGGCTCAAAAGTTGTTTATAGGTGCAATGGAAAGCTACCAAGATCTGATCCACGTTCTTCCTGATTTTTTTGGCCAGACAGTATAGAGACCATTTCACAAGGACTTCCCCTCCGAAGACATGATGCTCTAACATTGCTGAAAAGACGGAAACATGCAAGAAAATATTAAATTTCACAACACAATGCTTGAAGGAGAAACGAACACTTATTGAGACATTGAGTGTAACCAATGTACTCCCAATAATAGTCAAGAATAAATAGCTTTAGATACGTTAAAAGTTTGAACTCAACAACAACATTTACATACCACAATCTTGAAAAGATACTATTTATACCCTTTCTATTTCTCAGATTTACAGTGAATATAATAGTAGAAAAGTAGTAGCAAAGCTGAGTAATTTTAAAAGTCGTAAGGTGCATGTATATCAAATAAAATCTGGATACGTTATTCAGAGATATAAAATATAATTGAAATAAGAAAACGGTACTTCACAGCTATCGGGTAGATTCAAATAAGACAAACATTGAGGAGAATAAGGGAAGCAGGTGGCGTGTGGCAAGATTGTTGCTAGAGACAAAAGTTAGTGGTGTGCCTTGGCGCATGACCCCGTTGATTATGAGCTAATTTAGCAAATATAAGTGATAGATTTTTTTACTAAATGATTGGCCGTAGCATCAAGATTCAAATTCAAATTTGATAGACGATTTTAAATGAGACTAATCCTACTTTGCCATTTAAAAAACTGGAAATTCATGAAAATCACTAAGAATATATAACAAGTTAGAATTAACTTGCCATTCAACACTTCGAAATAACTCCAATCAGTGGTTAAAGCATCATTTCCACGCAATACATCAATTTTTTATTAAAAAGATCAAGTTTTACCAAACAAAGTTGCGTAACAACTCCATACATTAGTAATCACTACAGTACACCACATATACACATAGAAAAATGAGCGCGACAGAGGCGGTACTGCTCCCAGCTTGTATGGATGCCAAATCCTCATAATTTGTAATCCTTCCATATAGACAAAAAAAATCTAAAGAGTGAAGTAAATCATTTCAAGAATTTTTCATACATGGTTGATTGAAATAAATGTGCACTGGGCTGAAAGTAGGCTCATTAGATTTTGTATCAGTTCAATGTAGCAGTAGAACTAAGCCAAGCCCCCCTCTAAGAGCCGTATATGAAAATTTCATTTTGTACGGGTCAAGTAGAAACACACAAATTTTTAACGAATATTAGAAAAAGGATTCAAAACTAATGTCAAGAATTGGCTCACGCTAAATTATGGTTGTTTCATAACTGCATCACGTTACACTGAAAATACATGTGTAGCTAGTATTTGTAAACTGAACTTGTATAGTTGACAGAACTATACAAGCATAGAGAGGGAGTGGAAGCGAATAGTGGAGAGAGGAAGACATGCTTAAATATACATGTATGCATCGAAACACTAACCTGTACAGCAAAATAAAAATTTAGATGCGCTAGTCAATCCAGCCTCAGATTTCATTTCTCAGAAAAAGAAGCACATGAGCTAATGAGAATTCATAAAAGGCCAGCATTTTCTTTCCACTGAATTCTGAGATCTGCTTTTTACATCCTGATATTATCCATGGTGAAAAGGAAAGAAACAAAAGATTTACCAGGTATACACAATTAGGATAACCAAGATGACCTAGGGAGATGGCGAACAAGATGACGCTGGCGAGACGGCAACCAAGACATCGACAACGATGGCCGACAGTGGCAGTGGAACTTGGCCAGTCACTAACAAGCTGAAATCAACCAAGACATATCGAAAAGGCATCATTTACTAACAGCTGAGACATCATAGCAGCAGCAAACAGATTTGGTAACCTGATTCATCAATCATAAACTGACATCATTCATATGAGAAAAATTTATAACCTAAAGTAAAAGTATGCAATCTAGACTTGCCCCACAAAGTACTGCTAAGTTCATTATCATATCAGGTTGATACAGTGAGCTCTGCTACTTCTAACATGGGCAACTGAGATGATTCATAAACTCTATAATGTTTAGCTTAAATTCTAAATCACTGCTATAGAGCGGGAATTGGGTGGAGCTCGTGCATGGTTAAATATGGATCCCTGTCAGAGTTTACAAACGAAGTAGTGTCATTTTCTGAATTCCTTGCTATTTACTGCTTTCATCTTCAGTTCGTGGGAAGTTTTCACAAACAATGCAGCTAAACAATCACATCAAGCAAGGGGACAGAAAAATTAGGGAAGTAGAGAATGATGAGGAGTTGCTGACTGCTCACGACTGACCTTGGTGAGAAGGGCAATGAGGACAATGCGGTGAGCTTACCGTCTTGCCGGTGCCGAGGATAACACGGTGAGCTTGCGGCCTTGTCTGACGAATTCAACAGAGCGGTGGCGGAGACAACGGCGGCAGCGGTGCAAGGATACCTGGAGTGAAGCAGGGTGGTAGAATCTTTTTTTTAGCAAAGAGAGGTGCATTATAATTATCTATATATGTTCTAAAAAATACAGAAATAGAGACCAAGATTTGTCGTATATGATGCACCAATGATATATTAATCTTTCAAGAACATCTTCCATTAGTGGTTCTACAGAAGTGTTTGCATCCAGACATAGGAAAAATTCAGTCATTTCGATATGCGAATACAAAAACTAAATAGGAGTTGGCTAGCCCCTTGCTGAAGTATTTCAGAATGCACGGTTATGACTTGTGAGATCATGCTAGCTTTTATACCATTAAAAAGTAACATCCTACCATCACAACATAAATTATTGATTCTTCTCTTCAATAATAATCAGATACATGGAAAGCAACCTATAGCGACAAACTTAAATACGCATGCCCCTAAAGGTTCAATGTAGAAGCCATGACAAGGATCTACCTACGTATGAAAAAGCAAGATAATCCTAAGTTGTCAATTTAGTAACGAATGATTAGTGATACAACATATTAATGCCAAGTTGTGCCAAAATCCTCGTTCGGACATACTTTTTTTTAAGGGGCCCAAGTAAACCCCAATCAAATTGAATGCTTTCATTTCCACAAAATTCCCACATGGAACCGTAAACCCCACTATACAAGTGCAAATTAGTTTCAGTTCCAAAGAAAGCACAATAGCATAATCAATAGATTGCATATATCTGAGTGGTCTGATTGTGCAAGATGTAGGATGATTTATAATCTGAAGTCAAAAATAATATAGCACACATGGAACCCTAAACCCCACTATGCAAGTTGTGAGCCCACCCCAATCCCAACAGAAAAAATTAAGTAACAATATATTCAACAGAAATAAGAAAAATAGAGAAGATGTAATTCACCAGGGGCTTGGAACCATCGATATTCCGGCAGTGTGGTAAAGCTCTCTGACAAATAAGGGGCCTAGGGAAAGAGGCTGAACATGTTGATCCATCAACGTCAAGCACGTGGTACTTTCCTTCTAGGCCTACAGTCATATTGAACATTGATCTGACATAGATTATGTTGAAATCCATATGTAGGTGTCACAAGGGGAAAATAAGAGCGAAAGCACGTGATAAAAAAAGGTAAAATAAACTCCTTACTTGCCTGGAAATATTTTGAGAATTGGGAATTAGATTTTACATACAAAGTTAGCAATGTTCAGAGAACAGATGTACCATTCGTCAACCAAAATTATGGGCTTCCAGGACCAATGCAATACTGACAAAAGAAGGTACGGAACATCATATTGCTTCTATTGAACATCTGATCAGGTACACATGGGGACACACTATTAAGCTATCTCTTTGACTCCCCAATCGAAGCAACAACATGAGAAATTATTACTTGCTAATAAATAAATAACTGCTCCTGCCTCTGGTAGTCTGAGTAAAAGTACCCCCGTAGGACAAAAATGGAGAATCTGCTTTGAAAAATACCATTAATCTCTCATGCGGTGGTATGATGCTGAAATGCAAATCAATACCCACGAATCCAATTCCATCTCCTCTAGCACAACAGTCTTAGCTAGTATAAAAGGAGCAAGATCTACATATTATTTCTGAAAGTGAGGATTGTGAAGCACTCAAGTAGATAAAATGAATCCAACTGACTCTCTGTAAAAGAAATCATGTACATAAATGCTGAAAGTGTTCGTCTTACATCTCCATTGTATAAACCTTCCCTCTAATTAGTGCTTGACATTTGTACAATTTAAATACCCATGGGGATTAATATTAGTACAAATACCAAAGTATTTTCTCAGCCTGCAGTGTAGGGCTAATATTGGAACAAATCAGACTCAATAAGCTCAAAGCTCACACAAGACATGTGCTCAGAGAAGAACCTCAAACAGCGTGCAAAAATAATGGCAAATTAGTCAAAGAACTCAGCGTACCTGTTGAGCAGAAGGGACGGAACTACACACTATTAGAGATAACACCAAGAACCTCCTCGTCAAGTCTAGTACCAGTAAGGTCACTGACACTTGACACTCGAAGCAATCCATATGAAACACTCAACTATGGCCTAGCAATCTATAGTCTGTTAATTCTCGGTTTATATAAGCCTGCAGAGCTAACATACATGAGATTAACCCAAATTGGAAAAGGTGCAAATGAACTTTAAGCACTAACCACTCTTTCTAGTAAAGAAAACACCAAGAATATATACAAACACAACATTATTCAGAATTCTGGAAAAGATACAAATGAATTCTAAATAATTTTGCCTAGCATGTTACAGATAGATACACTCAACTTGGTAAAAATGATGGGTTTGGCTCACTTATGAAAACATGCATTTTTAGGTGTACGTTTCTCTAAAAATAACTAAAAGAATACCTTTTCATATGCGTTCTTTTATAGAAGGAAAACAGAAGTCTAGGAAACAGAAAGTACTCCAAGATTGTTTTTAGCAAAAAGCCACTCTCCAAGCTAATAAAGTGGCAAGTAATTTCTACTCAGACAATGACCCAATTATGTTCCTCCTGGTGTATGGGAATGGTTTGCCAACTTTGTCCTCCTTGTTCTATGATCGTAAAATAGAACAAAATATTTCGAGACAAAGACGCGTCAGCTAATCTCCTGCTGAAATAACCAGTTGTGGATACAAATCATTCAAGACACTATCAATACTCAATGAACCATGCACATCGAGAGCCTATGAGGAAAACTAAGAGATAAAAAAACTAAGCTCCTCAAGAGAACTAATAGATAAAAAATTCTCATCATGATGTACTCACCTTTGCTTGCGATTCCAACCAAAAGAAGTCTTCTTAACAGTTATTTTGCAGTCCAGAATCTGCAGACTACCAATATTCAACTGCTGGAGTGCAAGGAGCCACACCCACACATACCAGAAACCCGACTACGCTGAAGTATGAACTGAACTGCTCATCCCACCAATACTCAACTGAACTGCTCGTCAAAACCAATACTCGTGTGTGCACTTCCAGGAAATAAGTAATCACGATGCCTTAATCTAGCAGTTAAGAGTATTGCATAACACAGGAGATAATAAAAGACCGGCCAGTATTGTTGCATGCAATATTTCTAAATAAACATGAGGTAAAAGCGATCGGTAGCAGCAGCCCGCCGCTGGCTTGCTGATGGAGGTACAGGCAGATGCTCCACCGGCGACATCCATGCCTGTCTTCTGCATAGTCTTGTTGCATGAAATATTTCTAAATAAACATGAGGTAAAGGGATCGGTAGCAGTAGCCCGCCGCTGGCTTGCTTATGGAGGTACAGCAGCAGATGCTCCACCGGTGACATCCATGCATATCTTCTGCACATTGTAACAAATAATATGCGACATGCATGCCTGTCTTCTGCACATTGTAACAAATAATGTGTTCCTCAGATTTTACTTGTCTATTAAGGCAGTGACGTAAGAAGAGATTAAGTGTAAAACTCACATGATTAAACTGTAGGCAGAAGGTTTCAGGAACTCATTGATGCTCACAGACTAAAAACGACAGAAAACATTTCCTGATTAGTAATCGCTATGTAGCAGAAACAACGAAGTGTTGATATAAAATTGGACGCATCAAGCACAAGGGTAATTGGTGTTTTAACAACAGGAAGGGTATGAAAATTGATTCCAATGGCAAATAAACACAACTATGATATCCAGAAATGAATAAATTGGGCATGTAGGCAAGTAAATAGCGATTGACACTTTTTTAGCTGCATCATGTTCACTGTCCTTCGATCTCTAGCAAGCAAAGCCACCGAGAACCGGACTGGCCCGATGGCTGCCCTAGGTTTGGCTCATTTGTACAGGAGAAAAACATCAGAGAGGAGCGGAATACATGCAGGTTAAATATATACATGTGTAGAAAGGAACACACAACATAATAATTCTTCATGCACAAATCACAGCTCTGATTACTCATTTTTTATCACATTTAGGTTAACCACCACAACAAGGTACAACAGTTCGTTTTAATGACTATAGAAATTTATGTAAACTTAACCCCCCATAAGGACAAAGTGTTGGCTACCAAATCTGAACGCAAAACTGAAGATATTCAATCTAGTAGTAAGCTAAATCCTCTGATTTTGTATTGTTTACCTACCAACAAAATAAAACGGTACAATTGTGGAGCTTGAGCTGAGCAAGATCAAATCATTCGAGTAGAGATTTTGTCAGATAATTACCAAGCAAAGTGCCCATTTTCTATTGTAGTCTTAGGCTCTTAGCAAATAGATGAACAACAAATGATGGGACGAAGGATAACCAAGTAAATTACACCTCAGATCTAGCCATTGATACCAACCTGCAACGCGTGTCCAACATTGAAGTAAGTTATGCCATAGAAAAGGAGATCAGGTCATCGGGGTAGGGTGGATAGGGATTTGATACGAACTCTGGGTGTGAGCTGATTGAGAGAGGACGAGAGATGGAGCAACGATGGCGGCCGCCGGAGCAGCTCGTTCTGTGCAGATTCGATTCGTCGCTGGCTCCCCAGAAGAGACGTCAACCGGTGTCGCTGCCGGGCTTCCTCCGCTGCGCAAGCTCCTCTGCCAAGCGACCTCGGTTCCGCTCGGTCTCCTTCGCCACCACACCGCCATGCCCAAGGTGGAGGAGGATAACAGGGTGCTTCTCCTCGGCACCTCCTCTCTCCATCGCATGATGTTGCTGCTCGCGCGACGAGGTACTCGCTGGCAGCGGCCGGCCAGGAGATGGGTGTGGACTAGGAGGGAAATGGGGGAGAGATGACGCGGGGATTGGGGAGGTGCGGGGAGGCGAGGATGGGGGAGACGAGGGCGGGCCGGTTTGGGGGCGACGCGGGGAGGCGGCACGGTAGGGTTTCACGGGCATCTTTTTATATGGACGCGGTGAAAAAATTTACAGTGCTCAGTGGCTTATTAAGCTAATCGTGTGGCTAATCAAATCCGATTTTTGAGGTAATTCCCAGAGATGGCACCAATTACATCTTTAGATACATGGTAGAGATAAAAAAAAAAAATTGTCTCCAATGATTACAAAACGAACTCTGTAAGAAATGAGCCGTCGAAAAAAAAGCTAGGCAATGTTTAAACGACATCTATCATATTAAAATGCCGCCAGCTAGTCTTGTTGTAGATATCTTGTGCAAACTTTCTCCAAACGGCTGCACCCAATATGCATAGGCTCCCGCTGCCCCTCTGGAAGAAGATATGACAATATATGGATCCAATAGCCTTGAAGATAACGTGCAGAAAGTTAATAGTTCCAGTCTTATTAAACACCGGATCATTCCTAAAGTTCCAGATAGACTATAACAAAGCACAAACACCCATGTGAATTATTGCTTTGTTAATTTTATCCATTCCATTCAACCAATTCTCAAACAAAATCGTGATATTAGTTTGTTGTGGAAGATTAAAATCAAACTCTACTACCCCAAACAAGACGTGTAATACTTTTGCTAACATGACCTTTCTATATAGAAACCATATAACGATCTTTATCTTCAATGACATCTACGGAGAAATATAGTGTGACCATTCAAAAGGTCGGCATGCATGGACTCACCATAAAATTTCACGTAGATGTGAGACTCTACACAAAAGAATCTGGTTCATTTGATATATGCACATTCATCAATCGATGAACCAAGTGTTACCATATGTTCCATGTATTCCTAGTCAAAGTTCATCTAAACTCAATATTCAAATAAACCTTGGCTAAAACATGTGCCAGCAAAACATTGTTTTCGTCACACAATTTTATATAGAGAGGGGGTATGCTTGAGCTAAAAGTTTGTCTGCTAACCATGTATCTCTCCAAAAGCGGGGTTTTAAAGCATCCCCAACCACAAAAGATCCTTTCACAAATAAAAATTCTTACTTAATATCCATAAGCTCTTTCCAAAGGGTTGAATAAGTGGGTTTCACCATGACTTGGGAAATAGTCTCATTCTGTACTAACTATGAAGTAGCTCTTACCGAATGCCTCCTCCATTCAAACGTTTATGTATCCATTTGCATAGTAAACATTTGTTTTTTAATTCCTTGACCTCCACCCCAAACCTCCTTGGTCCTTGGGTGACAAATAATATTCCAATTAGTTAACTCATATTTTATTTTCAGATCATCAATTTATTAGAACAAGAGAGATTTATAAAAGTCCATTTCCTTACCCTTTTAGGTATTTCTAGGAATGATAACATGAACATCGTTAAACTAGTAAGAATGGAATTGATAAGGACAATACTATCCTAGTATAGAGAAAATTCCCTTGCTAGCATCCCATATTTCTTCAAAGCGGTCTTCTGTCGGTTTCTGTTAGCCATTTAAGAGCCTTCTATAATGAATAGGAACACATAAGATCTAAAAGGTTGAGACCTACTTTCACAACAGAAATTTGTTTGCGTTGACTCTCTTCCTCCTTTGCCTTTCCAAAAAAAATGTCTCACTTTTATAAAAATTAATTTAAGGACAGATAATTGTTCAAATATGCATAAAATCACTTTCATGTTAATGGATTTCTGGAAGTCGTGCATCGTGTAGTTGTTAGCGCGCATCATCCGCAGGAGGAGAAGGACATAATTGCCATTCGTCTTCATGATCTCACCCAGGAGCAACTTCAAGAGAGTGGGTACTTCTGGGTAGATCATGATCGTGCGACTGCGTTGGCCACCCTGCAGGATCGCGCATCGCGAGTGCTGCTCTTACTGAAGAAGTCGTAGTCGTGCTTGAAGAATATTTATCGGGAGATGTTCCCGCTAGACAACACTCCATCAAGCCTGCTGGCTCTCCTTGCCAAATTTCAAGATCTGTCTGCGGCTCGCGAGTGCATGAGGCAGCAGTTGGTGGCAGGTGCCAAGGCTACCCTCTCAATGGTGCGATTGCACATGCCTGACGTGGATGTTGCCGCCATTGCTTCTGGGCCGCCAGCGCCACCAACAGGATCTGCCTGGAATATGGTACCGCACTATCAGGCGGTGGACCGTCCAACGGAGGAGATCGTCGACTTCTTCGAGGAACAAACCAACGTTCTTCTATTGCAAGAGTAGCCAAATTTGTATCCTGCACATAAGTGTATCTGTGTTGTAAAGTTCGTATAGATGTTGTAGATAGTTTATTGTCGAAATGTGTATATAAGAGCTTTGTGAGCGTGAGGTGCGTTGCACTATGCGAGTCCTTTTCGTTAGCCTGGCCATCATTTATCTCAGTCCCTTGTCAACCTGTCAGGTGCGTTGCAGCTGGGTTGAGTTTGTGTTAAGGGTTTTGATTGATATGCCAGCTACTCAGAATATCACGTTTTTGGTTCGAAGAACAGATGTATGTAGGGTGGCACAGCCCCCGAGTATAAAAATTGACAAAGTAGAGAGAACACGGAGTTTTGGGGCACTTAGCTTTTATTTATTCGAAGAACAGTGCGAGGTACAATGTGCGGCTAAGTATCCTTGGCTGAGTAGCCTTATTTGCTATGTAAAAGTAAAAAAAGAATGACTAGGGGTAGAAGCGCCGCAGTTGTGCGACGTTCCAAGAGTTGGAGTATGCGACTCCTATCTTAAAATCTTGAAGGCGATAAGCGACACCTGGGATTACTTCTGTAATCACGTACGGTCCTTCCCAGGGGGACTCGAGCTTGAGATGCCCCTGCTGCTTCAGTCGCAGGACCAGGTCACCTTCGACGAAGGATCTGGGGCGAAGCCTTCTACTGTGGTAGTTGCGCAGGTTCTGCTGGTAGATCGTTGATCTTTCCACGGCGAATTCCCTTGCTTCATCAAGGAGGTCGACGGAATCTTCGAGTGCGAGGGATGACTCTTGTTCGCTGTAAGCGACCACGCGCGACGCCTTGTACCGTACCTCAGCTGGTAGCACTGTCTCTGCTCCATGCGCCATAAAAAATGGCGTGTAGCCCGTGGTGCTGTTTGAAGTTGTATGTAGGCTCCAGAGTACGGATTGCAGTTCGTCCAGCCAGCAGCCCGCAGCTTGTTCGAGTGGCCGAAGGAGTCACTTATTGATGCCGCTGTAGACGAGCCTGTTTGCCTTTTCCACCTGACCGTTGGTCTGTGGATGCGCTACTGAGGCGTAGCTGATGTTGATCCCTAGGTTCTTGCAGAATTCTTGGAACTTCTTGGATGTGAAGTTCGTCCCGTTGTCGGTGATGATGCTGTGCGGCAACCCGAAGCGGTAGACGATGGACTCAAAGAATTTGACTGCGCTGTGCGCGGATTGGTTGGTTACTGGCATGGCCTCAATCCACTTGGTGAATTTGTCGACTGTGACCAAAAGGTAGACGTAGCCTCCCCGCGAGGACCTTGGAAGCTTGCCGACCATGTCGAGCCCCCATTGCACGAAGGGCCAGGCCAATGGGATTGGCCGTAGCTCTGCGCCCTGTGCGTGCAGCTTGTCCGCGAATCGCTGGCAAGCGTTGCATTTTTGGACGATGTCCTTGGCGTCGCGCATGGCCATAGGCCAGTAGAATCCAGCTCGTAGAGCTTTGGCCACGAGGGCGCGACTGCCAGCGTGGTGCCCGCAGGTCCCTTCATGGATGTCGAGGAGAACTGCTCTTTCGTCGGCCATGGAGACGCATCGTTGTAGCACTCCTGTGATGCTGCGTTTGTACAGTTCGCCATTGATAACGGTGAATGCCTTGGAGCGTCGCGCGATGTGCCGTGCATCTGTCGGGTCGTCCGGTAGTCTCTTGCTGAGGAGGTACATAATGTACGGCTACGTCCAAGATTGCTCGATCATCATGACGCTCATTGATCCCTCGAGTCTTGTGTCCAGCTCCAAGTCATCGAGTGCCATTGGCTCATTGGGTGGCGCAGCCCCCGAGTCCGTTGCCGCGCTTGTTTTCTTCTCTGCGGCCTTTGGCTTGATGGAGCGTTCGCATATGCGCTCGAGAAATACCCAGGTGGTATGGGGGTGCAGGTAGAGCCTATGTTGGCGAGTGCATCCGCCTCCTCGTTGCTTTCGCGACCTACATGTCGCAACTCGCAACCATCTTAAGTCTCCTTCGAGTGTATCGTAGAGGTCGCGGTACGCGATCATGTTGTCATTCAGCGCGTCGCACTCATGCATTGTTTGGTTGACGACCAACTTGGAGTCGCCATATATGATGAGCCTCTTGGCGCCGCAAGATTTTGCCATCCTCATCCCGTGCAACAGGGCCTCGTATTCAGCCTCATTGTTTGAGGTTGTGAACTGCATTCGCAGGATATACTTCAGTTTGTCCCCTTGAGGTGATGTCAGTATGACACCTGCGCCCGCTCCGTCTTTCCTCTTGGACCCATCGAAGTGCATTGTCCAGAGGTAGGACATATCTGGCTTGTCCAGGAGTTGGTTCTCCATCCAGTGCACGAGGAAGTCAGGGAGAACTTGCGACTTGATTGCGTCGCGCTTTTCGTATGTGATGTCTCGTGGAGACAGTTCTATTCCCCAAAGTGCGACTCGCCCCGTGGCATCGGGGTTATTGAGAATATGTCCCAACGGGGCGTCGCTGACTACCACGATTGGGTGTTCCTGGAAGTAATGGCGCAGTCGTCGGGCGGTCATGAATACGCCGTACGCCAGCTTCTGGTAGTGCAGGTACCGCTATTTTGTTGGCGTGAGGACCTCGCTGAGGTAGTATACTGGGCGTTGTACGTCGTGGACCTTGTTTTCCTCAGCTCGCTCGACAACGAGCACTGTGCTGACCACCTGGTTGGTGGTGGAGATGTACAGTAACAACGGTTCCCTTTCTCGTGGAGTCACTAGCACTGGCGAAGTGGATAGCAGGCGTTTGAGATCTTCGAATGCTTCTTGTGCTTCGTTGGTCCACTCGAATTTTTCTGCTTTGCGGAGGAGCTGGTAGAAGGGCAGCGCCTTTTCTCCCATCTGACTGATAAATCGGCTGAGTGCCGCGATTCGTCCGGCCAGTTGCTGGACGCCTCTTATGTTCTTCGGCTTCTCCATGGCCAGTATGGCTTTTATGTTCTTCGGGTTCGCCTCGATTCCCCTCGCGGAGATGAGATATCCGACACTACTAGGAAACAGCTCTTCTGTGGCGCACCTTTTTTGAACATCTGTGGCGCATTTGTTAGTCGCCACTAATACCTCGCCACTGATAACTAACTTCAGTGGCGCATATGGCCAATATGCGCCACATAAGTTGTTTTCCAAAATTCAAAAAAGGCGGGCTAGATCCCAAACTTCTATGGCGCATATGGCCAATATGCGCCACATAAGTTTTTTTCAAATTTCAAAAAAAAAACCCGGGCCAGATCTAGATCTGGTCGGATCTGGCCGGAGTTGGTGGTGGTGGTGGTGGTGGCGGGCGGTGGCTAGGTCTAGGAGGAGGTTTTCGAAGTTGGTGGTGGTGGTGGAGGAGGAGGAGGAGCTCGCCGGAGTTGGTGGTGGAAGAGGAGGAGGAGGAGAAGGAGGAGGAGGAGGTCACCGGAGTTGGTGGTGGTGGAGGAGGAGGAGGAGGTCGCTAGAGTTGGTGGTGGAGGAGGAGGAGGAGGAGGAGGAGGAGGTGGTCGCCGGATTTGGTGGTGGTGGTGGAGGAGGAGGAGGAGGAGGTCGCCGGAGAGTGGAGAAGGAGGAGGGAGGAGAAGGAGGAGGGAGGAGAAGGGGAGAAGTGTGGAGGAGAGGAGGGGAGGAGAAGTGTGGAGAGAAGGAGAAGTGGGGAGGGGAGAAGAAGTGGGGAGGGGGAGAAAAAGGAAAAAGGGAGGGAGAAAGGGTGCTGGCGGGATTCAAATTTCGAATCCCGCCCAAGACTTCTGTGGCGCGTATGGGGGAAATGCGCCACAGAAGTTTCTCCCCCTTTTTTATTTTTTTGCAGTAAAATTCTTCTACCCTAAATAACTTTTTACTCTTTTCGAATTTGGGGATTCTGTAAAATCCAGAATGACCGTAGGTGGTTGAATTCGAGTAGGAAATTTCGAGACGATCATTTTGATAGGTTAAAGATTTTTTTTCCGACATCGTATGCAAAAGTTAGAGCCGTTTTACCGTGCCATGACCTATTTTTGCAAAATACATCGAAATTCATGTTTTTCAATTTTGTCTAGATCTATACCCTAAAATCTAACTACAACTTAAAGGAATTATTTTTTTGAAGTTTCTATCATTTTTGTTTATTTTTTACAAAACTGAAAAGGCGATCCACGGGGGGTGGGGGGGTGGGGGGATCTGTTTCCCCCCTATATGCTTGTTCTGTGGCGCATTAGCCTATATACGCCACAGAAACATCACTTTCTGTGGCGCATATGGACATATGCGACACTTCAGTGGCGCACACGAAAATATGCGCCACTGAAATATGGACTTCTGTGGCGCATATTGGTTTCGTGTGCCACTGAAGTGCCAAACTTCTGTGGCGCATTGTTTCTAGTGCGCCACTGATATATATCTGTGGCACATATTTTTACATATGCGCCACTGAATATCTTGTCTATCTATAAGCTGTTTCCTAGTAGTGCGAGTAGCTGCCTAGATGGTACGCCGAAGGCGCATTTGTCCGGATTGAGCTTGATCCGGTAACGATCGAGGTTGGTGAAGGTTTCGCACAAATCGTCGATTAGAGAGGCTTCCTTCCTGGTCTTGATTACTATGTCGTCGACATAGACTTGGATGTTGCGACCCAGTTGCTCCTTGAGGCAAGCCTGCATGCACCGCTGGTAGGTGGCTCCCGCGTTTTTTAGCCCGAAGGGCATTGTATTGTAGCAGAACACACCAAAGGGCGTTGTAAACGATGTTTTCTCCTGGTCTTCCTCCTTCATTCGAATTTGATTATAGCCTGAGTAGGCGTCGAGGAAGCAGAGGCGCTCGCATCCAGCGGTGGAGTCGATGATCTGGTCGATCCGTGGCAGCGGGAAGTGATCCTTTGGGTAGTGCTTATTCAGAGAAGTGAAGTCCACGCACATCCGCAGGATATCCGTGTCCTTTTTTGGTACCAACACCGTATTGGCGAGCCAAGTGTTTTCCTTGATCTCGCGTATGAACTTGGCCTTGAGGAGTCTGTTGATCTCCATTCCGACTGCCTGCGCTCGTGGCTCAGACAGCCGCTTGATTGTTTGCTTGACTGGCCTTGCGTCAGGGTTGACGTTGAGTGCGTGCTCGGCGAATTCCCTGGGAACTCCTGGCATGTCCACAGGACACCAGGCAAAAATTTCCCAGTGCTCAAGGAGGAACTCGACGAGCGCGAGTTCCTATGCGGGACTCAAGTTGTTGGCGATGAGGGCCGTCTTGGCGGGATCCGATGGATGGACTTGTACCTTCTTTGTGTGCACAGATGAGTCGAAGGAGAGGTCAGGTGAGCTTGTCCTACTGAGGGGGGCAGACTGTTGTCTGTCGTCTCTTTCAGTCTTGCGAGTTCCTCCTGCATGCTGAAGGACTGGGAGATTCTGTTGAATTCCCTGTCGCAACTGTCAGATCGCTCAAAGCTCCCGTTGATCATTATGACGCCGTTGGGACCTGGCATTTTCATCTGCAGGTAGGCGTAGTGGGGCACTGCCATGAACCTAGCGAATGCAACGCGCCCAAGGATGCAATGGTATTGTGAGGGCCAGTCGACGACCTCAAAGTCGATGCGCTCGCGCCGGAAATTCTTTGGCGTGCCGAAGATGACGTCGAGGTTGATTTTGCCTAGGGGGTATACGCCTTTCCCTAGGATGATGCCGTGGAACGTTGTGTCCGATGCCTCCAAGAAGGTTAGAGGGATCCTCATCGCTCGCAAGTTACTCGCGAATATGAGGTTGATGCCGCTTTCGCCATCCATGAAGACGCGACTCATGTCGAAACCTCCAATTTGCGCCTCGAGTACAAGAGGGCAATGACCTGGACGAGGTATCTGAGGCGGGTGGTCAAGTTTGTCAAAGGTGATGCACGACTCGCTGCCACTGAGGTACTGAGTGGTGGATGGTGGCGAGTGCGTGGCCAAGTTTACTTGGCGAGTGATGGCCTTCTGCACCCTGTTGGAGGAGCGTCCTTTTTAGATCATCATGGTAACCATGGCCTGTGGGTACGGTTCTCCTCTGTGGTTCTGGTCCGGTGTGGCTCCGTTCGGGGGTGGCCCGAGTGGTGGTGGTGGTGCGCCATGTGCCTGGAGCGGCTCCGTAGCCTCTTTCGACTGCATTGCGGTTCATTCGAACCAATCCCTCGTGTAGCTTGAGGAACTCGCGGCAGTCCTTGAGGAGGTGGCTAGACTTTCTCTTGCCATCATGCTTGTCGATGTAGAAGTGTACCGTGCATGGCCCGGACAGTTTGTCCTCGATGGAGGTCGCCGGTGCCTCGTCGCGAGTGCGGTGTTGCCATACTTGCGTGGTTTTCCCAGAGTCGCGGTATCCACCACTACGGTATCCGTTGTTGCGGTTATCGCCGCGTCTATCGGGGTAGCCGGCTACGACCATGTTGACGTTGTCGCGATCGTCGTAGATGCGCATGCGTCGCTTGCCTCGGCGGTCGCGTCTGTGTTCGAGTTCCGCCTCCTCGTCGGAGTGAGCGCGATTCTTCACCGAATCTTCTCCATCGGCCCACCGATTCGCGATCTCCATCAGGTGGTCGATGGTCTGGGGCTTTGAGTGGCCAGCTCCTCCCTAAGCTCTAGGCGGCGGACACCACCGTTGAATGCATCAATGGCGCGGTCTTCTGAGATGTTTTCCTAATGGACCACCTTTGGATGTAGGAGCGCAGCGATTCGCCAGATCTTTGCTGGCAGCATCTCAGCTCTTCGATTGATGCGAGCCGTTTGTACGTGCCCTTAAAGTTGCGCATGAAGCTGTAGACCAGCTCGTCCCAACTGCGAATGGATCCGCGTGGGAGGTTATTGAGCCATGCCCGGGCGGCGCCCTGCAGCTGTAGCTGCAAGCACTGCATGGCAGTACTTCGACTGCCTCCGTGGAGCCTGACGGAGGAGATGTGGTCCTCCAGCCAAATCTTGGGGTCCTGCAGACCGTCAAATTTCGGGTTCTCCGATGGGATTTTAAACCCTTTAGGCATTCACTTCTGCCTAATGGATCTGCTGAAGCATCGGGCGCCACAGAGCTCCCCATCTTCTTCTTCCGTGTCAGTCGACCGAGCACGTCGTGCCCTTGATTTGTCAATTTTGCGCTGCGTGAGGTCGTCGCGCGCATCGTAGTCATGATCGTGTCGCTGTGAGCGGCGGCGTCGAGACAGGTCGTGACTGTCATCGTTGGATGAGGGCGAGGAGTGGCGCTTTGCTAGCGCTTTGCCCTTTTCTGGGTCTAGTACTGGCTCCTTGTCGAGGGCGGCCTCGATTAACCCCAAACCCGCGATCGTAGATCGGTGCATGGTAGTTCGGGGATCTCCAGCTGGCGGCTGGTTATTGAGGAGGTACATGGTGGCCGCCGTCACCGCAGCCTGCAGCGTCCTGGGAACCACGTTTCCTCTCGTGTCGACTGTCATAGAGCCAAAGTCGAAGACTTTCGCGGCCTCTATGCGCTCTTGTTCGGTGAGGTGGGCCATCCGCGACTGCCTCTTCTTGGCGAGATATTCGTTGCCTCTTGAGGAGGATCCTCCGTAGGAGGAGAGCCCAGCACGACGAAGGCTTGATTCGTCCGCTGCCTTTTTACGCGCCTCGAGTTGCGCGATTGCTTGTTTTTGGCGCTTGAATTCTTCCTTTATAAGCCAGTGATAGCCCATCAGCAGTTCCTGCGGGAACCCAAAGGGTAGAGGTGCACCCCGTAGGGCTTCACGGCAGCAATCCCACTCTTGCTCGTTAAGCTTGATCACGACGCGTTCGCCGGTTTGCTCGTTGATCATGCTGGGGGGTTCGACTGCTCCTCCGTTGTTGACGGGAATGCGATTGCCGCCGTTGCCACCGTTGCTGGCGTTTGGTGGATCGGTGCCATTACCGGTGTTACCATCGTTGTCGCGATTGGCGGAGGTGTCGCCTGCGTTGATGATGGCGCACATGAAGTGATTGGGGAAGCTGTTGCTTCCACAACTTTTAGATCCGGAACCGTAGGTCCCATCTTCAGTGGCCAGATCGCTCAGATCGGAATCGCGACTGTTGTCGCTGATCGTATTCTCGACTACCACTGGGGCATTCAGCTCGCTGAGGGTGCCGATCGATGGAGGGAACCATGATGCCGGGGCAATCGCCGGTGCCATCGGCTGATCAGGCATGTGAAGTGTGCCCATCTGACCAACTTGGAAGCGGAAGCTCCCAATCGCCAGGCTGATTCCGTCGCCCACAGACTCGAAGGCCGGACGGGTGGCCGACGTGTGGACGGTGAAGTCGAAGGCGCCGAAGAGCTGGCGAATCTCCGATGTTGCGGAGTTGTAGATCGCAGTTGATGGGGCCAAAGAAGCCGCAACATCAGCACTCCCAGTTCCCACAGACGGCGCCAATTGACGAGGGTTTAACTCATCAATGCCCATTGTTATGGACTTGGGTTTTGGAGAAGGAGGGAGCACTGGAGACATCTATCGGCTAGAAAACAAGCACACAGGGGACAAAGGATTTACCCAGGTTCATGCCTCGTAGAGGTCCCTACTCCTGCTTGTCTGCTCGTGGAATTTATCGAAGGAGTCGAAAGTTACAATGGTGCGCAGATGCAATCTGGCGAGAGTTGTGGAAACTAGGGTTGCGTGTGTCCTCCTCGCTGCCCCCTCCTAGCCTTTATATAGATAGGCTAGGTCTCGGGTAGCAGGTCGAGGCGGTTACAAGTTAGGGTTTTCCCCTTCAAACTTTCTATCTCTAGTTTCTTCTTGTTCTTCAAGCAATCGAGAGTCCGCAGGTTACTCAAGTCCTTTCATCCGGGCCTTGGCGACACCTTGGGCCTGTACGTATTTGGACCGTATATACCAAGCTCGAGTACCTGTAGGGTATACCCATGTCAATAGTAGAAAACAATAATTTTTCTGGGGTGCCAAGAAGGAGAGGCGGCCGACGGTGGGACTAAAGGAGAGGAGGGAGGTGGCGCCAAGGAGGGGAGGTGACTGGCGGTGGGACTAAAGAAGGGGAGGCAAGGAGGGGAGGCGACCGGTGGTGGGTGGGCCCCACTCCGCGCGCCCTCATGCCCCATGACAGCTGGCGGCCAAACCTCTTGGGGTGGATAGCCCTCTTAGGCCTTTCCCTTCGGGGTTTGGCCCATGGGTTGCCCCTTATATTAATTTTAAATATTAATTTCGACAATTAATAGAAAATACATATTATTAAATTCCCTATGACCCAAAACTCCTTCGGATCACTCCAAACATCCTTCGAACTCTCCCGGAAAAATTCTGGCTTTCTCTCTTCTTTCTTTTGGTGATCCCGATGATTCCAGAACGATCTTCGGGTGTCATAGAACCCTTAAGTGTGTTACCCTACGGTTCGGAAACATCACAGACATGATCGAGACGCTTTTCAGATCAATGATCATCAGCGGGATCTGGATACCCAAAATGACCCCTATGCATTCCATGATATCAATGACGTTTATAAATGGCGAGTCCAAGTCCCTTTGTTACTTTGTTACCTGACTTTTATGAGATCTGATCATTGGTATCACCATATATTGTTCAATCTCGTTACCGGCAAGTGCTGCTTAACTCGTTCCCGTGATATTCCATCCCTATGATCTAGTCATACGCTGTGTAGCTTTATGGGTGTAATCTCACTGAGTGGTCCGGTGTATCTTCCCGTCACGCGGGAGAACAAATCTCGATCTCAATGCATACACCTCAACATATCCCTTTGTAATACCTGATAGACACCTTTATGATCATCCTGTTATGGTATGACGGTTGATGCAGTCAAGGCTGCCTCAAGTGATAGTGATTAGATATGATCTCATGGTCTAAGGAGTTGGACACTTAGTTTCTAATTATTGCAACTATGAACTTTGTGACTTAATCGTGTTGCAATACTTATATTGGGTGCATGTCCATCACATCATTTATCTAATGATATGACCTCATTATCAATTGACATAAATGCCCATGATCAGGAAACCTTCATTACTAGTTGACCAATGAAGTAGTTGAATAGAGGCTATTAGGGACTTGCTTTGTTTCCGATTGATACAGTTATAACATGGTATAAAACTATCATGAAATATGATAATAAAAATCCTTTATTATTTGCCTCTAGGGCATATTTCCAACACCAACATATTGTAAAATAGACATCCACCATCAACAAAGTGAGTTACAAGTCCACCAATTTGGCCATCAACCTTTACCATTGCAATTAGGATTGCTAACATGTCCACCACAATATTAAAAAGGAGAGGAGCGAGAGGATCACCTTGCCTCAATATTTTTTAGTTTGGAAATAATGTCCAATGTTGTCCTTGACCCTTGTCCCCACACTACCATCTTGAACAAACATGTAATCAACTCACACCATGTTCAAACCCTTTCGTTCACACCGTTTTTTGTAAAAAGGGTCATTTTACTTCATCATAAGCCTTTTCAAAATCGACCTTGAATGAAACCCCATCCGGTTTCTTTCTATAAAGCTCATGAACCCTAAACCCTGTCCAGTTTCTTCTTAGAAAGCATGAACCCCATCAAGTTGTATTCTTCTCTAAAATGAACAGATACATGCGCCTTGTTAACCCGCCCTAGGTGATGGCTTAAACCTTTTCTCATTACGCCTCTCTAGTGGCAGTTCCTCAAGGAAAACTAGTCCTGTTATTTTTCAAATGCCAACTTGGATGAAATAAACCCTAGGGATTTTTTTTGCATAGAAACCTAAGTGCTTTATTAAACTACACTAGGGTTGTTATCCTGGATACAAGTAACAATGAAACTAGGCATGGAGTCCATTCAACAACTCGTGGCCTCCAATGTGCAAGAATGCTTAGCACAAAGGTGTGCGGGAGTGTTGGCATATCTCAAAACATGTTGGGTTACAAACAAAGAAAAAGAAACAACGATCCCTTCAATCTCCTGTAAGATAGGCGCTATAGCAGCGTGTGTTGGGGGGATACCCCCGGGTAGGGTGACGCCGGGGTATAAATGCCGAGTTAGCCGAGGTTCGGCAAGGTCAAAGCAGATGCTGGCCGGGTCACCTCAAGGCAGGCCGAATCATGGAGTAACCCGGACCAGGGGATGTCCACCTAACTGGGTCTCAGCCGACTTAAGCCATAAGTCGGAACGATGTATCTAACTTTCATGCAGGAACGGGTGTGGCCGGATCTACTACGATCCGGGTCATGTCAAGCTTCTAGGAGAAGGAAGGAATCTCGTTGGTCAAAAGTAGCCCCGGTACGCATGGCATGAGCGAAGCGGACAGAGGCAGGACCAGCGAGGCGTGGCCGACAAAGGTGACAAGGCCAATGTCGGGTGACGCAAGCACCACAGAGGCTCACGTAGCCTCTGCATGGATGACGCGGGGGAAAAGTAACCCGGTCGGCTTACTATTTTGGGAGGAGGCATATTCCAGGGAATATGCCTCCACGTATGCCCTAAGTGGAGACCTAGCCACCCCTATATAAGGAGGGCTAGGGCCTCTGTAGAAGGGTTGGTTGATGAATTTTAGGTTCTACGGGTTAGCTAGTGGCGCCCACCGTGGGGCTAGCGGCGCTAGCAGGGGTCAAGATCCGGACGGGAAACCTCATCGACACCGGCGAACGCATCGTCTCCGGGCTCGTTCAACGCTTTGGAGCGCTGGACTTTGTTAGTGACAACACTGGCTGCTTCGACACACGCCCACTTCCGCGCAACGGCCTCTTTGTCAAGCTCGGCATGCACAAGGTCTATGTTGCTGTTGATGTGTCATGCGTTCATCCGCGGCACGTCGTCGAGGCAGGGGAGCCACCCCTTAGCGTGGTTCACGGGGCGCTTAGCACTCGCTCCCTGGACCGTGCTGAGGTGATGATGACTGCGCCTGGTGCAGGCGCAAGCAAGGATCCAGCACCAGATCCGGTGGTAACGCCTAAGGCATCGATGAAAGGTAGAGGTCCTCCGCTAGAGAGGCCTGAGAATGTGCTGCGGGAAGCGATGGATAGCTTGGCAAATCCTGTAGTAGCAGCAGTAGATCTGGCTCAAGCACAGGCCGAGCTAGAGGAAACTAGGCAAAAAATACTATAGGGTGCGAAAAAGATAGCCGCGGCTCAGCAGTCATTGAACATGACGCTGCATGAGTACGCAAAGGCAAACAAAGTTGATGCTGTCAAAGTGAAGGGGAGAAACCTCATGAGTGAAATGAAAAAAGAGGGTGGTACTAGGATTGAGGAGTAAGAGAACTGTTTGTCCATGGGGCTGCCGAGGTATAGTACCCCGGCAAAGAACCTTAGAGCAGCGGATGCAGTTGCATCCGAGTTAGAGGGTCTGACGGGTGAAGCCCGTCAGAGACAGCAAGATAGGGTCAATGAGTTGGTTTGGATCGCGAACAGGCAAAATGAGGAACTGCTCAAGGCTAACCCGGAGAGAGCTGGGGCCTCCAAGATCGTTCATTCAGGGGTAGGTAACCCGGAGAAATCTGCTGGAGCCGCATCGTCTCCACACGGTGGTCCTAGGAGAGAAGAAGTAGTAACCTCGGCCAGAAGGAACAAACAGATCGTCCCGTATGACCCAACACGGGCAGGGAAAGGAAAAGAAGTATAGAAAAATGATGATCGACGAAGTGTGAGCCGAGGTGAAGCTGGCCGGGGTAACCGCGACCAAGGCAATGCCGGTCAAAGGAACGTTGTAAACGGCAATGCCGGACAGCGAAACTCGGCAGGAGCAGGACAACTGCAGTAGCGGAATATACCAAGGCAAGAGCAAAGTGCCGGCCGAGGTATGCAACAGAGAGGCGCTCCACGAGAGCAAGACCGGTATAATGATGGAGATTCGGAGATGGTGAACGCAGGATACCCAAGGCCGGACTATCATGTGATAGGGTCAAGATTGGGAAGCGGGGATTTGATGCCAGATGATGCCAGGTTGAAACTGGATCGACTGTATAGGTCGGAACAGATCGAATGTCAAGGTCCACCGGGTCCTGCGTGTTTTGGGCCCCAGATCATGAAGGAGCCGCTGGTACCTAACTTCCAGTTACCCAGAGGCACAAAGACGTATGACGGCACTACTAAGCCGGAAGATTGGTTGGTAAACTATGCTACAGCTGTGAAAATTGCTACAGGCAACTTGAGATGGGCCGTGAGATACGTACCCCAGATGTTGGAGGGGCCAGCAAGGGTATGGCTAAACAATTTGCCACCCAGAAGCATTAACTGCTGGATCGATTTTGAGGAAATGTTTATCAGCAATTTCTCAAGTACGTATCAGAGGCCAAATAGGCCACAGACCCTAGCTAGGTGTAAGCAGAGACCAAACGAGACGGACCGGGAGTTTTTAACCCGGTGGTGTACCATGAGAAACTCAAGTGAGGGCATGATAGAATCACAGGACATAGCATGGTTTGCGCAAGGGTGCAGATATGCAAGCAAGCTGTGGCAAAAGTTGCAAGGGAAAATGCCAACCACATTGGCAGAGATGATCCGGATTGCTGATTCGTATGCTCTGGGTGATCCGACTCAACCTAGGCTCGTGTCAAACGAGTCCAATGAGGAATACTACCAGAGAGATGGAGCCGGATCATCCCGGAGGAATGACTACAGAGGTAAAAGAAGAGATGACAGACCAGATCACCGGTACAGTTCGCAACAAGTTGCAACTGTGAATCAAGATCAGCCCGGAGCAGGGGGCAATCAACGTCAGAAAACTGGAGGGCAATGGACTCCGAGAAACGATGGCAAGAAAACTTGGACGTCAAAGCAAAAGAAACAGTGGCAAGAAAAGAAGGACCGTCCGAGATATACTTATGAGTCGATGTTGGATCAGCAGTGTAAATTTCACACGCCTAATCCGAGTAACCCAGCGGGTCACACAACATGCCAGTGTGAGTGGATGCGCAAAATAGAACAAGGTGGTTCGGGGAATGCTCAGGCACCCCGGAATGATCAACCTCAGTAGCAGATGCTCCCTGGAGCGAACACGCAGCAGCTAATGTTGGCTCCCTCTCCGCCGAGGTATGATAACCATGAGAGAAGGGATGCAGTGCATCAGGTGGAAAACCAGCATCAGCCAGATCAGAGGTACCCCGGAAATGAGGGGAGGAATGAGTACAGAGAGCATCATCAGAGTTACTGTGTGTTTACCACTGAGGAAATAGATAGAAAGAGCTTGCAGCGCCGACATAGGGAGGTGAATGCAGTAATGCCCGCGGTGACGAGGTATATGCCTTGGTCAGACCAAGAAATCACCTGGAATATGAAAGATCATCCCAAGATTGTGCCAAGTCCTGGTTCGTATGTGGTAGTGCTGGATCCGACATTCATTGGGCCCAACATTAATGTAAGGTTCTCTAAGGTACTGATTGACAATGGCAGTAGCATTAACATCATGTATGCGGATACAATGCGCAAATTAGGTATCTCGGAGAACATGCTCCAGGCCACAAGGACAACTTTCCATGGTATTGTGCCCGGCATTTCTTGTGAGCCCATAGGCAAGGTCCGGGTTGATGTATTGTTCGGCACGAGAGATAACTGCTGAACTGAAAATTTGGAGTTCGAAGTGGTGAACTTGGAAAGCGCGTATCACGCGTTACTCGGAAGGCCAGCACTAAACAAGTTCATGGCAAGCTGTCACATTAGTTACTTGAAGATGAAGTTGTCCGGGCCAAACGGAGTGATTACCATTGCTGGGGATTTCCGACGTTCCATTGAGTGTGTGTCGGCTGGGTCTAACCTAGCCGAGTCACTCGTGATTGCTCAAGAGAAAAGGAAAATCCAAGAGGTGTCGGCATTGGCTCAGTCCGCGCAGCAGTATATGCCAGCGCTGAGTAACCCGCATGGAAGTGTCTCATTCCAAGCCACAAAAGATACCAAGAAGGTTCCTGTTGATGATATGTTCCCAGAGCGCACCGTAACAATTGGTGCCGGGTTAAGTGACAAATAGGAAAGCGAGCTCGTCAACTTCCTCCATGAGAATCGGGATATTTTTGCTTGGTCCACACAGGACTTGCAAGGTGTTCCGAGGGAGTTGGCCGAGCACTCTTTAAACGTGAGACCCGGAGCAAGGCCGGTGAAGCAACCTCTCCGCCGCTTCTCCGAGGATAGGAGAAAGGTCATTGGAGACGAGATAGCTCGGCTACTAGCCGCGGGATTTATCATGGAAGTTCTTTACCCGGATTAGCTATCTAATCCGGTGCTGGTCGAGAAGAAGAAAGACAATCTGAATGTGGAAGTGGTTTGGCGTATGTGTATCGATTACACGAACCTGAACAAGGCGTGTCCAAAAGATCCATTTCCACTGCCAAGGATAGATCAGGTCATAGACTCAACTGCTGGATGTGAACTGTTGTCATTCATTGATGCATATTCTGGTTTCCACCAGATACCTCTGAATCTGGATGATCATATAAAGACTGCATTTATCACCCCGTATGGGCTTATTGCTATCGCACCATGCCGTTTGGTTTACGTAATGTAGTGGCAACGTACCAAAGATGTATGCAAAAATGTTTACATGACCAAATTGGTCAAAATGTACAAGTATATGTGGATGATGTGGTTATCAAGACCAAGGAAAGGAAGATGCTCCTTGACGATATCAGGCAGACATTTGCGAACCTAAGAAGGTTCCGGATGAAGCTTAACCTGGAACAATGTACCTTCGGTGTCCCAGCTAGAAAGTTACTCGGATTTCTTGTCTCCAGCCGAGGTATCGAAGTTAATCCAACTAAAATCCGGGCCATTGAACGAATGGAACTGCCGAAGTGTCTTAACGATGTTCAGAAGTTCACTGGTTGCCTGGCATCGTTAAGTTGGTTTGTATCTCGGTTGGGAGAAAAGGCATTGCCTCTCTACCAACTCATGAAAAAGTCGGATAAGTTCGTTTGGACGCCGCAGGCCAATGAAGCCTTTGCCCACTTGAAGAAGATGTTAGCCACTGCACCGGTGCTAGCCTCTCCACTATCAAAGGAGCCAATGTTGCTCTACATAGCCGCAACCAACCGAGTTGTAAGTGCAGTGATAGTGGTGGAGCGCGATGAAGAGGGTAAGCCAGTGCAAAGGCCAGTATACTATCTGAGCGAGGTGTTGTCTGGCTCAAAGCAGAACTATCCACACTATCAAAAGGTGGCGTATGGTGTCTATATGGCAGGCAAGAAGTTGAAACATTACTTTGAGGAGCACCCCATCAGGGTAATATGTGAGGCTCCCATATCCGAGATAATGAGTAACAAGGATGCAAGTGGTAGGATTGCAAAATGGGCAATTGAGCTAGCTCCCTACGCACCGCAATATGACAGAAGAGAAGCAATCAAGTCTCAAGCTGTGGCAGAATTTTTCGTAGACTAGGCCGAGGTGCAGTACGAACCGCCGTTACCGGATCCGAACTATTGGCGAATGCACTTTGACGGGTCAGAAACAAAAACCAGGCTAGGTGCCGGAGTTGTACTTACCTCGCCAAAGAAGGACCAACTGAAATATGTGCTACAGATCCATTTCACGGCATCAAACAATGTCGCTGAGTATGAAGCACTTGTGCATGGTCTCAAAGTGGCAAAAGAAATTGGGATACGTCGCATCCTATGCTTTGGCGACTCAGATTTGGTAATACAGCAGGTGTCGGGACTGTGGGACACCCTTGATCCAAACATGGCGCTATACAGATTTCATGTGCAGAAGATATCTGGTTACTTTGAGGGATGTGAATTTCACCATGTACCCCGGGTGGAAAATGAGGTTGCCGACGTACTGTCGAAGCTCGGATCAACCCGACAAGCAATTCCACCAGGGGTAGCATTGGAACACCTCATAAAACCGTCTATCAGGCCGTCCCCAGAAACTGACTCAATTTACGTCCCGGAGGATGCAGAATCCGGAGCCGTGCCCATGGACATTGACACGGGAGGTAGTGCGCGAAACCCGGGGACTGTTTCGCGAGACCCGGGGACTGCTCTGCGTGATCCGGTTGAAGTTATGCCGGTGGATCAGATGGAGATTGATGAGGATGTGTTCCCTGTGCGAGCGATACCAGCTTGGGCACTACCTATATTTCAATTCCTCAAAGATGGAACTTTGCCCACTGAGGAGGTGCTATCCAGGCAAACTCAGAGGAGAGCTAAGGCATACACGATCATCAATTCCGAGCTATACAAAAGGAGCGTGACCAATGTCCTCCAGCGATGCGTTGACCCGGAAGAAGGGCTTGACATCCTCCGAGATATACATCAAGGGGAGTGCGGGCATCATGCCTCGTCCCGAGCCTTGGTGGCAAAAGCTTTCTGGCATGGATTCTACTGGCCAAGTGCCTTAGAACAAGCAGAAGATCTGGTGAGAAAGTGCAATGGTTGTCAGAGATATGCCACCAAGACACATATGCCAATGTTGGACCTCAAGACCATACCAATCACCTGGCCATTTGCCGTGTGGTGTTTGGACATGGTGGGCCCGTTTAAACTAGCAAGGGGAAATATGACTCACATTTTGGTCATGTTGGACAAATTTACAAAGTGGATCGAGGTGAAGCCAATAAGAAAATGTGATGGAACTACGGCCGTGACGTTTCTCAAAGACATCATCTTGAGATACGGTTATCCTCACAGTATCATAACTGATAATGGCACAAACTTTGCGGAAGGAGCATTTGCGTGTTTCTGCCGGGATAAGAAGATCCGGTTGGATGTTGCGTCGGTAGCTCACCCCGCTTCAAACGGACAAGTGGAAAGATCCAACGGATTGGTATTATCCTAGATAAAACCCCGGCTCATTGAGCCGCTGCAAAGATCAGCGGGGTGCTGGATAGAAGAACTACCACCAGTACTGTAGAGTTTAAGAACAACTCCGAATCGATCAACAGGCTATACGCCATTCTTTCTGGTATATGGGACAGAAGTTGTATTACCAGCCGACATAGAGCATGATTCGCCTAGGGTCGCCCAATATACAGAAGCCGAAGTGCAAGAAGCCTGGCAAAATGATGTTGATCTGCTGGAAGAAGCGAGAGAATTGACATTGTCTAGATCCGCCATATATCAGCAAAATCTCCGACGCTATCATAGCCGGAAAGTAAGCCCCCGAGTTTTCCGGGAAGGCGATCTGGTACTCCGGTTGGTACAACGTACTGCCGACATGCATAAATTATCTCCTCCATGGGAAGGGCCATTCATTGTGAGCAAAGCATTGCACAATGATTCTTATTATCTTATAGATGCAAAGCCACAGGAAAAGAACAAGGCGGACAGGTCCGGTGAGGAATCTAAGCGTCCGTGGAATGTAGCTCTACTTCGTCCTTTCTACACTTAGCAGAGAAGTGTATGTATCTGAGTCTTCTCATATGTCGGTATGTATGCCGGCAATGAGCTTATCAATGAAATATTGGCACCTCGAGCAGTAACTCGGGGACTGCCTTAATAATATTTGTTGTCTTTTGTTATTTGTGCGTCAGCTGGAATAAGTTGTTCTACTTAACTCGGATTAGTAATGTGTGAGCACCAAAAACCCAACTCTTCGACTTGCTGCTGTCCAACAAGAATTGGCTTCATGTCAAGAAAGAGAACAAGTTTGTAATTGCGTAGCACATGAAAAACGACTAAGGAAAAGAACTTAATCGAGCCGACGTTTGTTTTTCGAACTAACCTTGTATGTTTTTAGTTTATTATGCTGTTTTATTTTGAGCTAAGCCTAAAAGTTTCCTAGTATTGTTAAGACAATTTTTGAAGCTCGGATTCGTAAGTCGTAAAACCGAATCAAGGTAGACACGAGCCGAGCCAAAAGATTGGATGAACAAGAAAAGGAAACTCGGGGACTACGCCCAAGTTAATCCGGCATAAGAACTTAGTAGCAAAATATCACATGTGTACTGGATACAATTCCACCCGGCATACCGGGGATCTGATAAACTTTCCAGTTTTTTCACTTAAGGAGCAACAGGAGGAGGAAGTTCGGCGTCATCTTCGCTGTCTTCAATGTCTAAGGCATCGCCTTCTTCATCCTCATCCAACCTGTCTTCAATGTTCTCAGCGTTTTCGTCACCGGCGGCTTCCAGGAAGCTCGGTCCCTCAGTCCATTCATGAATGGGAGCATATTCGATGAGGCTGTGGGCGCAAGCCTTGCATCAAGCTACCCACTCCGGGTCACTGGTCCATTTGGATCCGGTGCGCATGCGCGTTAAGAGGTTGAGGTCGATCTTCTCGTACCACGTGAGTACGTAGTGGAGAACGGTCTCAGCTGCGGCACGCCCAGCGGATTCCCTCCAAAGGTCGAGCTGGGTCTCGCACTCCAGCAATTTTTCAACAAGAAGTGCGGTTCCCTCCGGAGTGTCTTCTGCAGGCCAAAACGTGTTGAAGACTCGGACTGCAGCGTCAAGGATATCCTTGCCATAGTTCTTGATGATTTCCATGCGAGATGACAGGCTGACCAGCAGGTCCTCCATGTCATAGGGAATCTCTTCAGTGTCAGGCCCAACGGGAGTACCCCTCTCCCGGTGGAAATCAGCAACAGCAGCGCTCGCGATGGCAGTGCCCTCTGGAAATTTGCCTAAAAACGAGATAAGAGAAACAGATAAAGAAAGGACATATGAAGTAACCCGAAGAAGTATGCCGGATAAGGGAAAGGAACTTACGTGAAATATGGCTGAGGACCCGAGTCAACTCCCTGGTACAGTCATCATGTATTTTGCGAAGCTGCACAAGTTCAGCGTTCGCCGAATCAAGCTTGACGTCGGACTCCTGAAGAAGTTCTCGGTCCTTTGGCAATTTAGAGGTTGAGGCGTTCGCGCTCTTCGGTATAGTCCTGGCCGGCCTTTTGGAGCTCGGATTGATGTTGTGCCTTCAATTTCTTCATCTCGGCCTTAAGCTTGGCGATCTCATCATCCTTGGTCCGGAGGAGGGCAAGTTCATCGTCTTTCTTCTTGAGCTCGGCCTGATGCTGCCCTGCTTGTTCGAGAAAATGCAGCATCATATCAGGCACGGGCACACTATCTTCCAGCGATACTGAAATAGTATGTCAACCCGGCAAAGCTGGGATATGAATGTTTGCCGATCCAAGGAGGAAAGAAGATGAAAAGCATAAGCAAGGTTGAGTAAATATAACTTACCCTTGATCTGATCCAGATTTTTCCTCATAAGCTTGTTCTCAGCCTCCACCCCAGCTGCGAAAACCGAATGACGGATTAGTTCGGCAGAAGAAGATGAAGGAAAATGGAGAAGTGTCAAGGAAGAAACCTACCCCGTTTCTCGTGTTCAGCGAGAAGTGCGTTATGCTTGGCGCGCAGCATCTTATGAGTGTCCAGGAGACGCTGAAACTCAGCACTCCGGTGGTTGGTAGTCACCTGGAAAGAATACAAAAATACAACTTAGCATTGTGCATATTCGAAGTGTACAAAATCCGGGCCAAGTGGAACTTAACCCGGCTCTAGGTGTGTGCATATTCGAAGTTATCAAAATCCGGGCCACATGGAACTTAACCCAGCTCTAGGTGTGTGCATATTCGAAGTTATCAAAATCCGGGCCAAGTGGAACTTAACCCGGCTCTAGGTGTGTGCATATTCGAAGTTATCAAAATCCGGGCCAAGTGGAACTTAACCCGGCTCTAGGTGTGTGCATATTCGAAGTTATCAAAATCTAGGCCAAGTGGAACTTAACCCGGCTCTAGGTGTGTGCATATTCGAAGTTATCAAAATCCGGGCCAAGTGGAACTTAACCCGGCTCTAGGTGTGTGCATATTCAAAGTTATCACGGAGCTATGTTAGTTTTCTAAGGAGCATCCGGCCGAGTAACAAGTTACTCCCCCGGAGGCTCGGGGACTAATGGTTATGTCATCATTATCTACAAAATGTAAAGGGGAAGTGACGTACCTCCATCATCCGACCCGCGAGGTTGATTGCCTTAGCGGCTGTGTTCATTTGGGCAGAAAATTCAGCGGGGCCGAACTTCTCCGGAAGATCGTCGTTGTGGACGAACTCAGCCTTGTTCCAATTCATGATGAATTCGATCAGGCTCGGAGGGTATCGCTCACCAGTGGGCATATGGGGCGCCACCAAGCCCTTCGCATGCGCCTCCCTCCTCTCAACCAAGGCAAGGGCTGAGCTAGTGTGCAAAACCATCTGTTGTGCGTCAGTTGGCTCGGCAGGGGCGTCCTTTGGTGCTGGAGGCTTCTTGGGAAGCATGGATGCAAGAGTGCGCTGTCCAGCCTCGACGAACGCTGTCCTGGCGGCATCAGGGGCCTTTTTGCCCTTGGCCTGCTGGGAGGAGGAAGTGGTTGCAGCAGTTTTTCCCTTGGGAGCTGTTTGGGTACTTTGTCGCCGAGACTGAGAAGTCTCGGACGAGGCGGAGGAGCTTGGCGCTGGTGCTCTTGCTGCTGGAGTTGATGCTGGTGCCGGAGTTGGTGCTGGTGCTGGTGCTGAGGTAGTCTTGGTGATAGCTAGTTGCAGCGGAGCCAAAGTTGTGGATGCCGCCGCCTCGGTTGAGTCAGTCTCCCCCGCTTCAAGGTTGCCCCCCTCTTGACGAGGTGGAGCAGAACCCGGAGCAGCCGCAGAACCCTCTGGAATAGGGCTCAGCGGGCGTGGCTTGTCGCCACGAAGGGGAGAAGGGCTAGGTCGGAGCGGTGAAGCAATGCCAGACCCACTCTGGGGGACCTCCACCGCAGCCCTGCCAAATCAAACAATGTCGGATGAGAAACTAAAACAGTACAAGAGCAAGTAAGTGGCTGAGGGAAAAAAGGCGTCCGAGGTCAGGGGATCCTTAGGCTTCCGAGCCCTTCGTGCAGGGGCCTTGGTTGTAGGCTTGGAGGCAGTCTTGTCCCCGGACTTCTTTCGCCTTTTGGTAGGCTGAGAAGGTACGGAGGAAGAAGTTGATGTAGCTCCCCGCTTCTTCTTCGGCGCAGCCGGAACAGGGTCACCCACGGCAAGGGGAGGGTCCTCATGGATCTGCCCACCGGGGTTAGCTGATGCCAGAAAAGCATAAGAAAGGGGGACAGCATCAACAACTTCCATCCTCGACATCCAAGCCATCTTCATCATCGGGCCAATCTCTAATGGAAGAGGGTTTACCGATGGGTCGCTTCGTAGCGTCGGCCATTGGAAGGAACATCTCCTGATCCGGCTCTTCCTTGTCCGAGGTCTCTCGGTCAGGCGCCCACTTAAGGGTGGGATCGGTGCCATCTTCTAGGGTCTTCTGAAGGAATAGCTAAGGAAAAGAACAGACAACAGAGTTAAAAATACAACAGCGACCGACATAAGGTTTAATTCGGAGAAAGTTTGCGGCACAAAACTTACCGCGGGAGGAGGCCTATCACGGCAAAAGTGCTCAATTCCCCACGTCCACTCAGAGGAGAAGTCCTTGTGCGTGGTGAAGAGAGCCTTGACCCGGCGATAGATCTCCGTGATGCTCAACTCGAAGGACGAGGTCCGGTTGGGGTCGCGGCCCCAGCTCATGTGACACACTTTGTGAGTGTGCTTCTGGAGGGGGGAGATCTGGTTGCGGACGAATGTGACCATGGCGTCCTCGTTGCGCAACCCGAGCTTCTTTAGTTCCGGCGAACCTTTTATTGACCTGGTTGGCCAAGGCCGTGGGCTTCTTAGGGACAGCCTCCCACAACTCCGGGTTAGGAGGACCCAGAGCATAGGGGAGCAGCCGGATCAAGTCTTCGGTGCCGGCATTCCGGACATAAAAGAAAGTTCGGGCCCATCCTTTGCAGGACTCCAGCCTGGTAACTCAGGGAAAGACGGAGAATCTCTAGGGTGAAATGGACGTAGCGCCGAACTGAGTAAGCTGCTTGTCCTCCGGATCAAGATCAACGTTCGGAATTACGTTACGACGAAGGCCAAAAAACTGGATCCATAGCTCCTTCGTGGACATAATCCGGCATAGCCTTCGATCGTGGAGGCAAAAGCAGAGAGAGAGGTGATTTCGTTGGCAGGAAGATGGTGCTGCTGGAGTTCGTAGGTGCTCAACCAGTCGTGGAAAAAATCGCTGACCGGCAGACCGAAACCCCGCTGAAAATGTGACAAGAACACGACATACTCACCCGGATTGGGTGAGGGGGCGAGTTCGGCGAAGGCGAGGCGCGCGGTGACTCTGGCCGGGATGCGCCTGGTGCGGTAGAGCCAGTCCAGGTCATCCTGGCAGACCCAGGATCTAGCCCACGCACCACGGTCCACCGTGGCGGCGTCTTCCTCCATCTCTTGCTCGGCAACGGCGAGCTCCTCCTCTATCATCTCGAGTTCGTTACCCTCGCTGGCGCTAGCAGCGGTGGGGGGCAACGGCCTAGACTGACAGCGACCCGTGGCGTAGGAGGTGCGCAGCAGTGGTGGCGATGCAGAGGCGTGGGGAAGCAGTGCGGCGGCCGCGCTGCTACTTAGAAGCGGTGGCGGCGGCGCTGTCGCGAGAGAAGACGAAGAAGAGGAACTGGAGGCAGAGGGGCGCGGAAGGGGGAAAAGACCTAAGGGGTGCGCCCCTCCCCTATTTAACCACTCCCTCGTGGGGGAAGTGGGATCGTGCTTTGCGGTTACGCCACACGGTGTGGCCGTGTATGCACCGGATTGGCCAATCAGAATGAGGCCACACGGAAGGTCACAGGGCGCGGACGATCCCATGACGTGACGCATTGATGCAGTTAACAAGGAGGCAGGCGTGATGTGACGTGCGCACAGTAACTCCTGACAGTAACTGCGGCGGTTACTATGGCTGGCCCTTAAAATGAGGCAATGTGATGATTACCCTCCACGTGGGGAAGCGTACGAGAGAAGGAAGAACAACCCGGATGAGAATACGGTAACCCGGCTGGCAAGTGAAAACTTGGAATGTGCCAAGGGAAAATAAATCCATAGAATCCGAGATAAGGTGGTAACCCGGCCAGTAAGTGAAAACTTGGAATGTGCCAAGGGAAAGTAAATCCATAGAATCCGAGATAAGGAGATAACTCGGAAATAAGATCCTAAGCTCGGTGAAATGGAATCTAATGTGGCCTTAGCGGCCAAGGCAGCTAAGATCGCACCAGCTTCGGGGACTAATGTTGGGGGGATACCCCCGGGTAGGGTCACGCCGGGGTATAAATGTCGAGTTAGCCGAGGTTCGGCAAGGTCAAAGCGGATGCTGGTCGGGTCACCTCAAGGCAGGCCGAATCACGGAGTAACCTGGACCAGGGGATGTCCACCTAACTGGGTCTCAGCCGACTTAAGCCATAAGTCGGAACGATGTATCTAACTTTCATGCAGGAACGGGTGTGGCCGGATCTACTACGATCCGGGTCATGTCAAGCTTCTAGGAGAAGGAAGGAATCTCGCTGGTCAAAAGTAGCCCCGGTACGCACGGCATGAGCGAAGCGGACAGAGGTAGGACCAGCGAGGCGTGGCCGACAAAGGTGACAAGGCCAATGTCGGGTGACGCAAGCGCCGCAAAGGCTCACGTAGCCTCTGCATGGATGATGCGGGGGAAAAGTAACCCGGTCGGCTTACTATTTTGGGAGGAGGCATATTCCCTGGAATATGCCTCCACGTATGCCCTAAGTGGAGACCTAGCCACCCCTATATAAGGAGGGCTAGGGCCTCTGTAGAAGGGTTGGTTGATGAATTTTAGGTTCTACGGGTTAGCTAGTGGCGAGAGTAAGAGAGTCCCGTCTTCCTCCTCTCCCTAAGCCAGCTCTAGGAGCACTTGTAAACCTTGGAAGTGAATCAAATACAAACTTCTGTGTGTGGAATCACCTCACTATCCCTCCCTGGATTCCCCTAGCGCATATTAGTCCCCACCTTTAGCCTATCCATGGCATCTGCCGTGACACCACCACGACAGGGTGGGAACCCGCTTACGAGTCCTAGAGGTCCACCACCTCCTTGCAATCACTTTTCATAATCACTCGCGAAAATCCTCAGAGCTTAGCAAAAATCACCCTATCGCAGAGAGCCAGAGATTCAGTGATCATCGAATCAATAACACCCAGATAGAGCTTTCTCCGTGCACCAAGGAAGCCAGAAGGGTCTCTCGCCACACCTCCCGCTCCAACTTTAAGATCCTCAAAGGAAATACCAACATCTGTATTTATCTTAACCCATTCAACCTCAGGCTGCCTCCACCCATGACCAGATAAAATGTGAGTGTGCTGCCTCATAATTTCTAACATGGCAAGAGCCTCCTTCGTCATTTTCATAGACTGCACAGGATCGAGACCACCCTTGTCATGAGTACTATTGTTACGCGATGTCCATATTGCGCACATAACTGTGACAATCTTGGCTAGGTCATCATCGACAATTAATGGCTCTGAAAATAGCCATCTTTTTCCACGTTTAAACATTGTTTTTAGTCAAGCAATTGACAAGAATCTCTCTAGCCTTGTCACTAATGACTAATTATTGTAAAGATATACAAACCA